>CM072818.1:28746714-29349166 GCA_036937905.1 Salvia rosmarinus
CGCCTTAAAGCAAGAGAAACTCGGGAAATTTGAGAAAATTTCCTATCCGAAGAATGCGCGGTCGCCTTGCAAAGAAAGCTCCCTCCTCAAGCGTAGATCCCAGCTTTTACGCGAGTGCGATCGCGAGTTGCATCTTTCCAAATGTTTTGTGCGACGAAGCAGCATCAACTGATGCTATCAACGTTTTCAACCGCCACCCAGGGCATGAAGTCGATCGACCATTTAATCGACGATGGTCGACCGTCAACACATATCCAAAAGGTATCGTCAAGACGTGTTGGTAAGAATTCGGATTTTGTTTTTCCCCGACTTTGGATTTTAGATATTCCGAATTCAAACAACAACCACTAACTGTAGTACCTTTCCTAGCAATCGTCAGGCGCATTGATGCAAGCAGAAGCGCAATTCACGCTTCGTTAACGGCGATGAGCTCAAGATTTGCTATACGACGCCATCAAGCAACGACGCTTGAAAGCTGCAAGATTGTGTCGCCGATTACGACCGCCGCCGCACACACGCCCGCTGTTGTAGGGTACTGACCGATCGAGAATCAGGAGGCGAGTTAGCTGACTTACGGAACCCGAAAGTGTTTCGCTCAAGTGGGGTGGCACTTCCATAGCGGTGGTCATCCGCGAATGCTAAGTTTAGGATCGACGAGTCGAGAAGCGATTGCTGCCACCAAACGCTTTGGACGACAAGGTTAGTGATGGTTCAGCTAAAGACGCAAGTTACTTGCTGGGAGCAACCCAACGCTTTGTTTTTGCTTTTCGTGTTTTGTCGCATCTTTTCAGGCGAAATGTGTTTGCCGCTTTTCGGGCCGTGTCCGCCGATCAACGAGTTAAGTGAAGTGTGTTAATCCGTGTGGCCACATACGATAGAAATTTTTGTGAAATTTAATGATACAGGCGCACGATATGTTAGAAATGACGCTAACGTGGCGTGAGAGGCTAACTTTGTTTTTACCTTTGCTTATCCACGGAGACTTGAGCTTTCTGATAAACATCTTGATCAGGTTTATTTTAATGTGTGAATCATGCATGTGATTATCTTCAGAACTGCCGTTACTCGTTCAGAGCTATATATGTGTTTTAATTTGAAGGATAAAAAGACCATCTTGTTGACCACATATTACCTAACACCCTAGTGATGATATATACCATTTGTCGCTTATTTGAGCCTTTATTAGACTTTTTCATTCGATTAACCCGGATCGATAGGAGGTGAGGATGGATATGAGAGATCAAAAAGTTGAATTTTGACTGTAGCTATGCGAGAAAAGGTTCTTTTAGAAAATACATACGGGTGAAGAATAAGATATTTGTTGTGAAGTTAAACCCTATAAGCTCTAGAAAAGAAAAGAAAGAAAAGAAAAATGTTAAGTTCACTTATGAGTGTTGACATAAAGGGTCTTTAATCAAAGTATATGTACCTATCCTGGCATTAAACGCCTTGATTTAGCTACGCTGGAAAGAAGAGGAAATGAACAAAGATCCAGTATATGTCGTAAATATATAAATGGTGGTGCTTGGAGTTTTACTTGAGTCACTAGCAATATGTATCCTCACAACTTAACCAATGTGCTACATTATAACATATCAAAGACCTCTTGATCCTTATTTAACACATTCCTGGAATTGGAGATGTTAGAGAAGCACGAGCCCTATGGTAAGATGTTATGCATTGCATTGATCGCCGTGAGTGTTACCCGTCCACATTTCTTTATGAGTTGAGTGATCTATATTTTACACACATGCCGTTGTGGGTCAATTAAATGAGTTTTACCGTCGATTGTTGTTGGTGTCGAGTTGACGCTAACGTCGTCATTGCAGCTAATGTTTTGAGCGTGAATGTTTGGAGCAGAATGGTTATCATTTGCTACGCTCGTGATCTTTCGTTGTGTCTTTCTATTCTTTTTTGAGACAAACAATGCTTTAAGTTTAGGGGTTGATATACGCTTATTTTACACGTTTATAGTTGATATTTGAAGATGAGTTTAGCTCGTTAATGTCGTTATGTATCGATTCTTAATGTTTTATCTATTTCTAGAAGATATTGCTCTTGGCGTTCCATTCGACTGACTTGTAGTGTGTATATGTCTGATAATCGAAGCAACGAGCGAGCAAATGAGCAAATAAATATATGCCAAGTTCTAGCGTACCAGCCTAGGCTGGTCGCAAAGTGTCATCACGAGCGCCTGCAGGAGTAGTGACCGCGACCTCAGCCTGCGAAGCAGAGCCCTGCGCCCGATAACTGCATACGAGACGTTCAGCGGCCGGTGCGGTGCTAAGACCGCCATAGGTCGCGAGGTGCCGTGGCGAAGGACCAGAATCGGAAGAAGAGCGATGGAGATGGCTCCGGTCGAGCTAGCGACTGCGCGGGTCATGCGGGGTGCAGAGGATAAATTAGGGTTCACGCCTTTTCTATAAATAGCGAAGACCTTGCGCCCACACAGCCCGAATCGCCCGAGCTCGTTTATTCGTTTTCCTCGTTCATGCTTTTTAGTCTTTAGTCTTCATTTAGTTTAATTCTAGTATTGTTTCGTTGTTCTAGTTTAGTTTATCGTTTCGTATCGATCGGAAGCTTTTGTCCGATCGCTTTCCGTTTTCCTCTCGCTTCGTTCCGGGATCGGATTGAAGACCAACCATTGTTCTTCTACGCCTCCACGGGTTTTATATATTTAATTTCCGTTTTATGGTTAAATCGTATTTCATTCCATTTATTATGTCGCTAGTTTTAGTTATTCCGGGTTGTATGATTCGATCCATATGTTGTGATTCTCTTTGTTATTTACCTTCCTGGCATGATTCGCTGATTATGGTGCTTATTAATATGTGTTGATTTACGATCAATCTTGATGCATATCTAGTTGCCGCTAACGAGCGAATTGTATTAATTGCATCGATCTTGAATCTGATACAAATAAGCCGGTCGGACAGATCGGACATTCGTAGTGAAGCATTTTCTTAGTGATCCTTTTGGAGTTGCTTATTTTCTCTTGAGAGCGTGCGTGATAGGGAAAATTAGTAATCACGCTACGCCTAATTGTCGTGATGAAGTTGTTGGTTATATATGTGATCTTGCGCTTTGCGGATTAAAGCAGTTAATAATAAGCGTGGATAAACATCGTTGTGGATAGGATTGATGCAGTCCTCAGGGTTAGTCTCTTCATATTTATCTTTCTGAGTTTATTGCTTTATTTTATATACGCGTTCTTTGTCTTTGGATTAATTTCCGCCAAGCCAATCTCTACCTTTTCTACGTGCTTGAATAATGATGAATTATCGCTGAGCTAGCTTCTATGTTTATGATACATGATCAGGGATCACGAATCGCGTCACCTATGCTACACCTTTTGTGTTAGAAAGTGAGCGATCGAAGCAAGATAGAGCGTGGTCCGGTGAGCCAGTCGCGTGGTACCATCGAGTAACCGAGGTCGGTATCGCCGAGCCGAGGTCGGTCTTGTGGGACCTAGAGGTTACTGGCGGCTCTCGCATAGATCGGGACGGTAGAGGTAGGATTAGTATAGGCAACTGTTGACTCGATTTTTCTAGGGATCTGGCTCGCCTTTCTCGACCCTCGGCCCTCTTGTCCTCGATGTATAAGTTGTATACTTTGAAATAAGAATAATTTTACTTGTGTTTTCAAGAAGCATATGTCGCTTTATTAAGAACTGCAATAAGAGGTAGGTGTCCTCGTTTACGGGCGTAATTCATCTCGATAAGCGGTAGTTCAAATCCTCGACAAGGTAGTTCGTCCTAAAAAAGCGAAGGTTAGATCGTCTTGCGAAGGTATTCATCTCGAAATAAGCGAGGTAGGGGTTCCTATGTTTGCAAGAAATATTGCTAAGGGTGGCCTCATACCTCGAAATAACAGTGGATTTATTTTTTGGCAAGTTTATCGCTAGGTGGTCCATCATTCTCGAAATAAAGCGAGTATATGTTCCTATTGTGGTTTTACTCCGAGGGTGGTCCCCTCAGGCAGCTTATAGTTGACCTCGTATTAAACGAGGTAGTCCGTCTCACCACGAGGGTATTTCGCTCCTTCGGAGAGGTATTGTATAATGGAGAAGAGATAGTATGCATAAGTGGCAAATAAAACATGCAAAATATTTTATTAATAAAGCCGAGCGAATAACAAAAAGCAAGACTCGAGGCGACCTTGTTGATGCAAGAACGTCACCCAAACGACTAACATTTGCTCTTATGAAAGTATTCTTGATGAATGATGCCACGATCTTGGGTATTTGCTTGCCGATATAAGCGAGCTTAAGTGATCCTTTCTAGGTGTCGGCATGCCCGATCTCTCGCAGGATCACGCTTGGTTTAGACGCCGAAACTATAGGGTGTTTCTGTCGATGTCGAGGGTAGTGAGCATGCGTACGACCATAGGACTTGTGGTAAATTACAACCCAATTGCTCTTTACCTGGCCGGTGCGAAGTTTTGAGTCCTTTCACGATTGTCCTATTGGTGACTTCGGTTTGACCATTCGCTTGAGGAGAGCCACCGAGTGAATTTCCGTGATCCAGGAAGCTCTCGACACTATTCTTGAATACTTTATCCGCTGAAGCTGTGTCCCGTTATCGAAATAAGGATATGAGGGTCTTAGATAGCGACCTAACGATCTTCTTCGCACGAAGTTGCGCGTTTCTGCGCGTGATTTTCACCAGGTTGGCTTCCACCCTTCCTGAAGTAGTCGAACGCGAATGATCAGATGACAACCCTAGAGCTTTGCGAGAAAGTGGCCCTGCGATATCAATCCCCATCGCTAAATGGCCAGGGCTGCATGTCTGGCACGGTTTGAGGTAGCGACAACGCTTTCCATAATTTGGCAGCGGACATTTCTTCACGAGATCAATTGAGTCCTGGAACATTGTTGGCAATAGTATCCCAGTCGCATGACTTTCTTTCGAAGGCGCGGTCGATGTGACTTCCTCGCTGATGCTCGACACCGTAATCCGCTGCTTGGACCAAACACCAGGAGAGGCGGAGGTATGATTTTCTATAGAGGACTCTGCTCAAGTATATCGCATTGGTTTGCTCAAGATTTTTCTAGCCTCGAGCCTATACGTGGGTGTTCACCTTCTCGTGATACTCGAAGTGAAAGTCTCAATTGAGTTCTCATCGAGACTATGTCGACCTCGGCTCAGGATCATCATCCTTTATACTTTCTTGTTTCGACCTCTTCTCTGTGCAGTTCAGTTATACGATGGTCCGTTGCTAAACGTCACCTCGGCTATTCTGCCTTCGGGATCTGAACCACCGAAGTGTGAGAAAGTTTGTTGTGTAGGCTTTGTTTTCAGGGTATTTCTTCATCCATGCCTTTTGCCTCGCTTTCAACATGTGGCTCACTATGACTTGAGAGTCGCGTGAACTACGCATCGGTCAGAGTGTTTTGAGCCAGCGAAGTCCATAATTAAGGTCTCGTATTCAACACGTTGTTCGATTATTTGATGGCTGAACGGCTGAAGGTGAATCTCGGCCATCCTCCCAGAGAAGATACCGCTCCGCTCACTGCTTTCCCGATGCCCGTCGCGTACGACTTGCCAGCAACCCTCCGGTGTTTTATCTATTGGTTCGGCTTTGGCGATGCGACTATGGACTGGTGGGTTTGTTTCTACGAGTTAGCATCAACAGTAAGTCCATGCTGGCACGACCTGCGATGGCTGTCTGGAAGATATCTCGTGTTCGCCCAATTCGAATTGCCCACTCGCAATTCCCCGAGCCGGCTTACACCTCAATACTTGTCGAAGTGGGCTGATCGTGAGAACTTGATGGGATGTGCATGGAAGTATGGGCGTAATCTCCGCAGTTTACCAATGCCGGGAGCTTCTCCAAGGCCAGTACCTTGTTTCAGTCGGTCTTCAATGCTCGGGTGATGAAATACACGGGAGTAGCGTCCTCTCGACTCAAGCAAGCACTTATGGTTTTAGCCAGAGGCGGAGGTATAGGAAAGGACCTCTCCTTCTTCGGGACCTGGATAAGTGGGATTGCGAGGTGTTCTCTGAGATCTTAAGGGACTTGTGTATATCATTCGTGAGAACTCATGAGCTTTTGAGTATTTTTAAGAAGGACTGCTTATCCGATGCTTTTGAGAAAAGCGACTAGTGCGACTGTCTGACACGACCTCAACTGTCGCTCGTGGATTGTCTTCGACATCTTAGTCTCCCAATGGTTTGAACCTTAGAGCAGTTGGCTTTAACTCTCTTGTGAAACCCACACCCCGAAATTTTCCTACGAGCATGACGAGCATTTCGGGGTTTAGCTTTATGTTAACTTTTCTGCAAAGTCAACGATCTTGAGGTCAAGAACTGTTGACCTCATTGCTTTGGCGGCACTGATGTCATCTCCATTGCTCAGCATTCACGCCTATGTAGGGCTGAAATATTTTGTCCACCATTCTTGATATGCCCCTACATTCTCTGAGTCGAATGGCATCTTCTTATATGCAAAGACTCAGAAGTCTGTAATGAGGCTTTTGGCCGTGTTTCCGTCCGTCCATCGAAGACCGGTGATATCCTCATAGGGTCCAAATTGAAGACTTCGTACCCGACCAAAGCGCACCTTCTTGTCGATATTGGGAAGGTATGCCTTTAGGGTAATGTTTATTGAGACGATTGTAATCGATGCATTCGCCATTCCCTCCTCCTTTCTTCACCATCAGGTTGGCTATCGTGTCGGATACTGACTTGAACAATATCAGAAGCTTTAATAATTGGTTCACCTCGTCATGGATGACTTGATTCCGCTTCCTGCAAAAATCCGTTCTGTTTTGCGCGTTTCACACTCGGGTTGATTTTGAGGCTGGGCTGATGATAACATCGGGAGACCCTCGGCCATGTCAAGGCGACCAGCTAACCGCTCTCGAATTCCTATAGAGTTGGATGATCTCGTTCTCTAATTGAGTACCGTAGAACCAACTTTACGACCTTGAGGCTCGCTTCATACAACGCCTCCTCACGAAGTTTCTGCAGGAGACGCTTCGTTCCAGCCACTCGGGTTTCTTTAATTTCTATGCACGGATTAACCAAGTCCCTGCCTCTCGGGCGACCTGCATGCATTCCTTTAGCACCCTACGGCTCCCGATCACGGCTACTCTTCATTTTGTGATTTTTATTATCGTGGTAGGTTGAGCACGCCTACGCTAGCTACGCCTCGAGTCGCCCAGTATGATGTGTAGCGGTGAGTGGGCGCGACCACGTAGCTGTCACTACTTTAGTAGGCTTCGGTGACCTTACTCTGATGGGGTGGTCGATCCCTCTGCGGCGTTTTCCTCGATGAAGCTTCGAGTGGTAGCGAGTCGGCTGTGGCCGCTCTACTCTAACTCTGTCAAGCTTTCCTGAAGAGATGCTCACCGGCTGCACATCTCGCGAATGCGCTCAGCCAATTTGTTCGAACGTCGCTCACGGACGCTGCCTCGTCGGGGGGCACTTCATGGGTATGGGTCGCTCCTCGAGAAAGTGATCGCCTCGTCACTTTTGACCTCTTGTTGATGGTTCGGAGTGGGGACTCGTGAACTTGCTTTGTGGGAGGATCTTTGTAACTTGTGGAGCCCGTGATAGGGAGATGACCCCGTCGATTGGGGTTGCGTCACCTTCTATGCCGATTGTCGCTTCATTTCTCTTGAGGCACAATTTCACTCCTCTCGCCCTTCTATCTACTGACCCGTATGGGACTCTTCCATAGCCGTCGGCCCGCCGTTTGTTTTTTAAGACTCATCCCGCCATGCTATTGGTTTGTATACTTTAAAGCGTTTGGTTGAGCTTGTACATGTTTCCACTTACTATTACAATCTCCTATCGAATTGATTATTGATTGCATATATCTATGTCCCTTATCTCATATAAGTTAGATCACAGTGTGAAGATAAAGTAGTCGTATGATTGGTAGACTTAATGAGATATAAATGAATCACTAGAGACAACTGAGGCGAGTTGTCGGTATAGCTGCGGTATAGATAAAGTGACTTGACTGTTGCTTATCTATGCTGGTGCGTCTACGGCGTATTGATGGATCACGATGAGATGAGTTCTTCTCGACCGTGAAGAACCTAGATCTCGGTGACTTACGTGATCTAAATCTCGATAAGGTATTAGGTGAGTATGATTCTTGACCATCACTTTGACTTGTTATGGGTGAGGTTACATGAATTAACCATATTCTCGCGTCTTGGGTGGTGGCGGTGCTTGATGTCATGCTAGTTATCTAGAGGTCGTATCCGTTTAGGATGATGCGCCCATTAGGAGCTCAAAGGTTTATTGTACTAAACCTGCGGTTGAGTTAGCTCAAGTACAATAATAAGGTTGAGTGGTACTACTTAAGTGAATTAAAGATATTAATTATTTTAAGTACGTGAGAATGCTCTAAATAATATAATGGACGCGATGATCTTAAATACGGGATTCGTAATGTCTAAGTGCAAGCCGAGCTCAACCGGTAATAAAGGGTAAGTCGCATTTATTCTCTAGTGGCATGAATGAATGTTTATAAATTAATTAGCGAACAAGAAAGATTGCTACTTCGTGCATGCATGCCTTTATTCAAGGAGCAGCATCACCATACGCAAGGAGATAGAAATGAGACAAGTTCCCAACGCGTCAGAGGAAGTCTCATGTCTGTAATGCTATGTACGAGACAGATATCGCTTCGGTGAGCATAGTAGCTAGATATCGATCTAACCGACAAGCTCATCGATATGGTAAAGCATATACTCAGACCGAAAAGGACTCGATTTATGCTGTTTACCATGCGGATAGTCTAATGCATTTGGGTTATTAGGACTCAATTTTCAGTCGACCGTGATGAGAAAAAGTCACCTCGGGTTATGTGTTTACCTTGGGAGGTGGAGCCGTATCTGTGGCAAGCGGCGATGCATTGCGGACTACCATGGAGCCGAATATGTCAGCCTGGAGGTCGTTAGAGGCATGTATGGTTCAAGAACACCTCGTGGATCTAGGTGTGGTACAGGTTTGCCCAAAGTATCATAGTTTCTGTGATAACTTTCGGTGCGAAACCGGCGAACCACGGACCACTAAGAAACCGAACACATGAGAGAAAGTACCATGTCATATCGAGAAATCGTTAGAGCGAGGGGCGTCTTGATCGAAAAGATTGATGTGACGAATAACCTAGCGGATCCATTCAAAAACTGCCGCAAAAGTCTACGGTGCACACTCGAGGACTTGGATTGCGCAAGATGGCACCCACTTAGAAAGGAAACTTTTGTATAAGTGGAAAAGCAAGTGATGGTTTTGTTTTGTAATAGCTAGTAGAGACACATTATATACTAAAGTTTGCTTTAGTATAAGTGGGAGATTGTTGGATTTGTATATCTTGAAGTTTGTTCTCGTTACCACTATTACAATCTCTGTCGAATTGATTACTTGATTACTATATCTATGTCCCTTATCTCATATATAAGTTAGATCATATAGTGTGTAGAAGATCAAGTCTGTATGATTGGTGGCTTAATGAGATATTAAAAGAATCACTGAGACAACTTGAGGATGAGTTGTCGGTATAGTCATGTATAGATAAGAAGTGACTTGACTTGGTTGCTTATCTATGCTTGGTGTCGGATTGTTATCTGAGCGTTTGGTTGAGCTTATCTGATGTTTCCTCACCACTATACAATCTCTACTCGATTGAATTCTATTCATATATCATGTCCCTTATTCATTTATAAGTTAGATCATACAAGGTGTAGAAGATCACAAGTCTCGTATGATTGGTCAAGCTTAACGAGATATAAAGTTTCACACGAGACAACTTAAGGACCGTTGTCGGTTTGCAGTCAAAGATAGATAAGAAGTGACTTGACTTAGTTGCTTGTCTATGCCGGTACGCCTCTACGACGAAGGATCACATGGAGATGTGTCTTCTTCGACCGCCGTGGAAGAACCAGATCTCGGTGACTTACGATGATCTAAACCTCGATAAGGTATTAGGTGAGTATGAGTTACACCATCACTTGTTATGAGTGAGGGTTATGTTTCAACCCAAGATTCTCCGCTTCGGTGGTGGCGTGCTTGTATGTCACGCTAGTTATCTCAGACGAGTCACGTGATCCGCTAGGATGACGCGTCCCTTAGGAGCTCAAAGGTTTATTGTACTAAACCCCAGGTTGAGTTAGCTCAAGACAATAATAAGGTTGAGTGGTACTACTTAAGGAAATGAAGTTATTAATCGCTTTAGCAAATGATTGCTAGAAATGATTAATGGACGTCGATATCTTAAATACGTGATTCGTAATGTCTAAGTGCAAGCCCGACTCAACTCGTAATAAAGGGTAAGTCAACATTCTTTCTCTAGGAATGATCGAATGTTTATAAATTAATTTATGTTCTACAACATAAGATAATTAATTTATTTGAGGCCCATCTTTATTTCTTTGCATTTGATCCCAGGCGGCCCATCCAGCCCATAGCCAAGGAAAATCCGGCCTCATGCTCCCGATGGTAAGATTTTATTCTCTTTATCCCACAATGATATTATTATATTTATGGTATATGCATAGATCCTTTCCATATAAGATTTTGGTATAATCCCAGAGTATGGAAATAATCTCGAAGTATGGAAATAATCCTAAGATTATGGTAATATTCCATATGATTATGGTAATTTCATATGATTATGGTAATTTATATGGGATTAATGTAGTGCATTATAAATATAAGGTATGAGATAAAGTCTAGTTAATGATCATTAATCAAGACATCATTATTTTCAGAATTCCATAAGCTCTTGGAGAGATTTTCAAAATTGGGTAGAGAAGAGGGTGATTTTCAAGCATTCTCCATAGATCGCCCTCACCGACGCTGAGATTGGGCAATCGGAACAGTCCGTAGGTCAAAGACGAGTCCGATCCGCTCATCTCGCTCCATCGACCTCTTCGTATCCAAAGGTAAACACGAAAAACCCAACGTGTTGCGATTTAATTATATAGACGCATAGGTTTATAATCAATGTATGGTGAATTAAACACCCAAGACGGATCCGCCAGGGTTAACATATGTTTTCCCACACCGGTACGCTCTCGATGTATTGATGGATCAAGCGAGATGAGTTCTTCTATCTCGACGCGGAAGAACCTAGATCTCGGTGACTTACGATGATCTAAATCTCGATAAGGTATTAGGTAGTATGAGTTGCTAACCATCACTTTGACTTGTTATGGGTAGGGTTAATGAATTAACCCAATATTCTCCGCGATCTGGGTGGTGGCAGTGCTTGTATGTCATGCTAGTTATCTCAGACGAGTCACCGTATCCGCTTAGGATGATGACGCCCCTAAGGAGCTCAAAGGTTTATTGTACTAAACTGCAGTTGAGTTAGCTCAAGACAAGGTTAAGTGGTACTACTTAAGAATTAAAGATATTAATTATTTTAGCAAAGGAGAATGCTCTAAATAATTAATGGACTGTGATATCTTAAATACGGGATTTGTAATGTTAAGTGCAAGCCCGACTCAACTTCGTAATAAAGGTAAATCGATTTATTCTCTAGTGGCATGAATGAATGTTTATAAATTAATTTATGTTCGATGAACATAAGATAATTAATTTATTTGATGCTCATCTTTATTCCTTGCATTTGATCCTGGCTGGCCCGTCCGGCCCGTAGGCTAGTGGAAATCGGCCTCTCTCTCTATGGATAATGATTTGATTCTCTTTATCCTAAAAGGATATGATTATATTTATTGGATATGCATAGATCATTTTCTCATGATTTGGTAGTGCATTATAAATATAAGGTAAGAGAGAAAATCTAGGTTAATCCTCATCATAATTTAAAATTGCCATAGTTTTTGGTGAGGAATTTTCGAAAAATAGAGAGAAAAAGGGTGGTTTTTCTATAGCATTCTCCATAGATTATCCTCAGCCGATATTGGAGATTGGGCAACCGGATACGCCCGAAGATCAAAGCACAGTCTTGATCCGTTCTACCCCACAGGATTCAGGTAAACACGAAAACCCTACGTGTTGCGTTAATTATATAGCAGCTAGGAAATAATCAATGTATGGTAAATTAAACATCAAGATAGATCCTGGGAGAGGTTAAAATAAGTTTTCCTTCAACATCTCGATGTCTCCCATGAGGTCTCGTGACCTCCGTCGTGTCTGTAATCCTCATGGAAAGAGTAGTACTTGTCCTGGTCCGGCATTTTGACCCCTCATTGGTCGGGCTTCTCGAACATATTCATGTGGAATTCAGAGATCCCTCCTTCGTCAGAAGGAGTATATTGAGGTCGCCCAGGGTGTTACGATGGTCCGAGCTTGGACTCTATGGGCGCGATTCTTTCAAGGCACTCCGTCGCCTCGCCGGCCTCCCTCGTCTCTCCTTCCTATCGAGGGTTCCACCTTTCGCTCGCGCTTTTCTATCACCTCGTCCGCTTGGCGAACCGGTCGGCTATCGCCACGCTCCGTCGCAGACGGGGTTCGTGATTGACGATCTTTGTATAAGGCCCCCAAGATGCCGCTTTGAAGGCCGAGATAATAGGAGGTCATCCACGCTTGACTTTCTCGGCATTCCTTGTTAAACCGGTCATAAAGTCGCTAACGGACTCGCCCGCTTTGCCTCGGTGAGGAGATGTCGACGACATTTTGACTCACTTTCCGGAAGAACCTTCGATGGAAGGCTTCCATCGTGCAAAGAGGAACCGACGCCGAGGTAGACTATCGAACCACCGCCATGGCGTTGTCGACTAGTAACTCGGGAAGAGCTTGCACATGAATTGTGTCGAGGCGTTGGTTGATCATGTTATACCGAATGCGAGAGGAAGTTCTCATCCCTTAGTCCATAGGGGCATCCCCACTCGGTATTTGTCTCGGAGGGAGTGTCGAGTATTTCGCTTGAGAACGGGCGACTATCTTCCGCACTCCGGCCGGCCGCCCGAGAGTGGGACTGAGTTCGCCGATCGAACTCGCTTTTGATGACCGTGAGTCGACCTCGCGGTGGTCACGACGCCTCTTTCCGCCTGCTGTCCTTTGCACGGTTGGTTTGGGCCCCAACTCGTGCGGATGTATGAGCGCCATGACTTGATGCGGGGAATCACATTGTCATGGGTGCTCGTGTTTAGACGATGCCGCGCTCTTTCTTCTGGATGCGGCCGACCTTGTGCTTGGCTGAGGTATTGGAAGCTCTCCTTTTTTTCTCAGAAACCCCTCGACGACATCGCCAGGTTCATTCATGGAGCTGGAGGTTCCTCGTTGTCGCTAGGCCTCCTCTCCACTATACTCGCTTCGCGTGGATGGGATGGCCGGGTCGCCGAGGCTTTGACATGCCCTTCGGGTCGATTCTAGACCGAGCTTTTTCAGCCGAGCTCGGTGGCCCCGCCGCCGTTGTTCGTGCTACCGCGAATACTCGATGATGGACTTCGATACATTGTCGTGATTGGTTCCTCAGAACAATGGCTGATCGAAAACATAAAATTTCGGTTCCCACCCGGCGCAGATGATCGATCTTAATTTCGTTAGGGAAATAAATGCACGATGAACACGAAGGATTTCGTGGTTCGATCTTTGAATTAGATCTACGTTCACAGGCAAGAGAGAGAGTGTGTGTATTGAGAGTGTAAGCGATTACAAAGGTGTAGATAGATCTTTTCCGTCTAATCTAGCCTCTGTTTATACACAATTATATTGACCTAGATCTCGAATCTAAGATATCCTCTAAGATAGGATCTCAATCCTATCTCTTCTCAATTAGGATTCTCTTAGATATGGTAGAATCTTCTGCGTTCCCTTGGTTTAGGAGTCTTGGGCCGAACTCAAATGCAGGCGAGCTTAATGTCGAGCTTATTTATATTGGGTGCGATGCTTGGGCACAGTGGTTGGGCCGTATCCTATCAATACCTGTTGCCATGTATTCTGGAGCTGCGTAGCCGTAGGTACCCATAACCCTCGTGGATACATGACTACCGTCTGTAGGGCCATCCTTGGCCAATCCGAAATCAGAAAGCTTCGCATTGTAGTTCTGAACAATATCAACCAAACTTTGTAAGAAAAGTAGATGATTTGAAGAATATTAGACCAAAAACCAAGTCACAGAACTAATCCTCTTACTGAATCAAGCAAGATATTTGAGGACTTGAAATCGCGATAGATAACTCTTGCTTCGGACTGTGAAGATATCTGACCACTTTGCTGCTTCAAAGCAACCTTCATCCTTAGGTTCCGAGATAGCGTTGAAATGTGCAGGTCCCTATAACAAATAAATCGATCATCTGATGTCAATTGTCCGTATCTATTTGATCCTCTACCTATAAACAAGATAAATATGTTGAATCTAAATAATAATAAACTACTTGCATTGCATCGAACTTACTTCTGAATAGATGATTCTCTAAGCTGCCTCGTGGCATAAACTCGTAAACCAAAAGCCTATGCTCATCCTCCAAGCAATAACCAACCAATTTCACTAGATTAGGATGATAGAGTTGTCCCAAATAATTGACTTACATGCGGATTTAAAGAGAACAATGAAATGAAGGGTTAGAGAAAAAGGCCGGTGTTTTGATGATAATGAATATTATTGTAATACTCAAACAGGGAGGTCTCTAGTTCGAAGGTTCTTGTGGTGTAGTGGTTACACACTTGGTCTATCAATAAAGCAATACTCAAAACAAGGCAAAAGTTGAGTTGTTACACTCACCAACCATTCCTTGTGGCATTGGAGGCCGTCTTGGTTCAATCTTGTTGAAAATCGTGAATATATATATATATTTATTAAATATATGATCAAGTTGCCAGGAAGCTACTTTGACCAAGATTTTGAATGACGTAACGTTTAATTTTGTGAAATTAAATGGCATAGGATCGATCTACGTTTTGAGTAGATGATCGTGGTCTATTCACATTCTCAAATCCGATTTCCGGTGAGTGAGAAATAGTGGATCAAAATTGGTCACTTAAACATTGAGTTTTGTGCTTAATGGGATAAGTATGGATTAATTAATCCTTATCCACATTGATTAATGTACCTTCATTAATTGTCTATATAAGTGGTTCATTGAACACTTAGTATAATTATGTGCACAAGTGATGGGTGGAAAGCCCTTGCCGCCGCCATGCCACCCGCCCTATGCAGGTGCCCGTGGCCGTCATGCCTTGCCCACGCCCGCGCCGGCTCCGGCTCGGCTCGGCTCCGGCCCGCCGGGTCCGTGGTCCGTGGATCTTGGATCTTGGCAATTGGTCTTTGGGTGGTCTTTGGGCATTAGTGGGCTGTTCGTGGGCTTGCTTCGTGGGCTGGTTAAACCCATTGCGTATATTTTGGATCAATGTTTTATCGAGCCCAAAGATGGAGTTGGTTGAGGCCCAGCTCAAATGCGGCCCAATCCGTTGGGCTGTCTTGTGCACTTGAAGAGCGATGGGATCGTCGATGAACTGGACGCGCGCGTTGTCCGGTCGTAAATGGCAAGTCTTTAACGCCCGAACATGATGGCTCTGCGAGAAGCGTGTCAAGTTGTCTCCGAAACCGCCGCGCACTCAATAGGGGACATAACTCCGTAACACCCGACATCAATGCGGTGTTGACTCGACATCTTTCATGAGGGGGCGGCGCCTATAAATAGAACATGTGCCACAGCATTAGCCACCTCTTGCAAAAGCATTCTAGCATACCTAAGAGCACTCTGCATTCACATTTGTGTCAAGCTTTGTCCTCGCTTAGTCCGGTTCATGCGGAGCTCGTTGGTTTGCGGTCTTTGCCACCCGCGAGGCACGCCGTTTATCTTTGGGACGATACACGAGCCAGAAACACTTCTGGGCGTATCTCGTCTTTGAAAAGAGGCCTCCTCGACTCGACATCTAGAATACGATTTTAGTTTCAATTGTATTTCAATTCTTTTAAGTTCATTGTTGTTTGATCTCCACTCTTACCTACATTTCACGTTTATGTCGCCGGCAAGTTCGTACTATTTTATACGTTTTCCAACAATCGCAAGACGAGATAACACTTGCCGATGAGTCGAGACATTAAAATTGACTTAAAACTTTGAAACTAATACCTTTGCTTGGAGATGTCGACGTACACCTCGCCAACTCTGCCGCCGCCGCTGCTGCTGCTTGCTACCGCTAATTCGCACAATGGCCGGTGATGTGTGGTTCGATGCCTTGAGGGTCAACCATGGGACCCTTTGGGTCATTGTTGGTTCCACTTTTAGTGGTTCCTTTGGTTCGACGATTTGCACTTTTCGATTGGGTCATTGTTAGATCCATGAGATCTAACAGCAGTCGCGTTCATTCGAGTTCCATGTTCGGACACTTGGTGGTGTTGGTGGATCGGTTTGGGATCGATCTCGGCGCTATTCATACCGCGAGGATGATGCCGCCGTAGAAGCCGCCAAAATTTGGAGGATCCGACGAGATGGCAGCAAAGATGTTGTTCACTCGCGACGTTGAGCCGTAACTTTTGGTGGAAGATGAGCCCGCCGCAGGAAATTGAAGTGGCGGACTTTCACGTCCGAGCGACATATGACAACTAAGCGCCTTGGCGACTATCTTTGTAAAGTTTTATACTTGGTAGTCTAGAAGATAGCTTGTATAGTGTTTATGTTGTTGTAACGACATCGAATGTATGTGGGATGCGCTAGAAAAGAAATACCGTAGTGATGATGCGGTATTAAGAAGTTCATTGTAGCCAAATATTTGGACTACAAGATGGTCGATTCTGACCGATCATGGACCAAGTCAAGAGTTTCAACTCATTGTACACGAGGTTCACCCGAAGGCCTGCTTGTTTGAGACGGCTTTGTCGTCGCTCGATGAATGAAGCTACCACAGGTGGAGAGACTTGAGGTCTACCTTAGCACAAGCGAAGGATATGACACTTGAAGACTTGATCGTCAAAGCTAGCGCCAGTCGGCGTGAAGAAACAAGATTTAAAAGCGAAAGGCGATCGATGCTAAAGCCAACTGTTGAGAGGCGGTCCCTCCAACAAATGTGTTCGTCCTAATGTCAAAGACAAAGTCGAAAGGAAGGTGGTTGCCCGTAAATTTGGCGGGAATTATTACAATTGTGGCAAGCATGGCCACACAGTAAGGGCGTAAGTAAGCGAAGAAGAAGAAGGCTAAACAAGTTACCAATGTTGTCGAGAAGGACTTGACAAATGGGACAAGGATGACTTGGCTCTTTGTGGTGACAGAAGAAGTCGACCACGTCGAGAATCAAGGTGGATGGTTCGTCGACTTTGGCGAATCATGCGTCTGCGCCGAAAACATGCGTTTCTTCACCTACAAGCTCGTTGAGGAGAGAAGCTCAACATGGGGAACCAAGCTTCGTCCGAGGTTGCCGGAGTTGGTGATGTGGTGCTCAAGATGTCGTCCGCATTGAGATCACGTTGAAGGATGTCTTTGCGTATGTCCCGGACATCCGTAAGAATTTGGTGTCGGGCTCTATTCTAGTTAACAAGGGGTTTAGACTAGTTTTGAGTTGGACAAGTTTATGTGACTAAGTTTGGGAAGTTCTTGGTAGGGGTTATCTTCTTTGGGGTCTTTTCAAATTGAATGTAATGGTTGTCTTGTAGTGTACCCAAGATTGCTATTAATGAAAATGCTTCTACTTCTCTTACTTGACCGAGTGCTCGATTTATGGCATTGTAGATTAGTACATGTTAATCTAAATGCAATAAAAGATTAGTAAATTTAGATTTACTAAAGTTAAATGAAGTTAATACACAAGCGAAATGTGAGGTTTGTGTGGAAGCAAAATAGCTAAGTTACCATTTCATTCGGTAGAGCAGAGCACTAAGCCTCTAGAACTTATTCACACCGATGTGTGTGATTTAAAGTTTGTACAAACTAGAGGTGGTAAAAGTACTTCATCGCGTTTATTGATGGTAGACAAGATATTGTTATCTTTACCTTCTAAGAAGTAAAGGCGAGGCTATCGAAGCTTTTAAAAACTTCAAGAAGGCGAGAATCAACTAAGTTGTCGAATTAAGGCATTGAAGTGATAGAGGGAGAATATGTAGCTCCGTTTGAGGCATTATGTAATGAAAGTGGTATAATATATCAAACGCGACCCTTATTCACCTCAGTCTAATGGCGTTCTTGAGCGTAAAAATCGAACACTTAAGGAGATGATGAATGCTTTGTTGATTAGTTGAGTTGCCTGAACTTGTGGGGAAGCATTTTGACGACCGACTACATCTTGAATAAAATTCCGTGAAGAGTAAGGATGTCTCCTTACGAGTTGTGGAAAGGATGTAAGCCATCGACACTGAATATCTCGAAAGTGTGGGGGTGTTTGGCGAAGGTTGAGGTGCTCTTCTAAACAAGTTACAATTGGACCTAAAGCGATCGATTGTATCTTTATTGGGTATGCAACGATGAAATGGCCTATCGTTTCGATCCACAGTCGAGGTGCAGGATATGTTGTGGGGACGACGATTGAATCAAGGAATGCTATATTCTTTGAAAGTGTTTATCCTGTAAAGACAAGGATAAAAGTGAAGCCGCTCTAGCAATAGAGGCGATGGTGAAGCTTCGAGTTCTAAACCTTTGGAGGAAGAACCGATATCGCATAGCGATCGAGGTGCGATCGGAGGGGTCGAGCAAGGCGAGGCGATGAAGTCGAGCGCCAAAGGATTTTGGTCCCGACTATATTGCGTTCATGTTGGACGAAGAACCAGCGTCGATCAAAGTAGCCTATGCTCGGCGAGCGGGATGCTTTGGTGAGAGGCATTCAAAGTGAGATTGATTCTATTCGCAAAACCACACTTGGGTCTTGGTTGATTTGCGAAGGTTGTAAGCCCTTAGTATGCAAATGGATCCTTAAAAAGAAAGTACAAGGCGGATGGATCAATTGAAAAGTATAAGGCCCGTTTGGTTGTCAAAGGTTTAAACAAAGAGAGGGTACGATTTCTTGATACCTATTCACCGTGGACGAGGATTACGTCTATTCGGTGCTTCTCACAATTCGCTGCTGCAATCTTGAGATTCATCAAATGGACGTTAAGATCTGCGTTTTGAGCAGTGACCTCGAGGATGAGGTATATATAGAGCAACCCAAGGGTTTGTAGTACCGGGTCGAGAGGCAAGGTATGCAAACTTCGTGAAGTCTCTATATGGTTTGAAACAAGCGCGTTGCAATGGCACTTGAAATTTGACAATATAATGTTGGCAAATGGTTTCAAGAGCAACGAGTGTGACAAATGTGTCACGTTAAGAACAACGATAATGGTTATGTTATAGTGTGTCGTATGTAGATGACATGTTGATCACGGGTAGCAATACTCAAGTCATTAATGACATAAAGCGCATGTTAAAAGAAATTTTGACATGAAAGACATGGGATTAGTCGATGTGATTCTTAGAATCAAGATTCTAAGAAGATCGACGGAATTATCTTGACACAATCTCACTACGCCGAGAAAGTGCTAAAGAAATTCAACGCGTTTGACAGTTTACCGCTAAGACCCAATTAGAGCTCAATGTTCACTTGAGTAAGAACAGGGGTGAACTGTTGGACAAGAAGACTATCTTATGGTCATCGGTGTTTGATGTATCTTACAAATTGCACCGACCGACATAGCTTGCGCCGTGAATAAATTGAATGGTTATACGAGCAATCCAAGCAAGGAGCATTGGAAGGCTCTAGTGAGAGTTTTGAGGTACTGAAGTATACTCAAAATCATGGGCTGCACTTCACGAGATATCCCGGTGCTTGAAGGTACTTGTGATGCCAATTGGATATCCGACACTAAAGATTCACTTTCTACAAGTGGGTGCGTGTTCACGATTGGGTGAGGTGTTGTTTCTTGGAGATCCACGAAGCAGACGTGTATAGCCCGATCCACAATGGAATCGTAATTCATAGCTTTGGATAAAGGCGGTGAGGAAGCCGAGTGGCTCAGTAATTTTTGGAAGATATTCCATGTTGGTTCAAACTCGTGCCACCGTGATGATTCATTTGTGATAGCCAAGCGCAATTGGAAGAGCGAAAAGTGGTTTGTATAATGGTAAGTCTCGACATATCGTCGGCGACATAATACCGTGAGGCATTTGATCTCAGTGGGGTTATATCAATCGACTATGTCAAGTCAATAGATAATCCGATGGATCCGCTAACCAAATGGTTGAACAGGGATCAAATGATCAAGTTCTAGAGGAATGGGATTAAAATCCACATCTTAAGAACAATCATAGTGGTAACCCAACCATGATGATTGGAGATCCCAAGAACTTGGTTCAATGGGAGAACTAAGCTATAGGAGTTAGTATGTAAACACTCGAGTTAGTCTGTTCCTCAGAAAGCAAACAGTGTTGAAAAAACTTACTAGTGGTGAGGTTGAGTCGTTGACTCTTAATGATTCCTAAGATACCTCGAGGGGTTGAGTATGGCAAGATACTCCTAAAGAATCACCTATGTAAGTGCGAAGTGGGGCGCTTCAAATAAAACACTTATGAATCCAAAGTGGATGTCCATGGCCAAAATGGAATCAAACGTGAGAATGATGAGGTTGAAGTGTTAAAGTGTTAATACCATTGTCTCGGCACGTTGTGGGGAATAGTTCAAGGCATCGTGTCCACTAATCCGCTGTGTACTCGATGGTACTAATTATGGAAGGTTGAGGCCATAAACCACATGTCCAAATATTTTAATATCTCTTGAGGACTGAGCTGTGTCTGCATACATGCATATGACTATTTCCACTTATGTGGGGGATTGTTGAAAATCGCGAATATATATATATTTATTATATATATGTCAAGTTGCCAGGAAGCTACTTTGAGCAAGATTTTGAGTGACGTAACGTTTAATTTTGTGAAATTAAATGGCATAGGATCGATCTACGTTTGAGTAGATGATCGTGGCGTATTCACATTCTCAAATCCGATTTCCGGTGAGTGAGAAATAGTGGATCAAAATTGGTCACTTAAACATGGAGTTTTGTGCTTAATGGGATAAGTATGGATTAATTAATCCTTATCCCACATTGATTAATGTACCTTCATTAATTGTCTATATAAGTGGCTCATTGAACACTTAGTATAATTATGTGCACAAGTGATGGGTGGAAGCCCATGCTTGTGTACACCGCCCGCCCGCCCGCGTGTGCGGGCCGGTGCCCGTGCCGCGCCGCCGTCGCCCGCGCGTGCCGTGCGGCGCCCGCCCGCTCGCTCCGGCTCCCGCCCGGCTCAGTTCGGTTCGGGTCCGTGGTCCGTGGTCCGTGGATCGTGGATCGTGGATCTTGGATCTTGCGATTGGTCTGGGTGGTCTTTGGGCTGTTCGTGGGCTTGCTACGTGGATCGGTTCCGGCCCATTGCCGTATATTTTGGATCAATGTTTGATCGAGCCCAAAGATGGAGTTGGTCCGAGGCTCAACTCGTGCGCCCAATCCGTTGGGCTGCTTTGCACTTGAAGAGACGCCCGGATCGCCCAATGAACACGACGCACGCGTTGTCCGTTAAATTCGTCAGCGCCTCGTAACGCCCGACATGATGGCTCTGCAGAAGCGTGCCCACGTTGTCTCCGTAAATCACGCACTCAATAGGGACATAACTCCATAACACCCGATATCAATGCGGTGTTGACTCAAGATGCTCCCATGAGGGGACGACACCTATAAATAGGACATATCTCTCCAAAGATTAGCCACCTCTGCAAAAGCATTCCAAAGATACCTAAGAGCACTCTCTGCATTCACATTTTGTGTCCAAGCTCGCCCTCGCTTCCGTCCGGTTCACGGAGCTCGTTGGTTTCTTGGTGCTACCACCCACCTAGACGCCGTTTTATCTTTGGGGACGATACGCCGTAACCAAGAGCACTACTGGGCGTATCTCGTCTTGCGGAAAGAGGCCTCCTCGACTCGGCATCTAGAATACGGTTTTTAGTTTCAATTGTATTTCAATTCTTTTTAAGTTCATTGTTGTTTGATCTCCTACTTCTACCTTTCTGTTTCACGTTGTAATACGCCCGACAAGTTCTGTACTATTTTGTACGTTTTCCAACAAATCTCTTGACGGCAATGACCATTCCAGTCCCCGGCTTAGCAGCCTTGAACGTAGTCTCATCGAGCTAGTCCTTGACGACACACCCGAAGCCACCCTCGCCCAACACACTGTCTGGCCGGAAGTTCCTGGTGGCTGTCCTGAGGTCATTGAAGCTGAAGATCTTCAGGTTTGAAAACTCCAGAATTTCACCCTCGCCACGAGGGGTCAGTGGGAGGGAGAAAGACGAGCGCCTGCTGCTTGTGTCTCTTCCATCTGTGCTCGGGTATCTAGGACGTCCTGCAGTTTTTTTTAGAAGGGCATTATGTTCGAGCACTGTAAATTCATTAGCAACAACTATTGGTTTAAGTTTTAGATGCTCAAAACAAAACAAAGTTGAAGCAGCATATACTCAATTGGAACTGAAGTTGCAGGTATTTAAAGGAATAATTTTCACTTTACAAATATCAAAATTGATCACAAAAACACAACCATTATGCATAATTCCAGATTATATAACTGCAATGCAGTGACTGGTAGTAAAATCCTAAAGTTCTTTTAAACTTACAATTAAAATGATAATTGACGAAAACATAACTAGTTCAAGATTCAATCTGGGAATAACCTGCATAAAAAATTTACCCCATATGTGTAAGCAAGAAACAAAACTTCAAATTCTCAGGAAAAAAAACACTTTCATCTTCAACTAAATTAATACGTAAATTGATCAGAGAGAACTAATCTTTCCTAAATGTTTAATTTAAAACAGCAGCTCATAATTACTTCAAGCATCAAACATTCAACTCACAATTAAAGTGTGAGAGAGAGAGAGAGAGAGAGAACAATCCATCAAAGAACAAAAGCAGAATCAACTGACTAACCATCGCGGCGAGGACTATCCCTTATTCTAATCTAACACTGAAGCAAGAACCCATTATTTCAGACAAACACCGAATTTTTGGTTGTCTGAAAACTGAACCTTTGGCTTGATCGAAAATGGGAGTAATAAGCAACCACAAAATCTTTTCTTAAATGGTTGTTGGTTTAGAAACTTCCAAAATTCAACAACAGCCGAACCCGAAAGTGTGAAAACGATTAAGTTTCAGAAACAAGTAAGTAGGAGAAATTCAGAGAAAACAAGCTTATCTATTTATATTCTATTGAATATTCATCAACATGTAAATGTTGAATTCGTCTACGTGTGTTCGCTTGGCATCACGAGAAGCTGTTATAGCTATCTTTATTTTATTTGTTTAGAAAAATTGAGCATTTGCCTAAAAGGGCTGACTTTTCCCACCAATAGTACCATTTATTTCTCCAACCTCCTCAACTTGTCTACACTCTCACAAATTCATGGTTGAGTCCATGGTGAGGGGGGTGCAACGCACATCCCCTCACACTATTCATTAAAATAATAATTTATCAGAAGGCATGAATAGTGGGGATGCAGATTGCACCCCTCACCACGGACTCAACCCAAATTCATATACTGCTTCGAGGCGGATCCAAAGTTGATAATAGGGTTGCAATGAAAATAAATCTTCGAGTATTAAATATCATAAATGCTAAAATATTTCTATGTTTTCATAAGTTGTCTTACGAGATTTCAATATACAAAATCCATCAATAATTGAGTTTATATTTATATTTTTAATAAAATTTATTTCAATATAAACTCTTATTTAACGTAAACTTTAGAGAATCCATCAACCAAACCACTGATAAAATTTGGCTGCGATTGAACTTGAACTTTGACAGTTTTGAATGGACAGAGAGCAATATCAGCAAATATTTGAGCAGATGCAGCGCTGAGGAAGAATATGACACATTTGTTTGGCTAATTTTCCCGACTCGTATGAACCTTTGAGAATTCAAACAAATAGGGAATTCCAAAAGCATCAATATACATCGTTCAAAATAGTAGGCACACAACAATAAGGAGACACAAAATTTTAGCGTGGAAAACCTCTTAAAAGGAAATAGATAAAAAAATCACGGGACTACTAGAGTTGTTTAAATCCACTATAATCAACAATGGAATAGTACACAATCTTCTCTAAATTATATTAGAGACATACAAAATATCATACACTCGAAAATAAGCACATCAAGATGTATGAAATCAAAATCGAGCAAAGATTAAGAAAATATTACGTAAATTCTCCTCTATTCGGATCGATAAAACCGGACCTTCAAATTCAAAATCCGATCTCCATCAGTCAAAACGTTGGCCGGATGTCGTGAAGCTTCGTCCAAAAATCACGGTGATCTAACGGTTCAATCCCGAGGAAACGAAATTTTCCGAAGTTTGACCGAAAATCCGAGAGGAAAAAAAAGGCTACAATTTTTTGTTTTGACTACTTCAATTTCTCCATTCAAAATGGTGGTTGACCCTTTTCATTCTTATAATCTTCTCATGGGTTTTTCTCATGGGTCAAAATATAAGAAAATCCAACAATAATAATTTTATTTTAATTTTTTAATTATTTTGGACTTGGCTAATTTTGAATTGAACTTAATATAATACATAAACTGAAGAAAAAGTTTGGGACTTGCAATGGGCTGGAGCCTGGTGGAGCTACCACCTAGATCCGCCCATGCATATACTATATTTTTATATTGAAAATAAACGTATCCTGGATGATAGGATGCTCATCAAATACAATGTATTGAGATTATTGTATATACAATTAATATTAGTATTAATATTAATATTATACACCTCAAAAATCATCAACCCTTATAAAGTTATCATAGTTAATTTATTTATTTTCGCTTTGCTAGTAAGATATAATGAATATTCTTTCAAAAAAAAGATGATCAATATGACAATGCCAACCGTTATGTCAAAATCATACAGAAAATGTTACTCGAAATAAATATATCTTTCTTGATTGAATTTCACTAACAATATAAAAGTTCAAACTCGCGCTTCAAAGCTCAACACTGCACAACTCGAACTGTCCAACTAAAGATTACGATAATGTTTAGATTAGCTTATAAGCTATAAATTCTTTGAGAATTATTTGGTAAAATAATTTTACAAATAATTTTAAGTTGTGAAAATGAGTTCTAATAGTTTATAAGTTTATAAAAATTAACCTCATCTTATTTTTTCATGATCTTATAAGTAACAATTAGTTTATAAAAGGAAAAGTTGCATTTTAAATCCAACCTATTTTTGATTTATAAAAAAATATCCCGAACTATTAGAAATATTTATTTACACCACCAACTATTAGTATTATATCAAAAATCTCATGCATCCATATTTTGACTCCCAGAATCTTGGCATGGCTCATCTGATACACATGGAGATATCACGTAATTTCATGTGGCATCTATGTTTTTATTATTTGTGTCTTCTAAGTGGTATCTAGAGCCGGCGAAATGAGCCCGGCCCGAAAAGCCCATCCGGGGTACCCGGGGTTTGGGCTTCAAAATTAAAGGCCCGAAAAAAATCGGGCCTAAAAAGCCCACCCGAAAAAAAACCCCGGGCCTACCGGGCTTCGGGCCAAAAAAGCCCGAGGTTTTGGGCTAAAAAAGTCTGTCCAATTTCTATTAAATATATATATTTATAATATTATTTAATATACATTTCTATAATTTTTTAATAATATTAATTATATTTTATAGTAACAATTTTCTTACTCATTTACATGATGGTCAGGAAAATAAATTCTAGAAAAAATAATAACCTTATAAATCATTCAAAAATAATCCTAAGAGAAATGATCTTCAAAGATATATACATTGATGATTAATGACCTTATAGTATGTAAAATCTATTTTGAATCATTGATCTTAAATATTTCTGTATAATTAATTTATTTTCTTCTATTATTTTATGCGTATAAGTGGGATTGACGTTTAATAATATCATTTATCTATGATTTTTAATTACTAATTTTTTCTCCTTAAATTAAAGAATTAAAATTATACTGCATTAAAACATCATCGCATGAATACATAAATAGGTCAAGATATACAAGAAGCATGTAATACCCCGCATTCCTGTAGCAAAGATTAGCTCTTGATTAAGAGCTTATTAAGAAGGGCATTGCATCCTTAAGAAAGAGTTGTTTAAGTTAAAAGCTTTTATGTTAAGCTTTGAGTCGAGCAGATAGAATCTGAGATAGATTCGAGATAGAATCTTAGAAAAGAATCTAAAGTCTTTATTAGCATGAGAAGATTTAGATTTCAAGAGTCTTGATATGATAAGATATGTGTGTTCATAGAAGTCTTGATCCAAGAGTCATAGAATTTCAGAGTCTTTCATCTGTTTAATATATGTGTTTGCTGAATAAACACAGATCAAGAGCAAATTTTCCAAAATGGTTCTTAAAACAAAAAATGCTTTTAACAGTCAATATATGATGTTATTTTGGAAAGAGTAATTTATGAAAGTTTCAACTCATTAGAAATTTCCATATTTCTGTTTGATTTATAATGATTTGTTAATTTCAAAAGATACATTATATCACTATTTTTAAGCTTATATAAAGCTAAGGAGAATTTTAGAACTCATAGCTTATCAAAGAAGATTACTAAAGGCTTTCCAAAGAAGCCATTTAAAGCTTATGTAAAAAGCTTAGAAAATTCTAGAAAAATCAATAGATTACCATGGAAGTTTTGAATAGTATTCTAGGATATATATATGTAATAAGCTTGCAAAGGCTTCATTTTCTCTCTCTCTCCCTCAAATTCTCGAAAACACACACAAACACACACTACAATGGGAAAAAAAATTCAAACTCATTTCTACGAAGATCTAACCGATGAATTCACGATACGTCTTCACACAAAGGTAGATCTACACCTCTAGAACGCATTTATGGTTTAAAATTTCGAAAATCATGAAGTTTTGAGGCTCCTAATTTTCGGTTCTTATGAGTATGTTTGAAGGAGCATGTTTTGTTTGATTATTTCTTGATATTATGTTAGATCTACCGCTTAGAGTTGTTTAATGTTGAAATTTCAAGCATGAGTTCATTCCTTGGAATCTTTGGAATTTTCAAATGAGGAAGCCTAGATCTTGAACTTATGTTGATAATATGTTTGATATGCTTTCATATATGTGTTGTTAGGTTGATATAAACATGTTTTGAGCAAGAAAAACGATTAAAATCGAACCCATGTGAAAACCCTAAAAGGACCGAACCCTATATCTCATACAAGGGTTGGATTTTGATTTTATTTGATCATTTTGACTTCATATTTGGATTCTATGATATGAATAAAGCTTAAAATGATTTATTCGGATTTTTCGACCGACGTATATTAAAGATGAAATATTTTAGTTTGACGTCAAAATGGGTTTTCAATGTTAAAGCTTTGATCTTTGGATTTTGATGATTGATTAATAATCTTTGTTGATAGTTAAGCATATATAGAGGTTCGTGTACATTGGATGACGTCTTACGTGATTTTTCACGTTGGTCATAAGCTATGTTTGTAAAGAGTTGTTGGTTTTTGATTAAGAATAGATATCTTAAGTTTGTCGTTGAGTCCTATGTGCTTGTTTAGTGATACGAAACTTAGTTAAGTCTTGTTATATGTTTAGTTCTTAAAGGATGCAATGACCAAAGTGTTTATAGATCATAGAGTCTTGAATATCAAGAAGTTATAGTAAGAAGTTAAAGTCGTGTTAACGACTTAGATAAGATAAAGAGTTTATCTTCTTGTTTGGCTCTGGTATGCTTATACGCTACTTTATGTTAATGAAGGGCCAAGTTCGAGAGAAGAAAGAAGAGAAGGACGAACGTCTGATTCACACGAGTAATTGTTGTCGGTGGGTAAAATCTTTCTAAAGATGTGAAATGATATGCTTTGCATACAAAATGATATGATATGCATTTTATGAAAAATCGGTCGACTTGCCAAGTTTTGAGCATGATGCATGTTGCCTATCTACGAGATGGACGATATCGCCCTATGCCGGACGAGCTGCCGATAGAGGTTTGTGTACACGAGTGATCGTGAGCTAAATGGCCGATCACGGTGTTTGAGAAGGAGGCCTACTTCTCAACACAAGAGTGCGTAGATATGGTTAATGAATAAGATAATGTCTGCAGATGCATGTTTAATGTTGCATCTTGAATATATGAGCATGAAAGCAAGTAAGTTTATTTCAGAAGCATGCACAGGTTATTTAACTGAAAAACTCCTGTGTGTTGCAATGTTATGGCAAGTCAATCTTATAGCTCTAAGAGCAATGTTTTAAATGTTTTCGGCATATACCCACTGAGTGCATCTAGTACTCACGCCCTGCATATATTTCTAAATGTGCAGGATGAGCTCGAGAGGATGCTGGAATCGAATGTTGTGCGGAGGAGCTTCTCTAAGATATTTCATCTCATGATGGTATTATTAATCTGTTGTTATCATGTCTTGATTGCCCAGAGTCTTATGTCATCATACATGATTCTCAGCCACACTTCTTGTTGCTGAACTTTGGCCTTTAGTCGTTTGTCTTTTGATACTTGCCCAAATGACAGTTTTATTTCGTTGTTGAGATCTTGACATCTCTGTTATGATGTCGACTTGCTTCTATGAACAAGAATTTCTTTTGAATGTCTAGAACCGTTTTGTTGGATACAATATTGTATAAAATGTTTCGAAGTTAGCGATGAGTCATGCTTTTGACCCTAGTTAACCAAAGATCCTATTTTGGTGAAAGCATGTTTGAGTTCTTACATTCATTGTAAAATTAGTTTAACCTGTGATATCAGATCAATGTTGTATTTGATCTTGATTATCTTATTCTGATTATTCGTCCTCAGCCGTTATTTGTCTTTGTTCGATTACTCCTTGGGGCTTGAGAACCTAGAATCATTCTTTATCGGATCTACCTCTTTCGACTAAACAATTGCTTCATTCATGATGAAAGTTGAGGTCAAACATTGTTTGACATGTATATTCCGTCGGAATTGCCATTATAAATTATCAGAAGTTCTTTCTTAAACCACGTAACAACCTAATTACTTAACTAATTGCTTGGTTAAGTAAGACGGGGTGTTACAGAATGGTATCAGAGCAGTTTTTAATTCTGAACCTGTGAATCCTCGTAAATCCTTGTGAGTCTTGTGCAGCTTATGCACCTTGAGCCTATAAATTCTTTTGAATTGATTATGATTTGAGAATCTAAGTTTATAGAGTTAGTTGTTTGACTCTGTTTTGAGAATCTGAGTTATAGGGTCAATTGTTCTCAAGAGAAGCTCAACAATTCGATTCCATCATCTCTAGCTCACCAGGTAAGAGCTTATGATTATGATTATCATATAATTGAACATGTGCTTTATTGAAAGAATTGAGTTGATGCTGAGTATAGGGATGTCAACGGGTGGTGTTTACCCGGACCGATCAGGAACAGCTCAAAACCCATTAAATTTTAAAGCAACGGTTCGGTTCGGTTACGGTTCTAGAACCGCTTGGACCGGACAGATTCGGACCGCCCATTTTGTGCGGTTCGGTCAGACCAGTTTTTTTTTTTTTTTTTTTTTAAATTTGAGCATTAAACTCGCTGGATTCCAAAACCTCCAATTTCATATACGAAGAGGTAATTAAACTCTTTGGATTCCAAAACCTCCAATTTCATATACGAAGAGGTAATTAAACTCTTTGGATTCCAAAACCTCCATTTGAAGATTATTACGATCCATAAACGAAATTGAATTAATCTTTTGATCTGAAATTCATAGTGAGTCCACGTGGGTGAAGCTATTCACCGCCGATGAGTTCACCGGTGTCGTATTCATTAATTACAAAATTCGAGTTAAAATTGTTGATGAATCAAATAATTGTAAAATTGAGTTAAAATTGCCAACGAATCGTTGACTAACCATTTTATGGTTTATGTGCAAACAAGCAATAGTTCGAAGGTTGTAACTTTGTATATTTCCAAATCGAACTTAGAATTTGAGTTATTTAGTACTATAAAATTTTAATTTATACATTATTTTCACTTTCTTACTTTCTTTAATAATAATAATAATTAAAAGGTAATTAAAAAGATCTGAGGCGAAAGCGCTGATTTTTCTCCGCCATGGCTACGCCATGGAGTGCAACATCTCCATGAGAGGTAAAACCAAAATTTGAATGTATTTCTTCATTTAGTCTTCGTTCATCAATTAATTGATCGGTTTAAATTATTTGAGCAGCTGCGTGGCTCGACTAGTGAAGGCGGGTATGAAGTCCACGGCATCGATTGCGAAGGCCATGGAAAGTCCTCCGACCGCCGCACTCATCAACAACCGACGATCTCGTCGACGATCTCTCAAACCACTTCACCAAAATTTCGGTGAGATTATTCAATTTTCATTAAAAACAAAACAAAATAAAATATTGAAAATTTTGGGGATTTGGGTTTAGCGCCCAACGGGTAACCGATTAGCAATGGGTATACCGATCCGTAACCATAACTTGATGGTCCGGATCGGTCCGGATCCGTGTTTATGGGCGGTTCGCAACCGTAACCAATACTAATTTATTGGTTCTCGTCCGATAAAGCCCGCCCGTTGACATCCCTAATGAGTATATGCCATATTAAAGAATTGCTATATGAGAATGTATGCTTGAAATGAGTTAGGGCTTATTGAGCTAAAGTTGAGAAGATATCATGAGAAAGAAGGCGAGCAACACAGTATGTTTTTACGCAAGTAGTTGATATTCTTTATTCTAGAATGCGAGGACCGTCCGAACCGCTCGGAAAAGTACGACTTGTTGGTCACCATCGGCAAGGATTAGAGTTTGCTTCTATGTGTTATGCCGACGAGTAGCTTACTTTGGCGAATTTCTCGCTCAATTTCATCGCTTGAGAAGAGAGGAGACATCCGAGCACGGCGATCGGGACTAGATGGAATACTCCGATTGATTCGTTTATTGCAGAAGTGGCTTGAATTGAAATTCTTCTTTGTTGCCATTAATTACATTGAGTCATTTTCTTAGCTTCCGAGCAAGTGATTTTCCGACTCTAGTTACCATCAGTTCTCGATTATTATGTGTACTTGAGCCTTCCTATTGATTCATTTTCCCCGTTATTGATTTTATTTGACTGTTAAATCGACTCCGGTTGTTGGTGTCCTTTCCTTTCGCTTTGATGATAATGAGGATCTTGAACCTATTAATGTTGATTCTTTTATTCCGAGTATGGCCTTGATACCTTTACTCTAGAGATAGAGTCATCTTTACCGTGTACTCGGTTTTCTATACCGAGTCGGTTGTAGACCTACAGATTGATTATTCTTATCTCGATTCTTGAGATGTTTCCTATTAACCTAGATTGGTAGGGTCACCTTTCACATCTCTTGAGATCTACATCGATTAAGTCTATTCCTTTTCTCATGTCCCTAAGACTTCTTCTTTAGAGGTCCCAGAAGAGACTCAAGCTAGTTCACTGAGACCTTCAGGTGTCTCAAGATCTTTCATGTATGAACCTGAATTTTACTAGTTGTGGGCACAAAGACATTTCTGACCACAGATATCGATCAAATGCTTTTGTGGTGATCTTGATATCCTTTATCCGAGTAGTTCCTTGTACTCATTTCCGGCGTGCTATTGATCCGCCATCTCTTGAGATTGAGAAAGATGTAGAGATGCGGACCCCAAGAAGCCGTTGATGGCACTGAGAATGGAGTAATAGAGATGAAAGAAGGAAGCGATGATGATGATAGCTATGATAGCCTTTCGTGGGCAGAGCGAAGCTAGTAGCAGCAAGAGTGGAAGCTGGCAGTTTATAGATAGTATGGATGCACATATATATATACATGTGTATATACTATATAGATGTGTACATATAGACTAGTGATGCCTATAGATATCTTATGATGCGGTAACGTGTTTGAGAAGCCGTACCGAGTGTGTTTTTGCCCGAGATACCAAAGCCTCCATATGCCTGAAAACCTTCGATTTGCAAAGTCCTTCCGACTTTCGTAAATGTCCTCGAAGAGGTAATTTTTTCCCTGATATATATGATCATTACGCTATCCAAATTGTGTTATTTCATATTATAACCTTGGGATAAGCAATTGTGAAGATCCTTGAGATATCTTGCATTTGGATATTCATTTACAATACGATATGCTACCCAGGAAAAGAAATCTTCAGTCTGAAGAGAAGGAACAAGAAAGTGCAAAATTTTTCTTAAGATTCACTGCACCTTCACCTCCTTAAATAGATCGTAGAATTGCGAGCTTTTACTGCGCCGAATCCTCCATCTTTCAATGGAGTGGTAGTCGGTGATCTTTGAAGAATGGGTTACGCTTGTAGCTAATTTTCGAGTTTTGGGTGATCTAATCGAGTGTGTCTCTATGCATATCCTTCCGGTTAAAAGGTCTGCAGATTCACGGTGGGAATCACGTCGAAAGCTCTTTCTCCCGAGCAATTGGAGAATTTTACGTGGGAACAATTGAAGGGAGAATTGTATGAAAAGTATATATCTTGAAGTTACCGCAAACAAAAGAGCTTGAAATTGCGAACTCAAGCGGGCGGAAGACTGTGGCAGAATATGATAGTGAATTCTGTAGTCTAGCTGTTATGCTGCTTTTAAAGTTGAGACAGAGATGAGAAAATGGCGTAATTGTTTACGTCTTGGTTTACGCCAAGAGATCGAATCATTTTGACAAGCCAACCTCCAACGTCGTATGCGTAAGCGTTAAATCGTGCATTGAACATGGAGATGGAAATCATACCAGACAAAGTGACGTCAGATTCGAATCCAGTACCTTTTTAGATTCAAGCCTCGTTAAGATTTCTTCTTTCAGATCATAAGTCAAAAAGGAGAAAGAATTGGGAGAATAAGACCTTCCCAAACAAGAGGCGAAAATAGAAGTCGAGTCATTCTACTCGAGACAATCTTTCCAAGTTAGTCGAATGCTGGCGTGCCCGGATGTAATAGAGTACATTCGAGTTTCTGACGGGAAGTGTGATTGTTATGCATGTGGACAAGTGGGCCCTTTGTGCAAGTCAATGTCCGAACCATCGAGAGGAAACTAGTGACGGAGGAAAGCAGAATCATCCGAGACAGACGTAATCAATGAAAGTCATAAGTGGATATCCATAATCGTCGTTTTGTTAGATCGAGATGCCGCTACATCGACCGCAACTGCAACCACAACCGTCGCCGTCGCCGCAACCGCAATCATCACCGCAACCGTAACCACCGACGCCTCGACCGCACCAACATCGATATCAAAGCGATATCGCTCTCTTAAAAGCAACACGAGAGAAACGCCGAAACTTGACAAGTATAGGTACATTGAAAGGTGTACCTATCAAAATCCTTTTCGATGCAGAAGCTTCGTATTCTTTTATTTCGACATCATGTGTAGATGTTCTTAAGCTCAACAGCGAACGTGCCACGCAACATTTTAATATGTTCACCCCGTTGGGTGGAGCTATCGTTATCGTGCACATATTTTCTAACCTAGATTTCGAACTAGGATCCCTTAAGTTTAGAGCGAGATCGCTGCAGTGGTTGCACACGAAGACCGTGGATCTTATATTAGGAATGGATAAATTGGCAGCGCATTATGGTACGATATGATGCGAGCAAAAAGAAATAGTGTTTGACCACCGAAAGAGAACCTACCGTTGTTATGGTATTGAGAAGAGAAGAAACCATGTTCCTATGATCTCACCTTACAAGTCGATAAGTCGATGAAGAGCGAGGAAAATTGTGCTTACCTTGTATATCGATGTCGATGTCAAGTCAGGAAGAAGGTAGGAGATATACCGTGGTTAGAGAATTTCGATATGTTTTCCGAAACATTACGTGGCTACCTTCGGAAAGATAATTAGAGTTTCTCATTGAGTTAGAACCAGAAACCTGTTTCAAAAGCACCTTATAGATTGGCCCCAAAAGAATTACAGGAGTTAAGGATCCAATTGCAAAAGCTTTTGGACCTAGGTTGTATTCGACCTAGTATATCTCCTTGGGGAGCGCCAATTCTATTTATCAAAAAGAAGGATGAAACTCTAAGGATCTGTATTGATTACAAAAATTTGAGCAAGTTAACCTTGAAGAATAGGTATCCTTTACCCAGGATCGATGACTTGTTCGATCAGCTGAAAGGTGCCAGTGTTTTCTCGAAGATTGACCTGAAGTCAGGATATCATCAATTAAAGATTCATTAGAAGGACATAGCCAAGACTGCTTTTCGACGTAGTATGGCCACAATGAGTTCGTAGTAATGCCATGTGGCTTGACAAATGCACCAGCTGTGTATATGGATTTGATGAATTGTGTTTTCCATAATTATCTCGATAAATTTGTTTTGGTATTTATCGATGATATTCTCGTGTACTCGAAGAACGAGTAAGAACACGAAGAACAGCTGAGAACCGTTCTACAGACATCAAGAATAGAACGAATGGTTGCTAAGATTAGCAAAAGTGAGTTTAGCTAAGGAAAGCGAATTTCCTTAGACATATCTTTACAACAGACGGAATCAGAGTTGACCCCGCTAGAGTTCAAGCGGTACGCGATTGGAAATCGCCGACGACATAGACAGAGACTCGAAGTTTCTTGGGTTTAGCAGGATATTACCGAAGGTTCATAGAAGGATTCTCCAAGATTGCGAGATCTATGACTCAACGCCTTCGACAAGGAATTAAGTCCCAAAGGACCCAAGAACGTGAAGAAAGTTTTCAAGAGTAAAGAACAGATTGACTACAACGCCAGTTTTGGCAATACCAGAATCAGACAAAGGATATACTCTGTATACCGATGCATCAAAGAGTGGACTAAGAATTGTCCTGATGCAAGAAGGAAGTCATGTTTCACGACAGTTGAAACCTCACGAGCTTATAGATCCTACACACGATCTAGAGTTGACAGCTGATGTCCATGCTCTGAAGGATTGGAGACATCTTTTGTATGGATCCAAGTGTGAAATCCTTACTGATCATAAGAGCCTGAAGAATTTCTTTAAGCAGAAAGATTTGAACATGCGCTATAGAAGATGGCTTAAGCTGGTAGAAGATTACGATTGTGATATCAAGTATCTCCTTAGAAAAGCGAATGTTGTCGCTAATGCTTTGAGTAGAAAAAGGCAAATCCAGCTAGGATTCGTCCTTACTCAAAGAGAGGAGTGGATCAAAGAGTTTGAAGAAATGAGTTTGCAAGTGGTGTTATCACCTGAATCTACGAAAAAGATTATAGCTGCTCTTATCGTTACCCCGATTTGAGAACAAGAATTTTGAAAGCTCAAAGACAAGATCAACAGATAGAAAAGCTACGAGTTAAGATCAAAGCAGAGAAGCCAGAAGAATATCATTAAGCTAGGAATAACATAATCATATTCAGAAACAGGATTTGCGTGCCCAATGATGATGATTTAAAAAATGAGATTATGAGTGAAACTCATAACACGCCCTACACCGCACACCCAGGAAGCACAAAGATGTATCAAGATCTTAAGCAAAGGTTTGTTTAGGTAAGAATGAAGCGAGATATAACCTCGTTTGTTGATCGATGTTTAGCATGTCAACAAGATAAAGCTTTGTACCAGTAGCATGGTAGATTGCAACCACTGGAGATTTCTCAGTGGAAATGGGATCACATCGCCATGGATTTCGAAATTGGGTTACCCAAATCAAAGCGTGGAAATACAGCCATTTGGGTAATAATCGAACAACTCACGAAGCGTGTTCATTTTATCCCGATCTCTATTATGTGTGAAGCTAACAAGTTAGCTCAGATATACGTTCGAGAGATAGTACGTTTGCGTAGAGTACCCGCCTTAATCACCTCGGACAGAGATTCCAAGTTTACATCTCATTTTGGACGAGTTTTCAACAAGAAATGGGTACAAGATTAAAATTCAGTATAGTGTTTCATCCGTAAACAGATGGTCAATCCGAAAAGACCATTTAGATGCTAGAAGATATGATCAAAACGATAGTATTAGATCAAAGAGATCAATGGGAGCGATTTCTACCATTGATTGAATTCGCATACAACAATAGTTACCAAGCAACGATTAATAAGGCGCTCTATGAAGCCCTTTATAGCAGAAAGTATAGATCACCGCTTTGATAGGATGAAGTCGAAAAAAGAAAAGTGCTTGGACCAGAAGCGATTGAAGAAATGGTCATAATCGTACGACAAATAAAGAAAAGAATCCAAGAAGCTCAAGATCGCCAAAAGTCCTACGCAGATAAAAGACGTAAGGAGCTAAGTTTCAAGATTGAAGATAAAGTATTCTTGAAAGTATCTCCTTCCAAAGGAATACATCGCTTGAGAATCAAAGAAAAGCTCGAACCAAAATTTCCTTGGACCATACGAGATTCTAGAGAAGATCAGGTCAGTCGCCTATAGATCAGCATTGCCTCCAAGTTTCGGTAATATCCACATGTGTCCCATGTGTCGCAATTATGAAGATATGTGTTTGATCCAAAACACATCAGATATCACGAAAATATTGTTCGTGAACAAAATCTAAGCTACAAAGAGAAGCCATCACGCATCTTAAATCAAAAAGAAGAAAAACTAAGGAATGAATCAATTCCTTTAGTTAGAATCCAATGGAAGCATCATGGTTTAGAAGAAGCGACATGAGAACAAGAAGATTAGATGAGAAGTAAGTACCATGAGTTTTTTGCAAAGGTACTAAATTTCGAGGACGAAATTTTTTGTAAGGGGGTAAGAATGTAATACCCCGCATTCCTGTAGCAAAGATTAGCTCTTGATTAAGAGCTTATTAAGAAGGGCATTGCATCCTTAAGAAAGAGTTGTTTAAGTTAAAAGCTTTTATGTTAAGCTTTGAGTCGAGCAGATAGAATCTGAGATAGATTTGAGATAGAATCTTAGAAAAGATTCTAAAGTCTTTATTAGCATGAGAAGATTTAGATTTCAAGAGTCTTGATATGATAAGATATGTGTGTTCATAAAAGTCTTGATCCAAGAGTCATAGAATTTCAGAGTCTTTCCTCTGTTTAATATATGTGTTTGCTGAATAAACTCAGATCAAGAGCAAATTTTCCAAAATGGTTCTTGAAACCAAAAATGCTTTTAACAGTCAATATATGATGTTATTTTGGAAAGAGTAATTTATGAAAGTTTCAACTCATTAGAAATTTTCATATTTCTGTTTGATTTATAATAATTTGTTAATTTCAAAAAATACATTATATCTCTATTTTTAAGCTTATATAAAGCTAAGGAGAATTTTAGAACTCATAGCTTATCAAAGAAGATTACTAAAGGCTTTCCAAAGAAGCCATTTAAAGCTTATGTAAAAAGCTTAGAAAATTCTAGAAAAATCAATAGCTTACCATGGAAGTTTTGAATAGTATTCTAGGATATATATATATATGTAATAAGCTTGCAAAGGCTTCATTTTCTTTCTCTCCCTCAAATTCTCGAAAACACACACAAACATAAACTGTAATGGGAAAAAAAATTCAAACTCATTTCTACGAAGATCTAACTGATGAATTCACGATCCGTCTTCTCACAAAGGTACTACACCTCTAGAACGCATTTATGGTTTAAAATTTCGAAAATCATGAAATTTTGAGGCTCCTAATTTTCGGTTCTTATGAGTATGTTTGAAGGAGCATGTTTTGTTTGATTATTTCTTGATATTATGTTAGATCTACCTTTAGAAGTTGTTTAATGTTGAAATTTTAAGCATGAGTTCATTCCTTGGAATCTTTGGAATTTTCAAAAATGAGGAAGCCTAGATCTTGAACTTATGTTGTTAATATGTTTGATATGCTTTCATATATGTGTTGTTGGGTTGATATAAACATGTTTTGAGCAAGAAAAATGATTAAAATCGAACCCATGTGAAAACCCTAAAAGGACCAAACCCTATATCTCATACAAGGGTTGGATTTTGATTTTATTTGATCATTTTGACTTCATATTTGGATTCTATGATATGAATAAAGCTTAAAATGATTTATTCGGATTTTTGGCCGACGTATATTAAAGATGAAATATTTTAGTTTGACGTCAAAATGGGTTTTCAATGTTAAAGCTTTGATCTTTGGATTTTGATGATTGATTAATAATCTTTGTTGATAGTTAAGCATATATAGAGGTTCGTGTACATTAGATGACGTCTTACGTGATTTTTCACGTTGGTCATAAGCTATGTTTGTAAAAAGTTGTTGGTTTTTGATTAAGAATAGATAGCTTAAGTTTGTCGTTGAGTCCTATGTGCTTGTTTAGTGATACGAAACTTAGTTAAGTCTTGTTATATGTTTAGTTGTTAAAGGATGCAATGACCCAAGTGTTTATAGATCATAGAGTCTTGAATATCAAGAAGTTATAGTAAGAAGTTAAAGTCGTGTTAACGACTTAGATAAGATAAAGAGTTTATCTTCTTGTTTGGCTCCTGGTATGCTTATACGCTACTTTATGTTAATGAAGGGCCAAGTTCAGAGAAGAAAGAAGAGAAGGACAGAACGTACAGTTCACCTGAGTAATTGTTGCCAGGTGGGTAAAATCTTTTCTAAAGATGTGAAATGATATGCTTTTGCATACAAAATGATATGATATGCATTTTTATGAAAAGTTGACTGACTTGCCAAGTTTTGAGCATGATGCATGTTGCCTATCTACGAGAGATGGACAATATCGGCCCTATCTTTGGACGAGCTGCCGATGAGGTTTGTGTACAGAGTGATCGTGAGCTAAATGGCCGATCACGGTGTTTGAGAAGGAGGCCTACTTCTCAACCTGAGAGTGCGTGATATGGTTAATGAATGAGATAATGTCTGCAGACGCATGTTTAATGTTGCATCTTGAATATATGAGCATGAAAGCAAGTAAGTTTATTTGAAGCATGCATGTTATTTAAGCGAAAACTCACGTGTGTTGCAATGTTATGGCAAGTCAATCTTATAGCTCTAAGAGCGATGTTTTAAATGTTTTCGGCATATACCACCGAGTGCATCTAGTACTCACGCCCTGCATATATTTCTAAATGTGCAGGATGAGCTCGAGAGGATGCTGGAATCGAATGTTGTGCAGAGGAGCTTCTCTAAGATATTTCATCTCATGATGGTATTATTAATCTGTTGTTATCATGTCTTGATTGCCCAGAGTCTTATGTCATCATACATGATTCTCAGCCACACTTCTTGTTGCTGAACTTTGGCCTTTAGTCGTTTGTCTTTTGATACTTGCCCAAATGACAGTTTCATTTCGTTGTTGAGATCTTGACATCTCGTTATGATGTCGACTTGCTTCTATGAACAAAATTTCTTTTGAATGTCTAGAACCGTTTTGTTGGATACAATATTGTATAAAATGTTTCGAAGTTAGCGATGAGTCATGCTTTTGACCCTAGTTAACCAAAGATCCTATTTTGGTGAAAGCATGTTTGAGTTCTTACATTCATTGTAAAATTAGTTTAACCTGTGATATCAGATCAATGTCGTATTTGATCTTGATTATCTTATTCTGATTATTCGTCCTCAGCCGTTATTTGTCTTTGTTCGATTACTCCTTGGGGCTTGAGAACCTAGAATCATTCTTTATCGGATCTACCTCTTTCGACTAAACAATTGCTTCATTCATGATGAAAGTTGAGGTCAAACATTGTTTGACCAGTATATTCCGTCGGAATTGCCATTATAAATTATCAGAAGTTCTTTCTTAAACCACGTAACAGCCTAATTACTTAACTAATTGCTTGGTTAAGTAAGACGGGGTGTTACAAAGCATTATCATAAGAATAAGTAAACTCAAAATATTCTCATCATTGATTCTTTATTTAAGTTAAGGAGTTATGAGATCATTAAGTAATTATTTTTAAATTTTAAAATAGTAATTTTATATATTAAAAAAATTAAAAAATTATCTAAAAAAAGCCCGCCCGCCCGAAAGCCCGTCCGGGGTTGGTTTGGCTTCATATTTTTAGGCCCGACCCGAAAAATTTAAAAGCCGACGAGTCCGGCCCGGCCTGCTACTTTGCCAACTCTAGTGGTATCCAACAAGGCACGTTAAGATATCGGGTCAAAAAATGGACGCAAGATATTGTTGATATAATATTGCTAGTTTGTGGTTTACATAAATATTTATGATAGTTGAGACCTTTTTGATAAAGCAAATATAGTTTGGGGTGTAAAGGGATTTTACCCATTATATAATTAACTCTATTAAGGTCTATTATTTCTAATATATACCTTTCCAATTTCATCTCTACTCAATTTTCTATCTATGGTCTTTTTCTAACTCACAATTCTCTTTATTTTCTAAACTCAGTCATCCAAATATTTTGATCATTTATAAACTCTTTTCAATTTTCATTATGTCCTCTTGTTTAAGGACATCCCCAGTTAGGAATGGCAATGGGCCAGGTTTGGACCGGATCTAGTTAGATCCAGATCCGATTTTTTTTGTTTGGATCCAGATCCGGTCCAGATCCATTGGATCTAAAAATGAGATCCAGACCCAAATCATTGGATCCACAGGGTCCAGGGTCTAGATCCGGATCCATATGTTTTCTTCTAATATAAATCTTAAATTACCCAATCTATCATCAACATTACTCATATATTCCATATTTCTGAGTTTTTCCAAATGAAATTATACACTGTGTCTTCATAATCAAATAGAAATCATTATTAAAAGTATAAATCAAATTATATAATAAAAGATGAATGAAAACTATAAACATATCATTCACACAAACAATGTCCAAATTTGGGGATTTGGTGTTGCTTCAACTGCTGAAAGTTTTATGGTATGAGAAATTAAGAGTGTTTTGTCCCAAATTTTTGATTAAATCATAAATGAATAAAATAAAATGGAGAGGTGAAATCGAAGTAAAATGAAGAGAATGAGAATAGATTTTTGGAAGAAGTTCCGTCAAAGTAAATGGAATGGAGTAAATGTTTGGAATTGGAAGAAGACCAATAAAACAATATTAGAATTATTTATAGAGTTAACTAATATTTCATTAAAATAAAAAAAAAATATATATTATATTAATCGGGTCTACGGACCGGATCTGGACCGAATTTGGATCACAAAAATTAAAACCCAGATCCAGATCTGAGATTTTAGAGTAGGATCCAGATCCGGTCCAGATCCGTCGGGTCTAAATGTTTTATACTCCAGATCTTAAAAATGGATCTGGACCATCGGATCTGGACCGGGTCCAAGATCCATTGCCATCCCTATCCCCAGTGAGGGAAGTAAAACAGAATGAGGAGGGATGCACACGTGCATGCATCAGATGCCTCTAGATGCACAGTACGAGCGCGTGCAATACACGCGTTCTCTGTGCAACTTGGTGTTCGAATTTGTCCGAATTGCTTTTTGCAATTTTTGGGAACCCGAATTTAATTTCGTTTTTTTCTATTTCATTTATTTATTTTCTTCTTCTTTCTTGTCAATATGACCGTTTGTAGAAAAAATTATATAAATTTTGTATTGATAGGTATCCATTGCTTTCCTATGATTATAACCAAGTTTCATTATCTATAAATATATATCTCATGCTTATTTGTTTTCACCACAATAATTGTATCAATTCTCAATTCATGTGATTTCTTTAAACTATCTACTTTTCAATCTCTACGCATTTTTCAATTCTGAATTTTAGCGACGCCTTCATCTAATATTGATAGTGGTGAAATTGAAGATGTCATTGGTCAATTATTGGAGGATGACACTCACGAAAAATTTATGCAACGAGAACTCTCATAACAGACTCAGAGGTAAAGAATATACATGCAGCATGATCGGTTTGGACACACCAACGGCTCATAAAAGATTACTTCAACGATAATCCAACATGGGGTCCCAATGTATTTCGTCGATGTGTCCGAATACGCAAAGAGTCGTTCACTCACATAGTAAATGCATTGGAAGCACACAATGTATATTTCCAACACAAAGTGGACGCAACGGGGAAGAAAGGCTTCATGCCATTGCAAAAATGCACAAATACGATTAGACAACTAGCATATGGTGGCTCAACCAATCACTATAATGAGTACTTATATATTTATGAAACAATGGGGTACGACTTCTTGTGCAACTTTTGTCCTTGTATGATTGAAATTTTCGCCCCATACTACTTGAGAAAGTCGATTGCTGCTGACCATCAACAATTGATGGAAACACATGAGCATAGGCATGGCTTTCCTGGGATGCTCGATAGTCTTTGATTGCATGCATTTACAATGAAAGAATTATCTGGTAGCGTGAAAAGGTTAGTTCACCAATGGTAATCATGGAGTCTCAGCAATTATGCTTGAAGCGGATGCGTAACAAGATTTGTGAATATGACATGCTTTTCTTGGAGTTGCAATGTCAAACAGTAACATCAACGTACTTAATCAATCTCCATTGTTCGATGATGTTCTGTGGGGACAGACCCCGAAGTCCGCTTCACAATAAATGCATGGAGTATGACTATGGTTATACCTAACAGATGGTATATATCTATCCTGGATGGGCATATTTCGTCAAGAGCTACCAATGTCCTCAAGATCCCAAGAGAAAAGAAGTTTAAGGAAATGCAAAAAGCTGCAAGAAAAGATGTTGAACGAGCATTTGAGTTTTTTCAAGCTCGTTGGACAATGATTACAGGTCTCAACTGCAGATGATACAAAGAAAACATTAAAAATATTATGTTTGCTTGCATTATTTTACATAATGATAATTGAGGATGAAGGGAAAATGGCAAGTGATGGTAAACGAACGAAGCGAGATGAGCAACAATATCGCAAAGGAAATCAACCACAATTTAACGGATATATTCAATGAGTACCTCATGAGAGTTGCTAAACTACGGGTATGAAAATACATCAACGACTTCGATCCGACTTAATTGAGCACATGTGTGCATAATTTGACGTGATTAGTGATTTCTTAATTAAATTTTATGGGTATTTTTATTTTGTATTTGAATTAACTTTTTGTGTGAATTTCTATTTTAGATACATATAAAATATATAAATATAGTTGGTGTTATGACAATAGTGTTCATAAAATTAAATTTGAAGAGATATGGAGAATAATAATAATAATAATAATAATAATAATAATAATAATAATAATAATAATAATAATAATAATAATAATAATAAATTTTATGGGTATTTTTATTTTGTATTTGAATTAACTTTTTGTGTGAATTTCTATTTTAGATATATATAAAATATATAAAAATAGTTGGTGTTATGACAATAGTGTTCATAAATAATTAAATTTGAAGAGATATGGAGAAGTATAATAATAATAATAATAATAATAATTTGAAAAAAAAACATGAAAAATATGTTGATATGACTATGAGACGACATGCGCTAATATCCACTGCCTCGTATCCTGAAATAGCAGGTGGGGGTGGGAATGACAAAAATAATGGCTATGCCCTCTACTCTTAGTTGGTGAGTCAACGGTTTCAAAACTACACTTTGTTAAACAAGCATAAGAATTGGTTAATCATCTAAAAAACCGAGAATTAATTAAAAGCTGTCGAATGTTTTGATCGTTTTAACCTTGACTTTCAATTACTCCTTCAAAGAGGTGGTCTCTTATACATCCGTCCGTATATACAGATTTTGATATTTTTTTAATATAAATGATATTTTCTAAATTATAGGGTAAAAAAGAAATGATATTTTTTTTTAATAACAAATGATATTTTTATCCGTCAGTACCGTACAGACGGATGTACAGGAGTTTTTGTGCCCTTCAAAAATATCATGCAACTTAGTGCTTGATTAAATCGTCGATGCAAATGCAGACGGATGTATAAGAGTTTCAATATAATATTATATATATATGTATATAATATTAACCAATATAAATATTAATAATATAAATAACATATATATATATATATATATATATATTATATAAAAAATAAAATTCGGGCGGTTCGATTTGAAAATCGAATTTTTTTCCCCAAACCGAAACCGAACCGAATTAATTTCGGTTTTAAAATTTTGAAATCGAACCGAATTAGTGTACAAACCGAACCAAACCGTTAATTTCGATTCGGTTCGGTTCGGTTCGGTTCGGTTCGATTTGGTTTTTCGGTTACGTAATATCCATGCAATTAGATGCTAATTACGGTATTTAAAACCCGTAAATTAGAAATTATTTGAGATGATTCAATCGGTAGGATATCGAATAATGATTTTGATTATTCTGAAGGAATGAATTCCTATTTTAACATTCACCGAGAATTGTGAATTTAGAAATAGAAGTTTATAAAGCGATCGATAATATTATTTTAACGTCGATTGCGTATCGATAGTTAAAATTTCATGAAATTTTCTAAGCAATTAAGCTTAGAATTAAATTCCATTATTAATGGAATAATTTAATAAACTGATTGCAACTTTATTACGACCATTTCGAGATGAGTCGATAATTAACGTTTTGCAACGTTTCAAACGTTAACGTTTAGAGGCGAAATGGAAAGTGAGTTTAATGATCAAGGAATTATAGTAATTAAATTCCTATGATTATTATATGTAATTACAGTATTATTTAGCATTAAATCAATGCTAGATCATTAAGGAATTATATTGATCAAATTCCTCAATTTGAAACCCTAGTTTGAATTTTAGGTTTTATCGCATAAAATGATGTCATTAATTTATCCTATGATATTAATTATCATCTAAACTATATGTTATAACATATATCAATGTTTGGCATGGAAAATAAAATTTGACCCATTGGCATAATGTAATAGCGAAAACTATACACTTATGTATACAAGTTTATCTTGTTGATTTTCCTATTACATGTATCTAAGTGACATTGGATTAATTAAATAGCCTAACTAATCAATTAAAATCAGATATATACATAGATATATACATAAAAACATGCATGTGAGTGTATAGAGAGAGCGTGTGACAAGTGTATAGGTGCATGGGAGGTAGTGACAGTGTAGAGGTGCGTGGGAGAAAAGTGACAGTGTTGATATGCATGTGAGTATAGTGACAAGTGTCACATGCATATCACCCACACCCCATACCCTCTCTTCCCCTTTTGGATCAGCCATTTCTCCTCTCTCTCCCAAAATTTTCAGACCCTCCCTCCCTCTCCTCTCTCTCTTCTTCTTCTCCTACACCATTTCCACCATGGAAGAAAAAGCTCAAGCTCCATCTCTCTCATTCATCTTCAAATTCGTGGCTAAGGTATAACTACCTCCTATGACTCTTAGACATGACTAAATCATACTTGCATGCTTAGATTGATGATCTTGGTGGTGATTTGGGGTGATAGATTCACCATTTTCGTGGTTATATGAAATGCATACAAGAAGAATAAGCTTAAAATTGAAAACTGGAAGTAGGTTACGAAAACAGTAAATTAATAAAATTATTTGACAAAGTTACAGTGGTCAGATGAATGTGAAATTTTACTATGTTGAAATTAAACATGTCTATTACGTCTCTGTAAAATTTCAAGTCAATCCAATTTGATTTGCTATTTGAATACTATTTTTCAAAAACACTACACAAATCTGTAAAATTTCGGTGTTCATCACCCACAGTCCGTGGCTTTCGTTTCGAGTTTGGCTAATGGTAAAACTCTAAAAATTGGCATAAACATAACTTAGCATGTCTAGAAGATTTATGTAAATTTTCAGAATTTTCTAAATTTTTTTTACTATTTATTCCAGATTTTACAAGCTAACTGCACAAAACTGTCATGGGAGTGATAGCTTGTAGTAAAACATTTTTATCTCCCAATATATTTTGAATCATTGGGTGAGGCTTTTCTGAATTAAACTAGACTTAAGTGGCTTTTCAATCTGATAGGTCTCATTATTAGATTCGTTTTAATAAGCCCTCAGTGAATTTTTAAAGTTGACGCATTACAGTAGGAGTTTTGTCAAAACTGCCTTAGTCTAATTCATTTGTTAATGAACCCTACGAGTCCGACTTTGCGTGAGATGTTCAAACCATTTGTAGTCCGAATTTGACTTGGGTTTCTTCATAAGAAATGTTCCTTACCATGTCTAGTGTTGATCTGGAAAGTTTTATCCCAAACCAAGCCTTATAAGTATACTGTTCATTGACCCAAAGTCATCTACTGAAATTTCTCCATTCCAACTAGTCAACTTTGAACTTACGTGTTTCTCGATGCATCAAGTATCTTCCAGTATGGTCTTCATGAAACATGTAGTTCTTATTACAAGGTTTCTAAAATGGTATCTTTCAGTCATTTTCGTATTGTAAGTCAAAGTTACGAGCCTCATAAAATCCTCGTCGTTAAGCTAAATCTGAAATCCTGAAAAATATTCTAAGTATAGAAGTCAGTTCGAGTTGCCCACTTTGAGATCCTATATCTCCAGAACCACGACTCTTTTGGGTCGACTTCCTTCTTAGAACTTATAGTACATGTTTAGAGGTTTTCAGAATGTGTCTTTGTACGGTCATACGTATTTTGAGTCGAGAGTTATAAATCGTCAAAGTATGACACTTGGGTTGTTTTAAGCTGTTTGCCAAAATTAAACACTTGAAATTTGACTAAGTCTTTGGAACTCCCTAGGTGAAATATACCATATGTGAATAGGGTGAAAATCGATTGCTATATGGATGATATTAATACATATTAATGACCCTAAGTGTATAATAATACACTATATGAATTTAAAAAAATTGGAAATCATTTGGTAATTTTAAGAATTTCCGAGAGCATTAAATGAATTATAAGGTTTTAAATCCTTTTTAATTAAAGTAATAATATATTATATGTCTAAATATTGTTTTGGACATATTTGGATTTTATAAGATTTTATAAACATAGATTCTATGTTTGAAGCGAAGCGTTATATTTAATAACGACAAAGCGAATTACATGGTTAATGATTTAAAAGATTAATATTTGAGAAAATATTAATGAGTCCATCGATTTACGTAACAAATCGAGAGTTAAGACTTTCTGAAATAAAATCAATTGAAAATCGATTTATAAAATGGATTAGTAAGAAATTACTTTTAAAAGTCAAAATTGTTGACTTTGTTGACATGTGTTGACTTTGTTGACTTTTAAAGTCAACATCTGAAAATCGTTCGATAAATACGCTAATCTGGCGAAGATATACTAATTGAGTCGAGATACCTCATTAGTAAAGAAAAGGTTTTGTAAATGAAACCCTTATATCGAGAAACGTATGAATACGTAGAACGTTTAAACCGGAAAGGTTAAATCGAAATAGTTGAACGTATCTCGAAGAACGAGAACAATTCAATTGAAATACTTAGTTGAAAAACATATTGAATTCGTTAAGGAATTCAGTTTATATCGATATAGAATATCGAAGTTTATCTTAGACTTTGAGAGTCTCGAAAAACATGAAGGACGTACTAAACCCTCACTTTTACGTAAAGGTGTGGACGCGGACGCAACGACCGGGCGTTGACGAGAAATCAAACTTAAGAACTCAAGTTAGGACGAACCATAGTCCAGGTGGGCCCCTTTTCTTACCTCACTATTGTGGGCTCCTTTTCTTACCTCACTAATGTGGGCTTACTTTTCAAACAAGATGTGACTTTCTTGTTATTCCAAAATGAGTTTATCTACGGTCTTATTCTGTTGTTGACAAATGTTTCTTGCATTACGCCAAAATATTACATTTTGTGTATGGATCATATCTGTTATGCCGGGTAGGGCGTGGCGATGGTTGTAACTATATTATAACGAGTTATGTCATTTGTTGGGTCGCGTAACCTTTTATTAATGTCGGGTCTGTCTTGGGATGATAAATGCCTGGCTAGGATTGGCGTGAAGGTTGGAACTATATGCTATGTTAACATATGCTTGTGAGAGTGACTGTGTGCTGTACGGGATTACGGCCGGTCACGGCGTCGTAGAAGGGAGGCCTCCCTCTCGACGTTTGATTTTAATCTTGTTATGAATTGTGACTATGAGATACGGACCATACACGCGAAAATGCTCGGCCGGCGATGTTTCTGGCGAAAATGATTTAGTAATCACAAGGCAATTTTAACTAAAACCTCATGACTTACCTTGATATTGGCGATGTAATTCAAATATTATCAAATGTTTTCGGCATGAGTCCACCGAGTGCAATTTCTTGTACTCGACCGCATGTTTATTTTAAATGTGCGGGTTGAGCGATGATGGATGGAGCAAGATTGAGCAATTGGAATATTGTCGTGAAAGTTTTATACCTTGATAGTACATCGTCATATGTACATATCACATGTTTTCCGCTGCAAGAACTTAAGTTATGTACTAAAGTTGTCACGCCCAATTCAGGAAGGCACGGATCTTGGGGGTGTGATTAGGGGTGAGGGGTTAAGAAGCGGGAAAGAAGGGATACATATAACATACACGATAAGAAGATGTGACCATGAAATCGGGCAAAGATCTCTCTATAACTAGGACATATCACGAAGGGAGGGTGCACAAACAATCCACCAACAGAATAATATCGATATCATAACCTCGGAAAAACATGATCTTGGTTTATTATAAGTAATGCAAGAAAGCAAAATAGCATTACATCCTGTCGACTAGACCGGTTGACCACGTAGCATGCTCGTATCGAGACTCACGTAGAATAACATAATAAATCTTGTTCCCAATCGGAAAGCAAATAAGGACAAGAGTACATCAATATCGAATCACGTATAGAACCTGACATCGGAAGCATAGCATGAAGAACCCGCAGCTCCACCCCTCGCCGCCGATCCGACCTCCTCCATCGTGAAAAGATTTGAAAAGAGTTTGGGGTGAGTACTAGCGCACTCACCGGGTTTTATCATAAATCGAAAAGAATCATGATGCGTGTTTAGAGCACTTACCTTAGAAGGTTTTAAACGTAAATCCACTTCTAAGTAAGCAAAATAGATTTTCATTTTCGATACCGATCCGTTATTCTTGTTACTCCCATCATAGAACCATGAACCACGGCTCGAACGTATCCCGCCAGCCCATCACATGACATTCATTCGCCCGGAACATATCCGGTCACGCCCCAGTGCGTATCCACCGGCTAACTCGGTGTGGACTTGTGGGTCAAATCCGTCGAACCATAACCACCTCATTACCATTTCCGTGTGGACTTAGGGTCTATCCCCTTCGAACCATAACCACGTGTTCGGGTCTATCCCTTATGATCAATACTCAAGATGGTGATCAACCCACGAATAGAGATCCGTGCACAACCATGATAGAACCATATCTTGGATCGGAGAATAATAATTTCACAAAACATTTTACGGCGTACATGTTTTATTTTGAAATATCGAGTAAATAACTCAAAATAAGCATATATAACCCAACTGAAGCAGAAAACGTCAACCGAGAGATATCTGGATTCGATGACTTCACCGATCGACTTGGTAGGTACACGGTAACAAGACGGAACAACTTTGGGGTCACTTCCCACAAAGCAAAGCAACAACGTGATCAAACGACGATCGTAGCAAAATTAGGGTTTCGACTTTCGACCCACATTTGGCACTCTCGGGTTTTCAAATCAACTCGATGCGAGAAGGAAATATATTGAGGGCATCAAGACCTATAATAGGGTACCTTCAAAATATGCATGCATGCAAGTTGACTCAAATCTTAGCGTGAAGAAGCTTCAAAATCGATGTCTATCCTCGGATCTAGGATAAACCATCCAAAATCGATGCATGAAAATGGAAACATAAGCAATATGCATAACGACGAACATGGAATGACAAACGGCGTTGAAAATGGATAACGGGCATGTCTTCCTTTAGAAAACTCGAGCAACGGAAAACATCCGACATGCATGCGAAAAAAGAAAAGCGGAATCGGTACTTTAGTAGAATGCATAGCCGGAACTCAAAACCTAAAGGACCCGTAGCTAAAAGGTGGCCGTCGGCCAACAAGCGGGCCAACAGCTCACGGCGGCGGCGGCGGTGGTGGTCTTGGCCGTTAAATTGGCCGACCTCCGCCGTTTTCGCCCGTCCCTTTAGAATCCCGAGTTCTATGCTATACGATCTACTAAAAGGCGGAATCAAAACAAGAAAAGGACAAAACCGAAAACGGGCTGCCGGGGTGGTTGATCGGCGGTGGTGGCTCGGCGGCGCAGCAATGGCGCGCACGAGCCTCCCGGCTCGATCCCCACTCTCCAGTGACTTCCGCAACAGACTGGAGCTGCTCGGCTCTTCCGTAAACATAGAGGCGAAGGAAATGAGCGTTGAAAATGAAGGCCCTAGCCTCCTATTTATAGGAAAGCGGTCGCAGTTGCTGCCATGTAAGCGTCTTTTCGAAAACGCAAAATCGACGCAACTTTTGCAAACGGACTCCAAATTTAGCAAACTTGGTACCCATGGACACGAAATAAAATACGGGACACAATGACTATAAACAAGATATGCTTTTAAAGACCAATGAAAATTCGGTTTTCGATAACTTCCCGAGTGCCAAACCTTCATGGGTGGTCGAAAATCTGCATACTTAGTGTCTATGAATTCGTCATAAGACACTCTTCACAACGCCTGAGGTTTCGTGACGGTCGCATCACCGAAACAAAAAGTCAACCTTTTGATCTTTTCTCGAAAAACGTGCCATGCAAAATGAAGCTTAAAAAGGCGGGTATTACATCCTCCTCCTTATAAAAATTTAGTCCTCGAAATTTCAAACACATGGAGAAAACAACTCGAGTCTTGAGCCACGAACTTGTCTTCCAACTCCCACGTAGCTTCCTCCTAAGTGGTGATTCCACAACACTTTCACCAACGGAATCGCTTGTTCTCAATTCCTTAACTTCGTTCCAAGATAGCCACCGGCCTTTCCTCGTAACTCGGATCCCGAGCAAGAACCACTTGGTCATGCTTGATCACGTGTTTGGGTCGAACACGTGCTTTCTCGGTGAGAAGCGTGAAACACGTCGTGAACATCTCCGATGCTAGGCGGCAAAGCTAACCTATAGGCAACGGGCCTATTCTCTCAAGAACTTGAAGGTCCAACGAACCTCGGTCGTAACTTACCTCGTTTCCCAAAGCGAGCGACTCCTCTCGTCGGAAACGCTTAAGGAAAACGCGATCTCCGATCATGAGCGAAGATCCGTCGACGCTTGTCGCATAGGACTTACGCACATCTGAGCTTCCTTGATCCTTCGCTTGATCGATCGATAATCTCGACCGTCATTGAACCATCTCGGTCCTAACATCTTCCTCTCGCCCACTTCGTCCCGATAAAGTGGCGATCGACACTTCCTCCCATACGACGCTCATAGGAGCCATTCTATGGTGGCACGATAACTATTGTTATAGGCAAACTCTACCAAGGTAGTATCTCTTAATTTTCTCCTCTATCGCCACGATCGCCGCATGACATGTCTTCCAAACACTGAATCGTCCTTTCCGATGACCGTCCGTTTGAGGATGGAATGCCGTACTAAGATTGACTTGGTCCCATTGCTTCCTCGCAGACTCCTCCAAAACCTTGATGTGAACCTCGGTCACGATCGACGTGTCGATATCGGCACACCATGTAACCGTCGATTTCTCGACGAAGTAAAAGCAAGCTTATCTAACCGTCGTCATCCGAATCGGTAAGAAATGAGTGACTTCGTCTACCATCGACGACAACCCATATAGCGGTGTTTCCTCTCACGACCTTGGAAAACTCACCACAAAATCCATACCGATATGATCCCATTTCCATTCGGGATTGGTAGCGGTTGCAACAATCTGACGGACGTTGGTGTATAGCTTTCACTGTCGACAAGCCAAACAACGTTCCACAAACGCAGCTCATCCTTTTCATCCCTTCCCACCAAAAGTTCCTTTTAAGGTCTCTGACATTTGGTGCTTCCTCGGACGAAGTTGTATACGATGCCTCATGAGCTTCACTCATGATTTTATCTCTCAATTCCTATTGAGTGGCACACATAACCTTCCTAGGAATAGTAGCGTTGTCTTTCGCTTAGTGAACCCTTGCTATCTTCTAGCCTTGCTTTCAAACGCATCTTCTCCAGAATTCGTCTCCTCGCTGCGCACTCACGATGGCTTCTCTTGGGTCGGTTCATTGTCAGTGCGATGAATCCTTGCACTGATTTCGGCGGATGAATCACTTCCAGTGAGCTTCTCGAAATCTCGAATAAGCTCTTTCTCTTGTGAGAAGATATCCCAACTTCGCTCTCGACTTGCTACTAAGAGCATCTACTACGACATTGGCTTTCCCCGGGTGGTGGCGATGGAGCAATCATAATTCTTCACCAACTCTAGCCATCTCCTTTGCCTCATGTTCAGCTCTTTTGTTGAAGAAATACTTGAGGCTCTTGTGATCCGTGAAGATCTCACACTTAACTCCATAGAGATAGTGCCTCCAAATCTTCAACGCATGAGCATTCACGCTAACTCCGTGTCGTGAGTTGGGTAGTTCAACTCGTGTGGTTTCAAGTGACGAGGCGCGTAAGCTATAACCTTCCGTTACGCATGAGAACGCAACCTAAACCAAGTTTGGATGCATCGGTGTAGACTACAAACCCATCGTTCCTTAAAGCACGGCTAACTTTGGGCGGTTGTTAACTTTCTTCTTTAACTCTTGAAACTTGCTTCACAAGCTTGGACCATGAAAACTTGATTCCTTTCACGGTACATTGCGTCATCGGCCTTGCCAACTTCGAAAACCCTTCGATGAAACGTCTATAATATCCGCCAAGCCTAGAAAGCTTGAACCTCATTGGCATTAGTGGAACCTTCCGATTACTATCGCTCAACCTTCACTGGTCGACTTTGATTCTTCTCGCACACGATATGTCCAAGGAACATCACTTCTTTGAGCCAAAACTCGCACTTACTATACTTGGCATACAACCTCTCTCGCTCGTAACGTTTCCGAGCAGTGCGGAGCTGTTCAGATGCAACTCGCATTCTTGGAATAGATGAGAATATGATCGATAAAACCAAGACGAAACTATCCGAGACATCGATGGAAAACTCGATTCATCGGATCCATGAAAAGCTTCTTGGCGCATTGGTCAAACCAAGCGGCATCACGATGAACTCGTAGTGCCCATACCTCGCCCCGAACGCGGTCTTCGCAACATCCTCCTTTTCGATCTTGGTGATGGTAGCGACCTCAAATCGATCTTAGAAGACACTCGCTCCTTTGAGCTGGTCAAAAGATCGTCGATCCTTGGAAGAGGATATCATTCTTGATCATCGACTTATTGACTCTCGTAGTCAATGCACATCCGCATTGACCCATCCTTCTTCTTGTGAACGAGAATGGAGCTCCCCATGGCGACACGCTAGGTCGGATAAAACCTAGATCAACGACTCCACGCAGCTGCGCTTTCGGTTCTTGCAATTCTTTAGGTGTCATTACGTATGGTGCCTTTGATCTGGTGCTGCTCACGGTTCCAAATCAATAGTGAATTCCACTTGTCTATCGGTGATAAACTGGCAAGTCCTCGGGAAACACGTCAGGATATTCACACACCTGCGGCTCCTCTTGCCCTGTTTTGTTTGTTCATCGTGCCTGTCAAACTTACCAAGAAAGTTTGTGACTTCCTCCGATCATCCTCACCGCCTTGATCTTTGAGATCATTAGCACATAAACACCCATCCTTATGCCGTGGAAACAAACTTCCACTCCTTCCGGCTGTTCGAAAAGCAACTTCTCTCGAGACAGCGTATAGTTGCCATGTGCTTTCCAACCAATCCATGCTAAAGATGACATCGAAATCTTCCATTAGATGACATGCAAATTGACAAGGACCTTCGCTCACGATTTCTACCTCGGTTACGGCAAATCTCTTTTGCCTTTAGCACTTCCCGACGGGATGCTAATTTCGTGTACTACTGTGATTCCTTGGTACCAAACCCAACCTCTCACACGCGATTCTCGAAGCGAAGAATGTGAGGCTCTGTATCAAACAAAGCGAAACGGTATATCACTCATATGGATTATACTGCAAGATTTCGGAGCTTGGTGCTCGCTGGCGATTCAAGCGTACACCCTTGCTTTCTGCGGTGGCCTTTGGTTTCTCGGCCTAGGGTGACCTCCTGCTCCGTTGTTTGTCCTCGGCAGACATGATTACGCCTCTGAGCTGGACGCCGCCTTCTTGGCGGCTGCATCTTCTGGCCCTCCTAACGGACAATCTCGGCGTAATGTCAGACTCTTACAACGATAGCACTCGGTGCTACCTTGCTGCACTCGCCGAAATGATTCCTTTGGCATTTACGGCACCAAGGTTTTCCACACCGCCGCATGGGTTGGAAATTCCTTCCCAAGGTTGCTTTCTCTCACTTGAATGCTTGATTCCTTGGAATAAGCGGACCGCTCTGGTTCCATTGGAACACTGATTGCCTTTCCTCGATCTTCCATTTCCTCTTACCTCTTCCTCCAAATCGATGGCTGTCCGGTGGCATCGTTCTTTCTGGGCAACATTGACTCAATGTTTAATGCCGGTTCGAGGGCTGCGCATCGTCGGATCTCCACGACGGACGGCGAAATTCCGATCTCTCGGTGAGTCCTCTCGAACACATGCGCCCGGTAGCCTCGGTGCCAACCGTGTGCGTAGCATAACGTGACGGAGCGATTGAGCGGCGATCGTACTCGGTGACCGTCCTTCTCCTCGAGCGAAGATTCCGAACTCGTTTTGCCTTCTCGTCAGTAAGCGCCAGCACGCATTTTCCATGAGTTCTTGTGAAATCTTCCCACGTATACCTTGCCCATTGTCACGGTGTTAGAGTCCTTCTCACGATTCCCACCAATCGGCCTCATCGGTTTCTTTGAAAGATCGCGCAATTCAGCTTTTACGCTTCTTCGCGGCCGATGTATTGAAGATCCTTCGGTGGATCGTATCCGGTTCTCGGCGTCGATCGGTTCGCCGAGACCGTCGAACGTAGGGGATTACGCTGCGAAAACTCTCGATCGCATGCGGCCGAACCAAAGGTGGTTCTGGGCTTCTTCCACGTTATTGTTCCTCCGGTTCCTTGTTCTCGGCATTACGTGCCGGCGTTTGAAACATTAGAAACGCTTTCGCATAGATAACCGGGTATCATCGCATAACATATATCATCACCCATATCACATATCATCACATATATCACATATCACATACGATCACATATAATCATGCAATCACGTCAACATATCATCATTATGCATTTCACATAACATCATCATCACACATCACATAGATCATATATCATCATGGCATAACTCATATCACATATAAGCATCAAACATAAATATCACATCATAGGCGGCGTTAGTATCGATAATATTCGGTGTCCATGAAGGATTGTCAAAATACAAGATCAAGGTATGTCGATCAAAAGGTCGGATATGAGCGAAAGAATCGACTTTGGTCCTTTGTCAAAGATGCCGCTCTGTCCATGCTTCTAGCGATCTGATTGTCATTGTACACACCGACTACCTAGATCTCTGTCCTCCATATCCATCCACTATTCCTCGCTTCGTCCAGTGGTTCCATTCGCCTTTCCTCATCCTCTTTCCCTTCCTATCGGGCTTGAATTGGTGCCGCTTGAGCGATCTGCATGGAAGCAAGCCTCTCTTGGGTATGATCCCGTCAGCGTGCTCGATTGCACAGTATCGGTGAAAGGCGTACTGAGTCCCTGTCTCGCGCTTGCCCTTCCTCAATGTGCCCGATCTCATCGAGTCATCGGCTATCCGGATCACCGGTCCTCCGAATCCTCACTATCCTCCTCGTTCTCATCGGGTCCTCTTCTTCTCCGAGTCGCCTTCGCCTTGATGCCGGCTGACACGGTTCGGTGGCATGAAGATCTGATTGCAGGCTTCTTCCCGCCGCTGTCGGACGGACAATATCTCTCGTCACGAAGTTCCGCCTCAAAGTCATTCGGGTCCTCCGGAAGGTAAGGATCGTCGATGGAGGTGTAGTGACCGGTGTATCACGATGCTTGGTGATCGCGATTGATGGTTGTTCTCCCAACGGCTCTTGGGAACATCATCCCTATCATCGATCTGGATCGGTCCTCGGTGTCTCGCAACCACATCCTCCTCGGATGGTATACCTCGGTGGTGCATCCACTATCTCCATACTCGAGCAAGCGAACTCGGTAAAGTCCAAGGTAAGGTGCCTCGTGATAGGATCCCGTCTGAACAACACATGTCCTTGTTTTTCGCCCACGGTTGCCAACCTGTCGGTAGCCTTTCGGTCATCCGATAGTAGGCCTCACATTCGACACTTTCCCACTTGTCTCGAATCTTTCTCCATAACCCAACAAATCTTCCGAAATACTCCAAATGGCTCATGAATATCCGGGTACATTCCACGAATTTACGGATATGCTCGTCCATTCGTGAGATCTCGACCAACGTTATGCGGGCCATTGAATATCCATAAACCTACATGTTAGTTCACCATAAAACAACAACAAATATTCACGTTTCCTTTTCACGCCTTGATCATACGGGTAATCATGTCTCATACACATGTTCATTTCAACACATATCCATATCAATATCGATATTTATCACGTAAGCAAATCTGAATTCACTTACAAACACTCGTTTATCAAAATAAACAAGATTTTCAATCAACAATACATTGCTATGTAAATACATGACTTACATCAACCATACGTGATCACATTAATCACATCATATCATATAAACGATTTTCACATCACGACCACAGTGCCCTTTTGTTCCATCAACAATCACTTCCACATCCACATCACCATCCAACCATACCTCATCCACATCACGTTTACATCGCGTAAACTCTTACCGAAGCCAAAACACGTGAAACCAAGATCATATCAAGCTCACATAGCCATATAAAGCATCAACAAATAAACACATACCTCATCCCTTTTAAAGGAGGCGGATGACGGTGGTGAGGGTAGGTAGTCAGACGATAAGCAGTTTAGAAGAACAAGTTCTAAACACTCAATTTCAAAACGCACATGATATAAAGCAAACGAAGCGCTTTGATATCAAACAACATGACACATACCCAAAGCGAGCGCCGCCGGATACGAGCTTTCACGCCCAATTCAGGAAGGCACGGATGCGGGGTGTGATTAGGGTGGGGGTTAAGCGGGGAAGAAGGGATACATATAACATACGATAAGAAGATGTGACCATGAAATCGGGCAACATCTCCTCTATAACTAGGACATATCCTTAAGGGGAGGGTGCACAAACAATCCACTGCAGAATAATATCGATATCATAACCTCGAAAAACATGATCTTGGTTTATTATAAGTAATGCAAGAAAGCAAAATAACATTACATCCGTCAACTAGACCGGTTGACCACGTAGCATGCTCGTATCGAGACTCACGTGAGAATAACATAATAAATCTTGTTCCCAATCGAAAGCAAATAAGGGACAAGAGTACATCAATATCGAATCGTATAGAACACAACATCGCGGAAGCATAGCATGAAGAACATGAGCTCCACCCCCGTCGTGCAGTCGACCCTCCTCCATCCGTGAAAAGATTTGAAAAAGAGTTTGGGGTGAGTACTAGCGCACTCGGTGGGGTTTTATCATAAATCAAAAGAATCATGATGCGTGTTTAGAGCACTTACCTTAGAAGGTTTTAAGCGTAAATCCACTTCTAAGTAAGCAAAATAGATTTTTATTTTTCGATACCGATCCGTTATTCTTGTTACTCCCATCATAGAACCATGAACCACGGCTCGGGCGTATCCCGCCACCCGTCACATGACATTCATTCGGCCGGAACATATCCGATTGCCCACGCCCGAACGTATCGGTAGGCTAACTCGGTGTGGACTTGTGGGTCAAATCCGTCGAACCATAACCACCTCATTACCATTTCGTGTGGACTTCCGGGGTCTATCCCTTCGAACCATAACCACGTGTTGGGGTCTATCCCTTATGATCAATACTCGAGATGGTGATCAACCCACCGAATAGAGATCCGTGCACAACCATGATAGAACCATATCTTGGATCGGAGAACGATAATAATTTCACAAAAACATTTACGGCGTACATGTTTTATTTTGAAATATCGAGTAAATAACTCAAAATAAGCATATATAACCCAACTGAGCAGACGAAAGCGTCAACCGAGAGATATCTACGGATTCGATGACTTCACCGATCGACTTGGTAGGTACACGGTAACAAGGCGGAACAAATTTTGGGGTCACTTCCCACAAAGCAAAGCAACAACGTGATCAAACGACGATCGTAGCAAAATTAGGGTTTTCGACTTTACGAACCCACCTTTGGCACTCTCGGGTTTTCAAATCAACTCGATGCGAAGGAAATATATTCGGGCATCAAGACCTATAATAGGGTACCTTCAAAATATGCATGCATGCAAGTTGACTCAAATCTTAGCGTGAAGAAGCTTCAAAATCGATGTCTATCCTCGGATCCGGATAAACCATCCAAAATCGATGCATGAAAATGGAAACATAAGCAATATGCATAACGGCGAACATGGAATGACAAACGGCGTTGAAAATGGATAACCGGGCATGTCTTCCTTTAGAAAACTCGAAAGCAACGGAAAACATCCCGACATGCGAAAAGCGAAAAAGTAAAAACGAATCGGTACTTTAGTAGAATGCATAGCCGGAACTCAAAACCTAAAGGACCCGTGGCAAAGGTGGCCGTCGGCCGCAAGCGGCGCCAACGACTCGGCGGCGGCGGCGATTCGGTGGTGGTGCGCCGGTTAAATTGCCGACCTCGTGTTTTCGCCCGTCGCTTTAGAATCCCGAGTTCTATGCTATACGATCTACTAAAAGGCGGAATCAAAACAAGAAAAGGACAAAACCGAAAAGCGGGCTGCACGGGGGTGGTTGATCGGTGGTGGCTCGGCGGCAGTATGATGGCGCCGCCGCCGAGCCTCCCGGCTCGATCCCCACTCCTCCAGTGACTTCATGCGCACTGAGCTGCTCGGCTCTTCCGTAAACATAGAGGCGAAGGAAATGAGCGTTGAAAATGAAGGCCCTAGCCTCCTATTTATAGGAAGCGGTGCTTGTTGCTAGCCAACATAATGACCCTTTTCGAAAACGCAAAAATCGACGCAACTTTTGCAAACGGACTCAAATTTAGCAAACTTGGTACCCATGGACACGAAATAAAATATCGGACACAATGACTATAAACAAGATATGCTTTTAAAGACCGATGAAAAGTCCGGTTTTCGATAACTTCCGAGTGCCAAACCTTCATGGGTGGTGAAAACCTACATACTTAGTGTCTATGAATTCGTCATAAGACACTCTTCACAACCACGAGGTTTCGTGACGGTCGCATCACCGAAACAAAAGTCAACCTTTGACCTTTTCTCGGCGTGCCATGCAAAGCGAAGCTTAAAAAGGCGGGGTATTACAAAGTCCAAGAACATGCTTGTCATATGAATTACGGCTTTTGTTAAGGAGAATTCCACATTTAATTATACCGTTTAGAGTTACAATCCTTCTAAATCATACTTAGGATTGAGGGGATGTGACAGTGGTATCAGGCGGTTCGCTCTTGAACCCAAAATCTCCTTTAAGGTTAAGTCTAGATTGAGTCACTAGACTTCTAAAGGTCGGTGACAATGCTCAACACTCCATCACATCAAGCTCAATCGAAATGAGGTAAATGATTCTTTTCCAAAGTTTGAAAACTACAGCGGATGAATGTTTATGAAATGATTTTTATTCAAATAAAATGAAAAGATTGAAAGTGAAAAGGATGGAAATAATTTTTTTCAAAGAGATTCCCACAATATGCGGTATGGAATTGCATGTTTAAGAAAGCTCAAAAGATTCCCACAATATGTAGGTATGGGATTGCATATTTAAGGAAACTTAAAGTTTGATTTATGATAGATAAATGATTTTCTCGGTTTGAAATCGAAAAGTTTGAAGTGAAGGATGATTGAAATGATCTTTCAAAAGAAATGAAAGCTATGAGAAAGGTTGAGAATGAATGTTATGACAAATGATTTGTCGAGAAAGTTATGAAAGAAGGAAGATATAAGGAGATGATGTGATGATGATGTGAAAGTTTCGGCATGATATGCAAAGATGAAGTATTTGAAATCACGAAATTCAATAAGGGTTCATTATTATGAACAAAGTTATGTTATTCATGCTTTAAAGTGATTGAGATTGGACACCGATTTGTCGAAAATGATATGTTGAATTCGTGAAATTGACGAAGTACATGCGCATAAATGAGCTACGTATAAATATTTGAAGTTTTACTTCAAACTTCAAAGTTGTTTATGATGATGAGCATGCTAGCTCAACGTAGCGTAGACTTTTAAGAAGAATGATCCCTTTACGAAGAACATAGAAGTAAGAACTTCCTTCCATTACAAGAACAAGAGTAACGATGGATTTGAGAACTTCATTCCATCTTGAGTATCGAAAAGCAAAAGATTTATACGAAATTATGCGACCTCGACTTCAACCTCGGCATGTACGACTGTCGACTTTGATTTCGGGAATTTATAACGTCGACTTTGACATATCGACTTTGGTAGCTTATACGACCTTGGCGTCGGCATCGCTTATGACCTCGGCGCGAGCGCGCGTAAATTTTTTCCTGCACTGCGCAGTGATTTTGTTTTGATTAGTTCTCGATCGTGTGAACTCCGATTTACATACGGTTTTCGCCTACGTGCCCCTAATGTACTGTACTTCATTTCTTATGGAGGACCAAATTCATGATTCCTACTCCAGGATTCACGAGGATCAGTTGAAGCTAGCTCATGATTTATAGAAAGTAAGAACGTTATGGTATGATCGAATCTTAGAATGTTACTAAGAAAGTAAGATTGCCGACAATACAAGTAGAGCCACGGCGTACATAAGAACCTTTGTTGATGACCTATTATGGGTATATAAGCTTTCAAAATTATATTCATCACCCAATTTACGTCGTCGAGTTTAACTCTATGACCTAGTTCGATTGAGAATTCATTCGAGTTTCTCACTTCTTCGAAGAAAATTTTCAACCCAAAAAAATTTCATAAAGTGTCCTTTTGAACCCAAATCCTAGCGTGATCGAGAAAATATATGTGACGGTCCGCCAGCCCATATGACCAAAGAAATCTCGAGAGTCGTCATTACGGTCTTGGGACCTAGAGCCCCATTTATTCGGTCTAAAAGCATATCGATTCAATCTTTGAGAAGATGTTATTTCGATTTGTGAGACAACGCCTTTGCAAGTAGTCGTGATAATTCTTTCTCAACTCTTGAAACCATCAAGTATGATGACGTTGACTTACCTTGTCACCTAAGTGCGAATTAGTGAAGCGATAAACATCGGGCATGAAATAGGTTGACTTATTTGATCACCCAAAGTTCGGACGATAAAGTGATAGACATCAAGAAATCGGGATGTAAGAAAAATCTCGATGAGGCGAGATATTTTCCTATGATACACATGGATGTGATGACCCTCGATGGGCTTTACGAAGATTGATATGATAAAGTTGTACCTTTATACATTGCGATAATCAAGTTATGAATAAGATACTCTTTAGCATTGAATGCAAGAGTGAAAGCAAGAAAAAGTATATGACATCCGTGGGATATGAACTCCTTTTTATGTCATAACAAGAGAGATTACGACTTATCTTTAAGATAGTTGGTTGTCCTTGAAACCTCGTTAGTAGGTTGGACATGTTTAAAAGAATAAAGATGCATACAAGATATTCTTTTCAAAGAATATATATATATAAGGAAATGATAACATCTCAGAAAATAGATCTCTCGCCTTATACCTCAGTCAATGAGATTATGCTTGAGCATAATCGATTCCAAGTAATTGAAACTTGGTTAACCAAATGATAATGAGATTTAGGAATCAAAATCTTTGAGATTGTGTGAACGACGAGGATAGCCCTAGTATGTAACTCCAGTGTGAAGAAAATATCTTCAAAGCCAAGACATGGAAGAAAGATGCTTGGAATTTAAGTTATGGTGTACGAATGTACTACCCTACCAAGCCATACGACAATGCTAACGGTTCTAGTCCTGAAAGTGGAAACCGAAGTATAACGAAAGTAAGATTACTTTCAAATACCATGTCCAAGAGAAAGGGACAAAAGTCGGAAATAGCTAAAGAAACTATGAGCTATACAATTATAAGATAGTCTACGACATGATATAAGCTTGAGACATATGACTTGATGAATAAGAATTTCCTTGAAAAGAGTTAAAACAAGGATATATGAAATATATTCCTAAGATCGATGAAGTAAAGGGAATTAAGTCATTCATATTGGAATAGGAATGAATAATAGTGATAGAGACACGAAGATCTCTACGATAAGACTTAATTATCGAAATATCAATATCAACGGATAGGTTGATGTAGACCTAACCACAAATGCTATTGGTAAAAGCATAACGATCTGAGATACGAGAAGTATGAGGTGAATGAGGCAATGAAGGCCATAGTAAGGGAACATAATGTCCCAATGGAAAGAACGATGACATATGAAATAGATGTTTACTTGAATAAGCGGAACACCGTAGACCAAAGCTTTATACTTCTGAAAGAAAAGAACAAACAAAACCCAAAAGGCGGGATAGGTATGAGGAAATTTCTTGAATACCTATAAGATTTTGTTCAATTAGGTGCTTCAGTTTTGACAATGCCCAACGCATAAAGCGATGGAACCCAATTTAGGGTAGCGCATCAAGATTTAGAACCTCCTTACCTATACGAAAATCATGGCCATCGCAAGAGTTGCTCAAGCGTAGAATCGAGCCTAGAATCGCCTAAAATTCTATCAATGATTTGAATCATTATATCTATGAGGAACGTAGATATAATTTTAGAGACAAGAAGTTTAAGTAAATGGTTGTCATTCACGTGATCGGTGGCACGGGCCAAATCTTTTCGTTAAAAGGTTTTTAAGCGACGGATATTAGTACCCACTATTCGCACATGCGAATAAATTTAAGCGATATCGACTAAGGGTGTAGACGTAAAATGAGTATTAAGATGAGTGTCATGAGTTGTGTCATAAGTAGTCTACTGAGTTATATCGTCTTAAAATGTATACTTCCTTAAGAGATCCTTCTTGTTTAAAATTCCTCCATTGCTTAAATTAAGTCGACTCATCTAGAAATATCCGTTTACAAATGGCGAAAATGGAAGTTTAACGGGTAAGAGATTAACCACAGGCCTACAAGCATGGAACTCACACAGCGCATCGGCTTTTTTATTATGAACTAGGCATGGATTTAGAACAAATTTGGAGAAAATTTTACACCTCTAGATGGACGCTCAAAGTTATAGAGTGACAAATGAGGATGGTATCCAACGACTTACACATCGTTTGCCAACAGATTAGCGGGGTTTTGCAAAAGAATATTTTCTCCATGATAAAAATTCAAAGGTGGCGGACTTACGAGGATTTGTCAGCAGGCTCAAGTATACCCATAATACGTATGGGGCGGCACCTACAAGTACTTGTCCTAGTCTTGACAAGTTACACCGCATGGCATGATAGAATGTTCGTACCTAATGTTCCAAATTCCACCCACGTCTGTGTGGTCAATGGTACCCGGTGAAGAGGCGAGAAGGGCAAAAGGACGGGATCTTATCGCCTCGCGGATTAGGAGAATTACCGCTACCAACCCAGCCATACTTTCGATAAAAGTAACACCAACTTCGGTATTGAAGAAGAAACGGGAGCACTGGACCCACGGCTCTCGGAGGAGAATAATCCCGGGAGTATGAAACAAAACGTGCCAGAAAGGCAAGTTTCGAGGGAGAGTGCGACTCGGCGAAGGTCACTCGAGACATAGAATCCTAGGATCCTATAAGACTTATATGTAGATAATGGATCATGATGAAAGCGGTGTGATTATAATATGTAAAATAAACGTAGTCTGGAAAATTTTATTAATATGTTGTGGATGTGTCAAAATTTTGGGTGTAAACAGAACTAGACACCGTGTAATCGCCCCGCTTAATAGACCGACCCTCGTAAGTAATGTATGAAAAGTCCTCGCTGAGGCATTTTGATGAAATATTATATGGCCTTTATAGAATGGTATCCGAAATACGAAAACGAATCATTCCGAATAAGATATGGCTATTATGAGATAATAGTTAAGCCATTCGGACTGACAAATGCACCAGCCTTGATCATGAACCTCAAAAGCCGAGTGTTCCACACGTACTTAGAAAATTTTATCTTAATCTTTATAGATAAAGTTCATACCTATTCAAAGGACGAAGAAGAACATAAAGAACATTGAAGGACGTCTTACGACTTTTAAGAGCAGGCGATTTTGCCAAGTACAGTGTGTGAATTCGGTAAAGGAGAAATATTCCTCGGGCATATAGTATCCTTAGAAGAAATCAATGTGGACCTGACAAAGGGCAAAGCAATTAAGAATGAAAATCGTCGATGACCTAAAAATGAGACCAGGAATTTCTTACATAAATGGACTACTATCAAAGAGCCATTGAGAACTCTCTAAAGTAGCAAGACCAATAACATAGCTACCCCAACAAGGAATGAAATTACGTGGAGTAATAAAAGAGAGGCTATGTATTAATATGAGACAGATAATAGCTTATGATCACCTAAGGATGGTAAATGTAGAATCTAATACCTGAGTTATAAAATTCAGCTTAAATCATAGTATGTCCCAACAGAAAAGGAAAACTCATTGGAAAGTTTAAGAAAATGAGAACAGAAATAGTCGGGCATTCAGTGACGAACGTAAGTTGTACTCTCACACCCAAGGTGACATATGACTAAAAAGAGAGAATGGAGATGGGAATAGAATGCAAATTAAGATAAGGAAGGAAAAGCTGAAGAATTTTAAGGAGCGCTGGACGATGCTATATCGTCTAAGGAAGGATTATATATACATATATATCTCCAAGCAGTAATAAGCTTAGAGATGAAACCAAGAATGAAGTTCATGACCCTTCTCATAGCGCTTGACTAAGCAACTCTAAGATATGTTATGATTTACGAGAAAGGTTAGATAGTAAGGGATGAATTGAGATGTAACCATGATTGTCGAACCGTGTCTCGGTTACCAACAAGTGAAGGCATTGTATCAAAGGCCTTATAAGAGGTTATAATCTCTAGAGCTACGAATGAAAATGGAATGATGTAGCAATGAATCTTATATGAGTTCTACCAAAGGCGTAAAGAAGTCGCACTACTATATGGGTAGTAGTGGATTGACTCACCAATTATGTTTTGTCTCGCCTATTTAGATGACTCGTGAGACCCGAAAAGTTAGCTCAATGCAAAAAGGAAATTGTATATTTTCAGGGAGTACCAAAACCTATCGTTTCAGATAGAGACTCCAAGAGTACCTCTAGATTTTGAACTAACTCACAAAAAGGAGTTAGACACGAGATTGAACCTTAACTTAGATGTCCACTCCCAGATAGATAGACAATCAGAAAGGACTACCCAAACGTTTAAGCATACGATAAAACATTAATGTTAGATCAAAGTGTAAGTGGGAACGTATTGTACCACTTGGTAAGTTTATGTACGACCGTAGCTGTCAAATAACGATCAATATAGCCTTATGAGGCATATTGCGGAAAGAAGTATTGACCACCACTTTATTGTAACAAAGTAGGTGAAAAAAGTATAAAGTCCTGACGTCGTAAGCGACACGATTGAGATATCTACCCAATAAGGCAAAGAATAAGAAAAGCTAAGGACGACAAAAGTCTTACCGATACGCATAAATTTGAGTGCATTTTAAATACGAATTTAAGTTTCTTAAGATTTCTCCATCTAGAGAAATTACAAAATCGGATACTGAGCGTCGAGACCACATTTTATAGAACCTTTGAGATCCTAATAATGATAGGCCTAGTAGCCTATAGCTTAGTACTTCCACCAAATATGGGAAAGGTACAAAATATTTTCCTCGTGTCACAGTTAAGGAAATACGAAAATGACCCAAATCACGTAAACCAACATGATGACGTGACCTTTGACTCAGATGAGTTATGATGAAAATCTACGACTAATTTCATCGTACGATTCAACGATTAAAGAATCAAGTTTGAGTCTCTAATGAAAACCCAATGAAGGAACCATGGACAAAAGAAAGCACGTGGAAAGTATGATGTTATGACGTTAAGATACCCATACTTTATGAGGTATGCAAATTTCGGGACGAAATTTCTTTTAAGGGGGGTAGGATGTAATATCCCGCAGAATTAGATGCCTAATTACGGTATTTAAAACCCGTAAATTAGAAATTCGCTGAGATGATTCAATCAGTAGGATATCGAATAATGATTTCGATTATTTACGAAGGAATGAATTCCTATTTTAACATTCACTGAGAATTGTGAATTTAGAAATAGAAGTTTATAAAGCGTATCGATAATATTATTTTAACGTCGATTGCGTATCGATAGTTAAAATTTCATGAAAATTTCTAAGCAATTAAGCTTAGAATTAAATTCCATTATTAATGGAATAATTTAAAAAACTGATTGCAACTTTATTACGACCATTTCGAGATGAGTCGATAATTAACGTTTTGCAACGTTTCAAACGTTAACGTTTAGAGACGAAATGGAAAGTGAGTTTAATGATCAAGGAATTATAGTAATTAAATTCCTATGATTATTATATGTAATTACAGTATTATTTAGCATTAAATCAATGCTAGATCATTAAGGAATTATATTGATCAAATTCCTCAATTTGAAAACCCTAGTTTGAATTTTGGGTTTTATCGCATAAAATGATGCCATTAATTTATCCTATGATATTAATTATCATCTAAACTATATGTTATAACATATATCAATGTTTGGCATGGAAAATAAAATTTGACCCATTGGCATAATGTAATAGCCGAAAACTATACACTTATGTATACAAGTTTATCTTGTTGATTTTCCTATTACATGTATCTAAGTGACATTGGATTAATTAAATAGCCTAACTAATCAATTAAAATCAGATATATACATAGATATATACATAAAAACATGCATGTGAGTGTATAGAGAGTGTGTGACAAGTGTAGAGGTGCATGGGAGGTAGTGACAAGTGTGAGGTGCATGGGAGGAAGTGACAGTGTTGATATGCATGTGAGTATAGTGACAAGTGTCACATGCATATCACCCCACACCCCATACCCTCTCTTCCCCTTTTGGATCAGCCATTTCTCCCTCTCTCTCCCAAAATTTTCAGACCCCTCCCCTCCCCTCTCCTCTCCTCTCTTCTTCTTCTCCTACACCATTTCCACCACGGAAGAGAAAGCTCAAGCTCCATCTCTCTCATTCATCTTCAAATTCGTGGCTAAGGTATAACTACCCCCTATGACTCTTAGACATGACTAAATCATACTTGCATGCTTAGATTGATGATCTTGGTGGTGATTTGGGGTGATAGATTCACCATTTTCGTGGTTATATGAAATGCATACAAGAAGAATAAGCTTAAAATTGAAAACTGGAAGTAGGTTACGAAAACAGTAACTTAATAAAATTATTTGACTAAGTTACAGTGGTCAGATGAATGTGAAATTTTACTATGTTGAAATTAAACATGTCTATTACGTCTCTGTAAAATTTCAAGTCAATCCAACTTGATTTTCTATTTTAATTCTATTTTTAAAAACACTACACAAATCTGTAAAATTTCGGTGTTCATCACCCACGGTCCGTGGCTTTCGTTTCGAGTTTGGCTAATGGTAAAACTCTAAAACTTGGCATAAACATAACTTAGCATGTCTAGAAGATTTATGTAAATTTTCAGAATTTTCTAAATTTTTTTACTATTTATTCCAGATTTTACAAGCTAACTGCACAAAACTGTCACGGGAGTGATAGCTTGTAGTAAAACATTTTTATCTCCCAATATATTTTGAATCATTGGGTGAGGCTTTTTCTTAATTAAACTAGACTTAAGTGGCTTTTCAATCTGATAGGTCTCATTATTAGATTCGTTTTAATAAGCCCTCAGTGAATTTTTAAAGTTGACGCATTACAGTAGGAGTTTTTGTCAAAACTGCCTTAGTCTAATTCATTTGTTAATGAACCCTACGAGTCCGACTTTTGCGTGAGATGTTCAAGCCATTTGTAGTCCGAATTTGACTTGGGTTTCTTCATAAGAAATGTTCCTTACCATGTCTAGTGTTGATCTGGAAAGTTTTAACCCAAACCAAGCCTTATAAGTATACTGTTCATTGACCCAAAATCATCTACTGGAAATTTCTCCATTCCAACTAGTCAACTTTGAACTTACGTATTTCTCGATGCATCAAGTATCTTCCAGTATGGTCTTCATGAAACATGTAGTTCTTATTACAAGGTTTCTAAAATGGTATCTTTCAGTCATTTTCGTATTGTAAGTCAAAAGTTACGAGCCTCGCAAAATCCCTCGTCGTTAAGCTAAATCTGGAAATCCTGAAAAATATTCTAAGTATAGAAGTCAGTTCGAGTTGCCCACTTTGAGATCCTATATCTCCAGAACCACGACTCTTTTGGGTCGACTTCCTTCTTAGAACTTATAGTACATGTTTAGAGGTTTTCAGAATGTGTCTTTGTACGGTCATACGTATTTTGAGTCGAGAGTTATAAATCGTCAAAGTATGACACTTGGGTTGTTTTAAGCTGTTTTGCCAAAAATTAAACACTTGAAATTTGACTAAGTGTTGGAACTCCCCTAGGTGAAATATACCATATGTGAATAGGGTGATAATCGATTGCTATATGGATGATATTAATACATATTAATGACCCTAAGTGTATAATAATACACTATATGAATTTAGAAAAAAAATTGGAAATCATTTGGTAATTTTAAGAATTTCCGAGAGCATTAAAGGAATTATAAGGATTTTAAATCCTTTTTAATTAAGAGTAATAATATATTATATGTCTAAATATTGTTTTGGACATATTTGGATTTTATAAGATTTTATAAACATAGATTCTATGTTTGAAACGAAACGTTATATTTAATAACGTATTAAACGAATTACATGGTTAATGATTTAAAAGATTAATATTTGAGAAAATATTAATGAGTCCATCGATTTACGTAACAAATCGAGAGTTAAGACTTTACGAAATAAAATCAATTGAAAATCGATTTATAAAATGGATTAGTAAGAAATTACTTTTAAAAGTCAAAATTGTTGACTTTGTTGACATGTGTTGACTTTGTTGACTTTTAAAGTCAACATACGAAAATACGTTCGATAAATACGCTAATACGCGTAAGATATACTAATTGAGTCAAGATACCTCATTAGTAAAGAAAAGGTTTCGTAAATGAAACCCTTATATCGAGAAACGTATGAATACGTAGAACGTTTAAACCGGAAAGGTTAAATCGAAATAGTTGAACGTATCTCGAAGAACGAGAACAGTTCAATTGAAATACTTAGTTGAAAAACGTATTGAATTCGTTAAGGAATTCAGTTTATATCGATATAGAATATCGAAGTTTATCTTAGACTTTGAGAGTCTCGAAAAACGTGAAGAAAGTACTAAACCCTCACTTTTACGTAAAGGTGTGGACGCGGACATAACGACCGGGCGTTGATGAGAAATCAAACTTAAGAACTCAAGTTAGGACGAACCATAGTCCAGGTGGGCCTCTTTTCTTACCTCACTATTGTGGGCTCCTTTTCTTACCTCACTAATGTGGGCTTACTTTTCAAACAAGATGTGACTTTACTGTTATTCCAAAATGAGTTTATCTACAATGCTTATTCTCTGTTGCTGACAAATGTTTCTTGCATTACACCGCCAAAATATTCATTTTGTGTATGGATCCTATCTGTTATGCCCGGGTAGGGCTGTGGCGATGGTTGGAACTATATTATGACAGGTTATGTCATTTGTTGGGTCGCGCCCAACCTTTTATTAATGTCGGGTCCTGTGCCGGATGATAAATGTCTGGCTAGGATTGGCGTGAAGGTTGGAACTATATGCTATGTTAACATATGCTTGTGAGAGTGACTGTGTGCTGTACGGGATTACGGCCGGTCACGGCGTCGTAGAAGGGAGGCCTCCCTCTCGACGTTTGATTTTAATACTGTTATGAATTGTGACTATGAGATACGGACCATACACACCAAGAAAATGCTCGGTAGGCGATGTTTCTGAACCGAAAATGATTTAGTAATCACATGGCAATTTTAACTAAAACCCTGTGACTTACCTTGATATTGGCAATGTAATTCAAATATTATCAAATGTTTTCGGCATGAGTCCAGCGAGTGCAATTTCTTGTACTCACCTGCATGTTTGTTTTAAATGTGCGAGGTTGAGCGGATGATGGATGGGCGGATTGAGCAATAGGAATATTGACGTCGAAAGTTTTATACCTTGATAGTACATCGTCATATGTACATATCACATGTTTTCACCGCAAGAACTTAAGTTATGTACTAAAGTCCAAGAACATGCTTGTCATATGAATTACGACTTTTGTTAGGAGAATTTCCCTGTTTAATTATACCTTTTTAGAGTTACAATCCCTTCTAAATCCTACTTAGGATTGAGGTGATCTGACAGATTCGGTTCGATTTTTGCTCACCTCTAACATTATGCTGAGTAAGGAATGTCCACTTTAATGCTATCCAACTAATTTTGTTGACCAACTGTACATTGTCATATAGGAAAATACACATATTTTGCCTGATAAATCGACTTTGCGATAATTTTAGTCTAATAAATCAATAATACTTCAATCAAACATAAGGAATTGATTTTGTAACAATTTTAACCCATAAGTTATTTTTGATACCAAAAAGATACAATCGACACCGGGAAATAACATATAGAAAGCATAAGTCAGAAACATCGTTAGAAATGACTTATGTCCTACATGTTATTTCCGATGTCAATTATGCTTTCCGACGCCGAAAAATTACTTACGAACTAAAACTGTCATAAAATTAATTCATTAGACTTGATTAAAGTATTACTAATTTATTAAGCTAAAATTATCACAAAATCAATTGATTAAGCTAAAATTATGTATATTCCCTTATCATATTGGGGCCACGATCCATACTTATACTCCTGCAATGTTTCCATTTTGGATAATTAGCAACATTACCAAACAAGTTTAGAACGATTATTAGCTTTCGAACCCCCTTATATCAAGTTAAAAGGAGATTCGATGGATTCGATGGATACTAGTATTATACATCTGAGCCTGCACACCTGAAATACAGACAGCAAGCATCAATATGATTTATTTCAAATCTAACTAGTCTAAAATCCAAGCACAAGTTTCTTGCATAGCACCCAAACCCATGGCTAATGGCTATTCCCACGTTCTAACCCCTACGGGTGCAACATTTGCTTTGTGTGATAGATTAGATTTAAAAACCATATGATTGAGCATTTAAAAGATTAGGTAATCAAACAAGTATCAATCAATCGTATCACCAAAAGTAAACACCTTGTTATTATATAAGGTATCAACCAACAAAAGATTCAAGCACAAGCATAGGTACATATGGAGTTGATGAGTCGATTTATTAGTATCCAAGGCAACTAGAAAGAGTCTCAGCCAAACGAGGTAATAGTTATTACATCTCCCCTATCAAAGGCTTCAAAAATTGACTCTCCACGTCTCGTAAACTCAAGCATTCTTCTTCGTTTCAGCTGACTTGATGATGTCAATGAATTCCGGCTACAAATTAAAAACTGCAACTCAGAACATCTCAACAATCGTCTATCCAACTCTATAAGCTTAAAGCTACTCGCATCATTTTCGATGGTTGAAAAACAAAAGCCACAAAAAAAGGAAGACCTGTGATTACCTTAAGAGAAGCACCACCAACAAGGAAACCATCGAGATCAGGCTGTGAAGCCAATTCCTTGCAGTTGCCACCATTCACAGATCCTGGACAAAAAAATCAGATAAATCAATAACATGGCCAGGTAAGAAGAAAGTTTTACAAGACTCTGAGACCTATGAGGGTGTTGTAGACAGACTGCAAACAGAAAATTTAGAACATATAAATTGCATATATCATATCATACAAATAAGCTAGGGAAATAGAAGATCAGATTCAGAGCCCATCCAGCAACTCTCATACAAAATTATTTTGAATGCAATGCAAAATCTGGCTAAATGCTGATTGCCGCTACCTCCATAGATGATCCTGGTTGAAGCAGCAACATCAGCATTCACGTTTGCTTTAAGCCACTTCCTCAACTCAACATGTACCTACATCAAGAAATGTTTGAGTGGGCATTAGACTTGCAACTGGTTTTTGCATTAGACATCTTCATGTCATTCGCACTTCTACAAATGGAAACCATGATCATGAAAGACTTACTTCTTGAGCCTGAGCAGGAGAGGCAACCTTTCCAGTTCCAATAGCCCATACAGGTTCATAAGCCAAGACAACATTTGTCCAATCAGAAATCTTTTCTGTAATGTAAAACTGGAGTTAATTTCAGAGAAAGAGACACAGAGATTGGAGAAGAACTAAGTCAACTTTAGCAGAAGCACTTAAGCAAAATGTACCATGATTCTTTCATTTCTTTCTGGAAAAGTTTTTTGTGGAAAATGTATAAAAACAGGAGTGTGGATTTTATAAACAAGACGAGCAATTAAACTATTGACATATGAAAGAAGAATAGGAACATCACTTATACTACTCGAGGTTGAGCCAAACTACCACGCTAGACATATAATTATAGATCTAAACATCTGAAAATAGCATGCACTATTCACCATCATATATTATATAATGCATTCTTTTGTAGACAGTCATTAGATTAGCATTGCAACTCTCCTAGCGAAACAAGGAGATTAGGAAGCTAGCAATTAAGTAGTCTGGAAGTCCTCCCAATAATTTTCGTCAAAAGTACTATTTCTTTTCATTGAATAAACTTAGAGACAGCACATATTTTCATGACGACTATTATTTTCTAACCGCACTTATACAGCTGAGTGGATGGACTTCAACAAGTAGGAGTGCCAAATATAATATTAAGGAAAATCTGGCACTAGATCCTGATTTGAATATGACAATTACAGATGTACCATGATGTAGTTGATGATCGGATTTAATGTTATACAAGTCAATACCCAATAAAATCTCATTAAAGAAAGTTTTTGTATAAATAATTTCCCAGAAATGAAACCTTGCACCAGAACTAGTCCTGGATAGATTAAGTACCTGCAATGGCCTTAGTCTGTGCAGCCACAACATCCACAGTCGTTCCTGCTTCTCTCTGTTCAAGTGTCTCACCAATACAGGCGATTACCTTCAAACCTTTTGAAAGCGCATATGCAACTTTATCTCCAACAAACTGAATGCAGAGTAAATTACAAGATAAAATGATGTGAGGAAAAATCTAATACAACAGCACATACAATTTTAAGAAAGCTCATTAGAAAAATAACCTCATTTGATTCATTCAACAAAGCTCTCCTCTCAGAGTGACCAAGAATTACCCAAGGTACGCTCAGGTCTACAAGCATCTCAGCACTACAAAAGATGAGTAAACATATGAAGATTGTCATACTCCTAAACCCAGCCAAAAACACAGTATATTTGGATATGCAAATACTTATCAGCTACATTAGATTGTGGATCTTAGAAAACATTTAAGTCGTGAATAAGGACTCCGAAAGGATTTTTTTTTTCCAAAGAGTCGAGCAATAATTAATTACCAAACACGCTAAATTATGGGTAGTGGTACACAAACCAGAACATGGCATACTACATTTTCTATTAGATACGTTGAAGGGGTAGGATTAGTTCATGGAACACGGGCACCTGTATTATTAATTATGGGATCCTGAGTGTTAAATCTTACTTCAGAATTAATTGTGGACCGTATGCTAAACTACACCATACACGGATGATCCTATTTATTATAAATGTTTCGTATGCATTATAAGATTGATACAGTTAGTTCTCCTTTTATTCTCCCTCTTCTTTTTTGTTCTTTTTCTTCTTCTGAACTTTCATATCTGAATGTCTTCCATGGAGTTCCCAAGAGCTAGATAGACGCAAACTGGAGCGCACGTCACAGAACAGAGTACTATGGGGGTACGACCAAAAATAGGAAACCATGCTTAATTAACATAACCATGCCAAAGCTTTGTGGGACCATGACATGAGAAGCATGAGAACTTAAACTAAGAAATGAACAATAAAAACCTGGACAATTTACATAAGGATGCTTACCTAATCTCACCGGTGTAAGCACCTCCTTTCTTAACCCAACAATTCTGAGCTGCAACGTGGAAATCAGATCGCAGAGACTCTTTTACCAAGGGAAGAAACACATATGGAGGACTGACAACCACCTCTGCAGGGAATAGCCAATTAACCAAAATTTTAGTGGACAGGGAGGACAAAGAGAAAAAAGAAACCATCACGAAGGCACACAAAAAAATAATTCCAGAGATTAAACATATTTTCCTCAAGTGAATAGAAAGTTTCGGTTCTAAGTTTTTCATAACAGTCCCCACAACTATCAAATGTCATTTAACTAGCAGTTTATCATATTTACGGCACAACTATCTTCCATGTCATTCAGTGTAAGGTAATAATATAAAAGATTTGGAGCAACTCTTATAAATGTGATTCTTCATATTTCAGATTGTCTTTTGTCATTGAGAGATGGCACACAACTCAGTAATATTGTGATGGACTATAAGCACAACACTATCATTCAGAAGGATTAGTATTTGAGACATATGCCATTTCCTTAATGGATGTGTATTTGATGGTCCTAGGCTGAAGGAAGAGATCAAACGATTAAAAAAAGCAGAATATGTTGTAATAACTAATAAAATCCCTGTTGACTTACAAAAAAAGACAGGAAGGTGCAGAATAAATGCATGTCACCATAACAAGACAACCAGGCAGTTTATTCTTGTCCATACAGGTTAAAAGAAGAAAGAAAGATTCTAAGCAAAAAATCATATATGAGATTTTTAGGCATCATTATGTCCTTGACCATTAACAAATCTACCAGCTAGAAGCTTAACATATCAGGTTAAAGTATATCCTCACCAACAACATCTTGGGATGGCACTTGAGCAGCATTGAGCGTTGTGATGATCTTCTTCACTTCCTCAGTAGAACCATTCTACAAAAAGAAATCGAAATCTCTTAATAGAAACAAAAGGGCAGCCAACATGAAAGTATAAATAACTGATATTCAAGCAATCACTCCAGGATAAAGTGAAAAAAAAAGAAAAGAAAACAAAGAACTCCCGAAAGTATGAGTCATTCCTGATGCTCAGTGCATGCTACAACAAACGTAAAAAGTAAATCTCAAAAGAGAACATATGATATGGAGTGTGAGGAAGTTGCAGCTCATATTAAACTTGCATACTGCAAAATCTGCCTTTCACATGATAAAATAATAGATAACTAGACAAAGATCTACCAGGTACTCATTTCAAAGAAAAATCTCATTAAAAATCGGTGAATTTATCTTGTTTTCATCGATCTCAGAAACTACTACTAAGGCAAGATTAGTCCAGATCCAAATAAAATAGCATTTCTACTTCCAACTTTAAGGCTCCAGTCCCTTCGAAACACTAGAGTACCAGTGAAAGCGAAATCAAATTCTCATCCGCGATCACGTCAAATACAGCCGACTATTGGTACAAATATTTACAGACTAATATCCCTAAGCATTGAGATCCATCGAGAAAAATCAATCAGTAGGTGTGCTACACAAAACAACGTTAAATCTGCTACAATAAACTAGACTAAACAGTAGATCGGAGAAATCGGCTAAAATTAAAACAAAATCTAGAATGAACGAATCGATCATCAATAATATTCTATGATTACAAAATACAGACTCACGCATTTCCAGTTGCCACCGACGAAGAACTTCCTGCCCATTTTCGATATCGGAGAATACTAGAAATGCACAACAAGGATATACTTTTGGTATAGTGTGGTGGTAGTGACTGGCTCCGAGTGAGGAATATCCGCGAATATATATAATTGACAAAATTCATTATTTGCGGATCAAGAAACTTGAATTGTCTAAAACGCCCTTGGTGATGTGGATCTATGAGGTTAGAAAGTTGACGGAATATTTCCAGCGCACGCGGGATCCGACTTCCGCTTCCAATAAATAATTGTAGCAAATTATAACAAAACTTATTCCAAAATGAGATGTTATCTTCCTCCGAAAACCTAGATTCTAGTCCCATAAAAATATGAAGAGATAAATTACGATAACTCAATGATTAAAAATGTATAAGGACTTTGCCCATAAAAAGTCACCATAAAAAGGGTGAAAACTTCCACACTACAACTGCTAGGATTCGATAATTGATCTTTATTTCAAATCTGTTAGCTCTTAACCAACTGAACTAAATCTGTATGAGCAATTATAACAAAACTGGCTTACGATGAGAGAGTATGCATTGACAATCGATTAATAATGCTGTGCTGCGAGACATGAATGAATGGGACATATTAATCGTGGGTATGGTGTGTAAATGAACATTGTGTTACATAATTATTCGTTAATTACAATTACAAATATAAACACATTCCATTAACATTCCAGTGTCGCGAAGCCCTCATTTGGTTAATCCAAACCTGTGGGCGCAGGTTTTATAAGAATTGAGAACTAGCACACTTCTTGAAGAGATTATATGATAATGATAGTTTTGGTTTTTTCTTGAATTCTATTTTGCCAAAATATCCAAATTGGGTATTGGAGAGTTTCCGGTGAGGCAATCAGTCAGTAAATCGTATCACAAGTCACAGACTCACAAGTAAAAGTAACATGATTGCTCCGTGATCAATGAGTCTCTTTTGTTATCAATATAGAACTGATTCTTTCTCCTAAATGAATTTGTATTTAATGCTTTAAAAGTGCATAAGAATTCGAGAGAGGGATACAAGAAATTACCTATTAATTTATTATATAAAAAATACTTAATAGTAGACGGACGGTCATTCTGATACGAAGAAGGGCCATAATGTGCCGTAACTATTAAAAATAATAGAAAATTATAATTTAATCATGTCTTTGGGAAGTCACTTGAATAAATATAAATTGTACAAACATATATAGTTGATAGGAAATAACATATTTATATCGACATAACTTGTAATCATCCCATGATTAAAAAAAAGAAAGCTATCAGTCACATTTCTAGCTTCACACTTTCACTTCAAATAAGTACATATATTAAACGTCAGCTTCATCCGCTGGATTTTACATGTTTTATGGCATAGATAGCACAAATATTTGACAATGTACACAGAAATAAACAAATTTGGAACCACGAAAATAATACAATGAACTCCAAGGACACAACATAAGGAGCTCAGAACCAGTCATCCAGATTCTACAACAGGCAAATTGCTCGTAAACAAAGGATTCAAAAACTTACCAAATTGGACGAGAGAATGTGGATACTTATTTTCTTGATGAATCACCAGATCTCAACTCCCTCTCGAGCTCATCGAATTCCCATTCACCGATTTCCTCATTAGAGTAGTCCTGATTTACTTTTCCAAATTCAGACTCCAGTTTCGCCAACTCTGCTTCAGGGTCAGGTATCTGGATCTGCTCCGACTTAGGTGAGGGTCGTTGAGGCTCGTCAACCTTTACAGCACTAACTTCTTTTTCTGCATGCTCTGTAACGGAGCTTGCAACGCTTTCACTAGGCGATGCAACCATCTCTTTAGTGGGATTCTCAATTTCAGAGTAGGTCTCTCAATGGCTTCAAATTCCACTCTTAGCTTCTTGATTTTGTCAAATAGCTCTTTAACCTTCTGATTCTCTTTACTGAAATTAATAAATATTCGACATCGGCTTGACATGGAGTCTTGGCAAGGTACTGTATAAGGGAGGACAGGAGTTGTTAAATTTGATTAGCAGTCATACCTAGATAACTTTCCTTGTTGGGCATAGAACTGCTCTCTCATGTTGTCCACTACGCTAAAAGTAGTTATTATCTGCAAGTTGTTAGGAAATAAAAGAACTGATAAAAGTTTTATAACGCGATCCCCAAAGACTATTACTGGAGTACGCAAGATACAGATTGTGAAAAAATTCAAACGCATGATATTTCAATGAGTTACATTTATGAAAAAGAAAACGAAGTGAAATGTTTGCCAACGACGTATTTGGGGATATAGATAAAGGAAGCTCCTATAGATTGTCAGTTTGAACTTTGAAGCAACTTAAAGGCATCATTTGGATGATAAGATTGCAGAACCTTGTACCGAAAAGGTATCAATCTTTGTTTACCTTAGCTTCATAATCCAGGTATTCCTCCTCAAGATTTCTCCTTGGGTTAACCAATTGAGAATCTTCAGTTTCGATCCAGGAGACAGTACAGAGCTGTCAGCAGTTTCAGAAATGTTACGCTCGTAGCTAAACTAGGATATTTACAATTTTCTTCATAGAAATAATTTCAGGAAATACCCATCATTCAGGCTCTTTAAGTTCTCCACATACTTTCCGATGCGATCAATAGGTGGTCTCAACTCTTTCTGCATCAAAATGAGATGGAAGAAGATGGATATATAGTGCAAATATTAAAACAAGATCTGGAGTGTTATTGCAATGAATATATCAAATAAATAAAATAAGCACCTCATAAGAAGATAGCAGCTGCTGGACCAAATTTGTGAAGTAATCTTCATGTCTCTCGATCTCGGCACTTCCATATGCAAATGGAAAATTAGCGGCAATATAACCTCAGACAGAATGTGCCCGTTTGGAGCACTTATAGAGTGTAATCCTACTCTTGCCATGGGTTTTACATATGGACTTTTTAAGAAGTGGTTATAGCTTATAAGTATGTCCACCATTTGATAGGAACGCTCTTAACATAATATAAGAAGGCCACTAGAAGTTGACTATCCAACACAATATTTTCTTAAATAAAATTTATCTAAATGTCCAGAGTGTGCTTCCAGACAAGCATTATGAAACTCATATATAAAAAGAGGCATAACTATGTCAACTGTAGAAGCTAAAATGCATGTGTTTATACCAGAGATGTATATTCACTAAATCATATTCAATTTATGCACATACTTGGTTTCCTTCTCCTTAGCCTCCACATATGAACACTGAAGAGACCAAGTATCTTCCAAAAAATTAATCCACGTACTAAGAATATCTGATTCTGTCCGACAAGACGCAATGGATTTTGCTAGTTCATCCTCCTACAAAGTTGTATGGATATGTTATACTGAAGCAATCAAAAAATGGAAAGGCAACCCTTAAGGTAATTCAGTTGTACATGGAACAAAGTAGTCTTTGAATGGAAAGGTAGAGCAGACCTTAGTTTTCACATGGGCGACAATTTGATCATTAGCATCGAAAAATTGATCCCTCTCTTCTGTTACATTGTGAAGACGAGCTCGCACAGCAGACAATGAAATATTGACCTATTTGATCAAAATGCTTAGATTACCAACCACATAATAAGTCATTTTTAAGAATAGATTAAACCTAAACTATTTGTTAGGAGGAAGATATGAAACCATCCTTTAAAGAATCTTTAGAGCAAATGGATTTTATGTTTTTCTAAGATTCTTATCAAACCAACAGAGAGAAATATCAAAATATTTGGTTAAACATTTATCAAGCTTTAAATTTGATTTGGAATTTAATTAGTCATCAGAAATATGTAAGGAAAAAGAAAAAGAAAACAAATTAAAGGAGAGAGTGACAGTTGGAGGATGGAAATCAGATGTTAGACAGTTTGAGTCTCTAATGCAAACGGATTCAAGATTGTACCTACCACGCCTAACAGAAACTGAAACTTGTTTCTATGCAAGTTCTATTCTGGATTCTACTCTATTTCAGCATTATGGCCCTTTGAACCACTACATTCACAAACAAAACAATAAACTCTGAACATTGTACATCATCGCAATCGATGTTTATAAATTCCCGAGACCCAGACGATATAAGATTACAATGGGTTAAACACTCTCATTCACCTTCATGCCATGAGGTTAAGGGTTACGAACACCGCGCATGACAAAGACACACAAGCACAAAAAAAAGGGACTGCCACAGTACACTGGGGAACAGTAATGTAAGTAATTTATCTCATCAGATTGTTAGGTTATTGCACATGGACAATGAAATACCTTTTTCAATTGAGCTTCAAGTTCATCCCTCTGTTTCTCAAGATCAGATATCTCAGCTGTTAGTTCCTGAAAATGAATTGAGCCGTCAGGATATCTAGCATGCAACCAATCGCAAAACTAGCGATGACTAGATATAAAAAATATATCTGATTGTCAACCGTATCAAATGATAAATTTCACCTCTTTCTTTCCAGCACAAAAAACTTGAAACTAAAGAAAGACAGGCTTATATTTATGATATAATGGTCTTCACAACATTTCTACTCACAGTAGCTTTACATTTTTAGTAATTCTACGCTATTATTTTATCCTAATAGATCGATAGTGGATTTCAATATTCATAATCTTTTCGTAGAAGCATCAGATATGCAATATGATGCAGAAGAATATACATTGTTTCAGCATTTTTTGATAAGTTACTATTTAAAATTTCCTAGTTGTTTCCCTCTGTGTCTTTTTGTGTTCGGTTGGGATTAATTGAAATTCTTTCAAAGTTTACTTAAGCAGGAGATATTTACACTGTACTCATTGTCTTCATTTCGTATACCTTTTCAATTTCACTAACTTCACTGACTTTGCTAACTCGAAATTTTAAAGCATCTTCTTTCTGAAGCCTGTGAAAGAATAAAACAAAGTGAAACATTTCAATAGGAGTGAGAATGCAATAACAAGGATTCTCATATATTAAACAGGAAAACAGAAATCGAAGATAAATTACAGCAAATCACTACAGATGCAACCTAATAAAACAACTTCCTAAAGAAACATATACACAAAGATACTTCACCTAGGGGGCGTTTACTTTGTAAGGTAGGATGTATAGATAAAAATAATCCATGCTAATCCACTGCTTACTTTGATAGATTGATGATGGATTGAACAATTTTGAACTTGTTTGACCAACTTATCCTTCAAATACTCAATCCTATATTTTATTCTATCGTATCATGAAAAGTAAACGCCACGCTAGTGTAAACTACATTCTCCTATTTCAAACATGTTAAGAGAGATGAGTAGGATTTCCTGGTCTTAATTCCACCTTTCAAGGGAGACTTCAGGTTAATAGTACTGAGAAGCTAAGTGTACATTGGATTTCGCTGAGCTTATATCTAACATATCAGGCAAGGATGAGGATTGGACATGCCAGATAATTTCTATTTTCTTACTCTTAGCGGCAAATTTTAGATTTGGTCAGAGTCAGATACAGAAAAAAATTAGTACTAAAGGAAATTCCTGTATCTAGCACCATGAACTTGTGTAATAATGGGGTAAAGACCATAGTTATCGATGGCGGATGGCGGGTCATGGCGGATGGCCAAAAACCTGCCATAAGATTATGGCGGATGGCGTGGCGCGTTATGGCGGAAGCACGGCGGATTAAATAAAATATAATATATATACTATAATTAATAACTGAAAACTGTAGAAATTGATAAAACAGTGGAAAACATAAGTTAATCATTAAAGCACACACTCATAAACTATACTATCATAGGTCTATAAAACATAAGTTTCAAGCTCAACACAAACATTAAATCATAAACTTATAAATATAAATGTCTAATATATAAGGTATTTAATTTGCAATATATTTTTTATTTTTGTAATTTGAAATTATTAATTTACTGCAGCAACTAGCACGGTGCAAAAACTGATTGTATTAATTAGTCTTCATTTAGTTGTGTCTCTGTTTGATTTGTTCAAGAGATAGCTTCTGTGTGTAAGTTGAATAATTAGAAAGAAAAAAAAATGTTTGATAGATTCGGAAAAAAATTGCAAAATTAACTTGCTTTCGCTCTCTGTCTCCGATTCGTCGCCGGTGGTCGCCGATCGTCGCCGGTGCAGAGAGGATGACAGATTCTGTTTTAAGCTAAGTAGAGCAAAAGCGCTAATTTGTTTTATAAGATGAAACCCTAAGTTTCGTGGGCTTGGTTTATCGGATTGGGCCGACTGGCCTCTTTTTTTTTCTAATTATTCCGCCATTTGCGCCACTTAACGCCATATCCGCCATGACCGCCATGACCATGGCGGACGCCATAGCGCGCCAAGGAAATGTGCCATGCCATGAGCACCTCATGGCGAAACCTTGAAAACCATATCGCCATCCGCCATGGCTGCCCATGGAAATTTGATAACTTTGGTAAAGACTTTATTTGAATTCACTGACTAGTACTTCGCTTCTGATATTATTACTCTATTGTTGACATTGATATGGATATCTTTGATTATTCTTAGTTTCTCTAGGTATCTGGTGTTGATAAGTCATACTATCAGTTACTAGTCCTCTCCATGTTGTAGAAAATTGCATCTGGAATGTTGAAGTTGCTTAGTTCATAACAACAAGGAAGTGCCTACAAGCCATCAAGCATATTTCCATGTTGGTAATGTAATTGCCTAATTTTTTCTGTGAAATATTGTATTCCTCCCCCAAAAAAAAGAAAAAAGTTGTATGCAACAAAGATAAAAATTCATGTCCTGTAGAATAAAACAACAAACAAAAGGAAGAGAAAAAATAGCATTGAGAATTTGAGAATGAGTGCTGCTGGTAAAAGTTATAATTATTAAAGCAAAAAGGTTTAAAAATGAGAGAATAGAAAAGCATAAGTAGGCTAAAACAGTTTTGCGCAAAATAGAATCCGTACAAAAAATAAAGCAAGCAAGTCAGAAATGACGTAACACCAACACAGACAGAACAGAGAACTAGTATAATAGTGAAAAGACCCAAGCATAGATGGCAAGCAGAGTTGACAAAAAATTGAGTGTGGAGCACTTAAAACATGCATTATTATACCTGTAGTCGGAAATTCGCTTCTCAGCTTTTGAAGAGGAGCTTGCTAGGGATTCCAACAATACCTTCAACTTATCAACCTGACATTCTTAAAACACAAATTGTCAGAAAATTTAGAATATTCAGCCATTAATAGTTTCTTAGGAAACTTGAAGCAGACTTCTGAGGCAACAATTTTCCAGAATCTTAAAGTAGTTCTCCATAGGGTGTCTCAGAAAGGTCTTAGAGGTTGCATATATTAAGCATTAAGTTCCCACTGGAAGCAAGGGATGTTAACGAAATACATATCACAAAATGAAAAGGGAAGGCACAAAGAATTAACAAAAGAGAAGATAGTGGGCTGAGAAGAATGTTCGCATATTTGGGATGAAGCTTGACTCTATCATGAGACAATATAAGGTTTTACTAACACCACAACAAGAAAACAGAAGGTTCATGTAAGTACCTTCTGAGAATGAATTTCAGATGTGTCTCCACATCTAATAGCTTTCTTTTTCAGTAGAAGCGCTTCCAATCTGGAACATGCTCTGATGTGCGCAAGTGCCTCTTTAAGAGCCTGATGGAGGAAAAAGATAATTAGGCGTGTCAGATTATGAATTTCAGGACCTCGAACTAGTTCACTTGTACATCATATGATAAGTATCTATCTGGCACATGCATATTGAGTTTTTAGGGAATAAAATTTGTTCAATATATATAGTTAATCACTTGGAAAAAATTCTACAGTAATTCCATGGATGAATAGACAGGGCTCCTGAGGAGCTTGCTGCCACCACAATGGGTTTTGTATAAAAACCTAGACATGATAACACAAAATCTTATCGTATTCCTGACTTGATCATCCAACTTGAAGCACAAAAGACTCACTAGCTTTAATCAACTCTTATGCTTTCACTGGTTGGAAGATATACTAATTCACCTTACAAATTTGACAGTTCTGAAACCCTAAGATTATATCAAATAGAGAGAATATAATAATTAATAAGCACTGGAAGCAATAAAACATACAACATAACTATCCACTTGACAACTGCTCACCTTAACAACATGCAATTGACTTATTTTAACAGATCCTGCCTAAAGAAGCTATGAAAAAGTTATTTGAAAGAACAAGTGGGTACAGCAATGTTCACCTCTATTGTTGATGAAGCACTCTGCTTACTGTTTGTTTCAACGCTGTAACCGTCATGGTTATAAGATGCTCTTGATTCAAGTTGCTTCTTCAATGTAGAGACTTCAGCATCAATCCTGTTTGTAGGCATAGATCATAGGAAAAGGTAAAAGGGGGAACTCAGAAACAAAAGCCAAAAAAACACAGACAAACTCATTCTGCAACATCACATCCTCAAATTATAATTTCATCTAAAAGAAATCATAAGTTTAAACCACGTGTAGTTAAGCACGTACAAAATCTGTATATGCTGCTCGAATCAAGGGAGTGTCTGTCTGAGCTTGTAAGCTCTTCTAAACAACTCACAGGAAGTCTTAGAGCTCAAAAGCTTCTTCAAAGTGTCCAGAAACCATTTTAAAAATAAGATCTTATTTGCTCCCAAAATAAGATATTTGGAGCTCAATAAGTTCTTGATAAAGTAAAGGGACCTCAACTCTTTTTTGAAAGATACCTTCTTTTGGAAAAGCTCTTATACTTCAGGATTGATAATTCCTCCATCCATCCCAGATATCTAGTCTAGGATTCTGTTTTGAAGGTGTCCAATTATATAGTCTCATTACTATATTTAGCATTGTTTTCCATAGTAATTTACAAATATGCCCTTGTGTGGTCTTGGAAATTAACAAGTAAATTAAATTTTTGTAAAATCCAAACTTCCTTAGAAAAGGTACTACAGGTTGTTCAGGTATTCCTAATTAATTCTTAATCCACATGCGAGACCATAGTGAACTAAATATTTGGGATGGAGAGAGTACAATTTCGCCATAAATAACTTCTTATGAGCTCAATCCCACTCAACAACTTATATTTAGATTAAAACCTAACATCTTATAAGCTGTGAAAACATCTTCGTATAATATCCTCAAAATAAGCTTATCCAAACACCATCCGAATGACATCTTCCAACAAGATGAGATTCTGTATCTACTTGGTCCAATTAATACACAAGTACATAGCAAATAAGTTTTCTGCTCTTGGCAGGGATAAACAAAGACAAGCCTAATGTATATTCTTAGTTTCCAATGCATCTAAGAGCTACAAGGTATCTAGCCATAAGGCCATTGCCCAACTAAGTGACTGGTGCCAAATGCAGTACTTGGTTTTGAGGTTTCACATTAGCAGATCATTTCTCTCATGTTTTAATTAATTAGAAGTGGGTATAAGGTTCGGGATTTAGAAAGGTAAGTAATGGTCATGGTTAGAAACATCAAAACTTGTTGCATTCAATCCACGATTGCATAAAGAGCAGAATGTATCATCTAGATAAACTTTATAGCCCTTATCCTATTAAGAACATATCGAAAATATTGCTAAACTATCATCTACTCAAATTTTCAGGCAAAAAACAGAAGAAGAGAAAATAGCAATATATATGTAATAGTATTTCTACAACAAAGTCGCTATTCATTTATTATTTATATCATAACAATACATGGTGATTTTTTGCAAGAAATATGAACTAGCAAAAGTTTTGACTTACGCAGACGCCAGACCATAGATCATCAGGAAAAAGGGGGGATTGCATCTTGAATATGAAGAAAATGACTAGTTGTTAATAAAATCTCGTGACACCATCTTTCAACTTAAGAACTACTAGTTAAGACCTAACAACTCCTATATTCACACAGAACCCCAAAATAAACAGAGATACTGAACTCACACAGTCAAAATATGTGATGCATATTAGTTGCTGAACTTAAAACTATCACAGTCCATCTAGGAGGTAAAGTCCAAGCAATAAATAAACTAGGCATTCAACAAAACCTGTGAATATCAGCATTGATTTTCAACCCTGTTATGGCTCCTTCAGCAAATTGAAGTAACTCTTCTCTCTTCACCTATCCAAACAACAATATTTAGATATTTTAGAGGCTTATATTTCAGATATTGAATTCTATTAAGGAATAAGACTTTCTTCTTCAACTCATTTTTTCAACATTAAAAAATAAGCTGTTGTGAGTGGTGCCTTATTTAATGGGTTATAAGATGCATTGTCAGTATGAGAGAAGGTATCTAACAGCAGTATATTAGCCATAATTTGTTCCAATGGTGTGCATTAGTTTTTATGAAAAGTAGGTTATCGACTAGTACCAGTACTTCATCCTGGTAGCTGGAAAAGACTTTTGCAAGATCCTGAATGCTGCTAACTATTGCATTATGAACTGCTTTTCCACCAGTGAGACAGAGTCTGCAGGTGCACAATTGTGATAGATAGATCCAAGTATAATTTTCATTTGGCCTATATGCTCCAATAGAAGTGCAGCAATGCTCTCTTTCTGAGCAAGGACTTTAAGATCCACATTAACTACCATGATGAAGAAACTTACCCAAATAATTCAAGAAGCAAAGAAACTTCATCTTCACTTGGAGGTTCAAGAATCTAATCAAACAAAGAGAAGACAACACAAGTCGTAAAATCCAGCAAAATATGTATTTTTTACCAATATAGTGCAGTTGATATTATAATGAATCATAAGGCTTGTCTTATAAAAGAAGTAAGGTTCTTGCCAGTTAAAATACGTATTCACGCATAAAAACTAAAACACTCCATATCCAGTAAGTAATAATGTCTACCACATATTAAAATACAAGCTTTGGCAACAAAATATTGGCTGATGCTATGATGCATTACTCCTAAAAATGGGAAAAACAAAAACACACCATATCCAATAATAATGGCTTGTATTTGGTAGCAAACTTTAAGTTTGTATCATAAATTTTATTATAAGGATCATTAACTATGTATAAACATAATATCAAAACTAATATATACCAAATTGAGACAATTTTAACTTACCATACATATCGATATTCCCTCCAAAGCCTGACTGTAAAGAAATACATCACGGAAGGTCGACGGTTCACCACCCATATCTGAATCATAGTATAAAACCTGCCCCATTTTATAGAAATAAGGAGACATCAGTAATTGATCCATGATAAGTGATGCAAGAAGAAATATTTGAAGCAACCAAACTTAGTGAATAAATAATGAATTAAAGAAAGATGGACTAAATATAATTTTTCATTTCAACAACTTTTTGAAGCAACAAACTATCTTTTGATGGGAAGTAAGGGAGAAAGCTAGGTAAAAAAGTCTATTGTGTTCAATAAATCCAACGCCATGGAGATAAGTCGTGTAATCCCCTGAATTGACCCAACGGGCAGATTTTGAGTCGGTAAGAATTTATTGGACAATACGTGGAATAGTGGATCCTCCCTTGCTTTGCATGTCTGAGGATGTCATTTATTTGTATATGGCAAGTAAATGGTACATATCACATGCATAAGCATGAAGGATGACCCTCCCCCCAGCAGCAATTATATTAATCTTTCTGTAACTATATGCATGAAAACAAAAACAAAAAATGGTTTAAAAAGCATACACCCTAGCCCAAAAGGATCCTAGGCTCCACAGAGCTTGTATCTTGTTGGCTTTCTCATGTCTTTAGTAAGTGAAACTAAAAAACTGAACTTCAATAAGTGGAAAGGTAGAAAAGGCTTATTTCGGTTTAACAATACAAGCATGAAACTAGTTGAGATCTAGAGTTCAATAACTAACCATGGACTGTCTTCGTGGGCTTTTTGGCTCTTCATGAAGTTGATGATGCTCATTGTTCTTTTCTTTTTCTTCAAGCGTAAGAGTAGAAGATTTTTCAATTTCTGTTAAAACAGCTAACCATCTTCTCATCAACTCAGCTCTCTCACGCCCCCTGCATGCAACAGAAGCCTCTTCTAACCTTTTCACCGTCTGCTTGAAGCTTTTAATATTCCCACCACCCTGACAATACAACTGCAGACTTTACCATTTGAGGAAAATACTGTGAACAGTACTACACAAGTTGAACATGTTCCACTAATCAAAATAGATAGCCAATGACACAATAAACATCATTTTTCTTATGCGACAGTAGCAGACATAATAATCTATAATTTTCAATTCAAATTCATAGCATTACTTTTCCCATTAAAAGTCATGTGAATGATTTTAATAAAAAAAAAAAGAGCCTCCTTTTAGATTCATATGTTTTCTTGAACTCCATGCATGCTCAACAGTCGGATCCTAGTGAATCATTCGCCAAACTATACAAACAATTAGACAACATCTGCATTTTCTTCAACGAATTTCTACATTAGACCAGTAAAGTGTAAGCACCACAAGTATCAAAAGGGGTGGGTGGGTGTGTGTGTATTTGACGTCAACAGACGCAAAATAATAATCCATCGCAATACCTCAATCAAACAAACTCAAATATGTGTTTTCCCAATTCAAATGAAAAACGTTCGAGAATTGAAACCTGATAGTGTGCAAATTGCTGCCAGCATAGTCATACGCAATAACCCCAATACCTCAATTATCAGAAGTCAAACCAACCATATTTCACTAATAGTCACTATTTTGGTCCAGCAACCAAACACGCCGCGGTTAGTCAATTTTTTTCTGATTCACAAATGAAATGATAGAAAATTGAGGTATAAAAGATTTACAATGCGGTCTTGGAGGAGTTTGGTGCCCTCGGCAACAGCTTGACCGGCTTGTTGGACGACGGAATCAGCGTAATTTTTTACCGTGCGAGTGAGGTTATTCTTGTTCCCCACCTCCACCGCCTTGTTCACCGCCGATCGTATCCACGACATTGTAAATTGGCTCCCAGTACAGAGATATCTGTGTCTGATTTCTGTAAAATTTCTACTTTGGTATGCAATTTATCTGCAGAGATTGTGTGCGTGCAAATTGTAAATTTGATGTCTGATTTTTGGGTTTTTCTTTCCCACAGCTTCAGCGAGACGGTAAATTGACTGAGAAGTAAGACCGCGTTTGGCTCGAGGAAAATGTCAGCGTTATTTTTAGTGTCTTAATTCTATGTACTCCTCGCCAAAACCAAAATTATCCTAGATATTTTTTTTTTAAAAATATTATAAAATAAAAAACTATTATTATATGATGAATCTTAGTTAACATTATTATAAAAGAATTGAACTTTTAAAAAATTATATACCCTAATTTTAAAATAATAAATCTAAATAATATTTTTAACTAATACAAATTAAATATGAAAATTATTATAAATCCTAATTAGATTGGTGAATCCTAATTTTGTTTTAAAAGATATTGATAAACCCTACTTAAGAATAGTAAAATTAAGTTAAATCACAATTTGTTGAAATTTAAAAAAAAATGATAATATAACACAAAGGTTGGGATAGAATATCCCAAAGCACATAACTAGAAGCATAAAAGTGATAGAGCCTTTACTTAATGACTTTTATGCTTTAAGATGTATTATTAATTATCTTAAAAATCAATATATTTGCATAAAATTGTAAATTGGGCACACGATTAAAAATATGCAATGAAAACATCATCTTATGTTTTTTGGGTTTTAACATTTCTAAATTGGGCACACGATTAAAAATATGCAATGAAAACATCATCTTATGTTTTTTTGGGTTTTAACATTTCTAAATTTCTATGAAGTGTGCAATTCAGAGTATTTGTTTGTTTTTTGACATTCTTAAATTTCTCCAGCTTGACGTGTTAGCCTACTTCTTTCCACATTGATGAAAAATTTCATAAAATATGTAGGTGTATTAATAATATAAAAATTATTATATTAATATTATTATGTAAGAGCAGGTGTAAGAATTGTTAGCAAAAAGTGTAATATCCCGCTTTTCTGTAGCAGATATTAGCTCTTGATTAAGAACTTATAAGAAGAGCATTGCATCTCTAAGAAAGAGTTGTTCAAGCTTCGAGTCGAGAAGATAGAATTTGAGATAGATTCGAGATAGAACATGAGATAAGATTCTTAGGTCTTGTTGAGAATAAGAAGATTTAGATTTCAAGAATCTTGAGATGATAGATATGTGCTCAAAGAGATCTTGATTTCAGAAATTTTAGAATTTCATAAATCCATGTTTTTTTGTGATATCGGCGTTTGCCGAATAAGCTCGGATTAAGAGCGGAATATTTAAAATAGTTTTTAAGGTCAAAAATATTTTAATAAGTTAATTTTGATGTTTATGATCTATTATTTAGTTTCAAAAGCAGAAATTCAAGCAGAGATTATTTTATTAGATATTGAGTTTCGAATTCTTGTGATAAAAATGCTATGCATTATTTTACAATAATTATATTTAATTTCTAAAGAAAAGTGATTATTCTTCTCTATTAAAGAAAATGAAAATTTGAAGAAAGAAAAGAGTTTCTAGAAATGGTGAATAATCACCTTATTAAAAAAAATCAAAAAAATAAAATAGAAATTAATTATTAAATACATACATAGATTTTGGAGACCACTATTCACCTTCATTTTTCCTCCCACATTTTCGTCCAACACACACTAACACACACACACACATTTTCAAAAATTTAAGCTAAAAATTGAAAGATCCAGCCGTTGAATTTTCGATCTGTCTTCGTATTCAGGTATAACTCTATATCTAGAACACATCTACGGTTTGAAAATTTTAAAATTATGAAAATATGTATATTTCATATTTTCGGTCATTTGAAGAATTCATGAAGGGGATATGTTTTGTTCGATTAATTCTTGATATTATGATGAATTCGTCGTCTACGTATTGTTTAACGTTGAATTTGTGGAGCATAGGTTCATCTTGAAGGGCTTTAATCTTGAATTTATGATGTTGATATGATTGAATTTCTTTCATATATGTGTTGTTGGATAGATATAAACATGTTTTGAGCAAGAAAAACGTTTGAAATCGAAGCCGTTGGAAAACCCCTATGTTGGCCGAAAACCCTAGCCTTCACATTGTTGGATTTTTGATTTTATTTGATCATTTTGACTTCATATTTGGATTCTATGATATGAATAATGCTTAAAATGATTTATTCGGATTTTTCGGCCAATGTATTCAAAAGTTACAAAATTTTAGTTTGTCGGCAAAAATGGGTTTTAGTGCTAAAGCTTTGATCTTTGTGTTTTGATGATAGATTGATGATCTTTGATGAAAGTTGAGCATGCATAGAGGTTCGTTGGGGTTAGATGACGTCTCACGTGATTTTTGACGTCGGACATAAGCTATGTCTTAAGGGGTTGTTGGGTTTTTGGCTAAGATTAGATGATTTAAGCTTGTTGTTGAGTTTTCTATGCTCGTTTAGACATATGAGGCTTCATGATGTCTTGTTATATATAAGATGTTAGAGGATGCAATGACCCAAGTGTTTATAGACCATAGTGTCTTGATATCGAGAAGATATAGTCGTATCGACGACTAAGATAAAAGTTATGTTCTTGTTTGGTTCTTGATAGGCTTATATGCCGCTTTATGTCTATTGAAAGACCAAGTGAGAAGAAGAAAGAAGTGAAAGATAGAAAGTACAGTCCATCTGAATGACTGTTGTCAGGTGGGTATAAATATTTTCTAAAATGATATGATATGCTTTTATATATGTTCAATATGATATAATATGTGCAAAGTTGCAAAGTTGACTGACTTACCTGTTTTTGAGCATGACATGCATGATACATTACCTATCCACGAAAGAGAAAGAAAGAAAGAAAGAATTTATTGACGTCGGGTAGTGATCTTCGAGTCAAGGTGTTCGAGAAGGAGACCTACTTCTCAACACGCAGAAAGAATCCGTGGATATGGGAAGAGAAAGAGAAAGTTGTTTGCATGCATAAGACATGCATATGCATATGTTATGATATTATGAGTTTGAAAACAAGTAAGTGTTTATTTAAGATGCATACATATTATTTCACTAAAAACCCTGTGCATTGCAATGTATGGTAAGTCAATTCTATAGTTGTAAGAGCAAAGTTTTTATGTCTTCAGTGTATACCCACTGAATGCATTTTTGTACTCACGTCCTGCATATATTTCTAAATATGCAGGTTGAGCTCGAGAGGATGCTGGAATCGAATGATGTGCAAATGAGCTTCTCTAGAGATGTTTTATTCCATGATAATATTGTTCAATCGTTGTTATCGTTGTTTTGTTGCCCAGAGATTTATGTCTTCATGTTGGATTTGTATACTGAAAGCAGTTTTGGTTGAGCTTGTATACAATGTTTCTCGTTACCACTATTACAATCTCCTATCCGAAATGAATACTTGATTATATATATCGTGTCCCTTATCTCATATATAAGTTAGATCATACATTGTGTAGTAGATCACGTAAGTCCGTATGATTGGTCAAGCTTAATGAGATATAAAAAGTTTCACAGCTGAGACAACTTGAGGACGAGTTGTCGGTATAGGCTGCGGTATAGATAAGAAGTGACTTGACTTGGTTGCTTGTCTATGCTAGTACGTCTATGACGTATTGAAGGATCACAGTGAGATGAGTTCTTCTATCTGACCGTCGTGAAGAACCAAGATCTCGGTGACTTACGATGATCTAAACCTCGATAAGGTATTAGATGAGTATGAGTTCTTGACCATCACTTTGACTTGTTATGGGTGGGGTTATATGTTCTAACCCAATATTCTCCGCATCTTGGGTGGTGGAAGTGCTTGTATGTCATGCTAGTTATCAGATCGAGTCACCGTATCCGTTTAGGATGATGACGCCCCTTAAGGAGCTCAAAGGTTTATTGTACTAAACCCCGCGGGTTGAGTTAGCTCAAGTACAATAATAAGGTTGAGTGGTACTACTTAAGGAATTAAAGATATTAATTATTTTAAGCAATGAATGCTATAAATAATTAATGGACGTTCGATATCTTAAATACGGGATTCGTAATGTCTAAGTGCAAGCCCGACTCAACTTCGGTAATAAAGGGTAAGTCAAGATTTATTCTCTAGTGGCATGAATAAATGTTTATAAATTAATTTATGTTCGGGTGAACATAAGATAATTAATTTATTTGACACCCATCTTTATTCCTTGCATTTGATCCCTGGCTAGCCCATCCAGCCCGTAAGCTAGGTAAAATCGGGCCCTATGCTCTACAAGGCAAGGATTTGATTCTCTTTATCCTGTAAGGATATTATTATATTTATGGGATATGCATAGATCCTTTCCATATAAGATTATGGTAATAATCCTTTCCATAAAGGATTATGGTAATTTCCATATAGGATTATGGTAATGCATTATAAATATGAGGTAAGAGATTAAATCTATGTCAATGATTAATAATCATCATCATTATTTTCGAGAATTTGAGGGTTCATCCTTTGAGAGATTTTCGAAAATTCTTGAGAGCTTGAGGGTGATTTTCGAAGCATTCTCCATAGATCGTCCTCACTCGACGTTGGAGATTGGGCAACCGGGATACAGTCCAGAAGGTCAAAGCACGAGTCTCGATCCATTCCGCCTCGACAGATTCAAAGGTAAACACGAGAAAACCCCAACGTGTTGCAATTAATTATATAGGTGCATGCTAGGTATATAATCAATGTATGGTAAATTAAACATCCAAGATAGATCATCGGGAGATGGCTAAACATAGTTTTCCCATTAATTGGTATCGAGCACGGATCGATATCTTGGCTGCTGGATTAATTCACGTTTGATTATTACGTGCGCAATATATTAATTATTGAATCTGTCGTTCATCGTGGCTCGGTTTTATTTTATCGGATTTTGTTTTTCACCACGAGAAAATCCGTGGTTAGATTAGATTTATTTTTCTGTAAATCTTATATGTAAAAGTAAAACGAAGACGAAAGCAGCCAGATCGAGACGACGGGAAAAACGGGTCGCACGGCGTGCGGGCGACGGCACGCAAGGCGTGCACGGCGCTCGCGGACGCGCCGCATGATGGGGCCGAGCCGGATCCGTTTTCGGCCGAATCTTGTTTGACGAGTCCGGACCGTGCCCGCACGCGAGGCCGTTTTGAATCCGGTCCGCGCCTGCACGCGAGAGGTCTGCTGAAGATTATAAAGATCATACTTTGCAATTCTATGTAATAGATTAGGCGGAAAGTGCAGATTCCACGAGTGGGCCACGATGAGCGTTTTATTTTATTTTTATCGTTCATTGTATGTCGTGGATGTTTAAATTATGCGAGAGCATGCTATGTATGTTTAAATTACGTTGACCAACCTTTAAGTGTTTTCGTAATTGGGTGCGCATAGTAAGCATGCTAGGTTTATCACGTTTTCAAGCATATTTTAGAATTACTGCGAGCATGTTTTACATGTTGAGTTCTATAGAAAAGCATGCTAGATTACGTGATCTACATGGACAAACCTTTTGAACAAAAAGACTAAGCAAGCAAACCGACAAATTAATTTTTAAATTAAAATGTCAAGACCTCCACTTTTGATCTCTAAACAAAGTGATACGACCGTGAGTAAACGCCGACACGCGCGTGGCTTGCTTGCTTGTTTATCATAAGTTTGTTAGATGAGATTTCTAAATAAAACATTTTAAATCTATTGAGAAGTGGGAGTTTCATGTAAACGCCACACGCGTGGCTTGCATGTGCGATTTTCATAAGTTCTCTAGAGATAGATATAAAATGAGATAACAAAAGAATTTGAATTGGGCGGTATGGTCTAGTGAGTATGCTAATTCTAAGAATTCATTTTCCGTTAAAATGTGGTCATTGCTTAGACATCACCTCAAGTACAACTTCCCACGAAGTCCCTTCTTGTGATAGTGATGTGGTCTAGTAAGGTCCAATCGTTAATTTCATTTGTCAAAAGCATAAGTTGACATGGATTGAAATTAAACGACTAAAAGGTATATTTTAGTCAGTCGAGGGGTTCATGTAAACGCCCACACGCGTGGCTTGCATGTGGGATTCCTTGGGCGATTGGAGGTTTCAATTAATATTGTTTTATCAAAGGTTACAATATTATTATTACGAATTATGTGCGATCGTATGCTTATGTGTTTACATTATCGTTTTGAGATATGTCTCTTACACCGATTATCAATATGCTCGCACAAAATCCGTTATCCGGTCCAAATTTTATCGAGTGGAAGCGAAACATGGAATATGTTCTTATCATTTGAAGAACACATGTTTGTTCTCACTACTCCTAAACCCAATGCCCTCTCATCGACGATCGACTAATGAGCAATGAGAGTCAAGCGGACTTTGGAATAAGTCAAACAATATGGGTGAATGCTATATGATGACTACTATGTCCAAAGGCTTGCACCGCAACATCAATCGATGGTAGATGCGATCGATATTTGGTCAAGTCTCGAGAGTAAGTTTGGGCGATCGGATCGAGCGATCCGCCCACACAATGAGAGAAATCTTGGTGTGTAAGATGGAAGAAGGAAGTTCGGTCCATGAACATGTCCCACATGACTCATCTCATGGATAGTCTTGATCGGTTGGGAGGAGGTATTGACGGCGGCCAAGGTCGATATCATCCTCAATACACCGCCCAAGTCTTTTGAGAACTTTCGGCGTGAATGCGATCATGAGTAAGACCGAGTATACACTTAGTCAGTTGCTCAATGATCTCGTGGCTACGGAAGGAGTTATGGGCAAGGAGCACATGCTCGCTAGCACATCTAAGGGCCCAAATTTTCGTTGCAAAATGGAAAAGAAAAGGGCACCAAAGGTGGTAGAGGCAAGGAAATAGTGGGAGTAATGGGAGCAAGAACATGGCGCCACCGGAGGCTTGAAGAAGCGAGGGAGGCAAGTGCTTCAAGTGCGGTAAGGCGGGCATTGGAAGGCTATGTGCCCTATGCTCGAGGCTCAAGTACGCCGCTTGCTTTAATGTGAAACATGTTTAGCAACTTGTTCTACCCATTCTTGGGTAGTAGACACGGGTGCGACTGATCATGTTTGTTACACCTTGCAGGGGTTCCTGCGGACAAGGGAGCTGAGTGATGGCGAGATAACGATCTCCATGGGCAACGCGGCGAAAGTCGAGGCCGTTGCAGTCGGAGATGTTACATTATGTTTTGAGAGAACTGTTTTAGTTTTAAAAGACGTTTTATATATGCCGGATTTTCGTGGAACCTTGTTTCGTTTGAAACTATTTACTCATGGATATTTCGTTATTTTTGATAGTGGTGTTTCTATCATAAGAAATGACGAAGTTATCTCGTGTTGACACTTTATATAATTCGCTTTATACTATTTCTCGCAAAACATAATACCTATAACTATGTTGCATCTGCTTCAAACCCTAGAAAGAGAAAGTTTTCTTCGCAAGATGACACCACATTTCTCGGCATCTTAGATTAGGTCACATCAATCTAAATAGGATCCAAAGATTGGCTAAGAATGGAGCGTTGTGTAATCTCACGTTACTCCATTTCGATCTGTGAATCTCGTATAGAAGGTAAGATGTCGACTGGACCCTTCAAAGCGAAGGGTTATAGAGCCAAAGAAATGTTAGAGTTAGTCCATTCTGACCTGTGTGGACCGATGTCCACACAAGCTCGTGGAGGGTATGAGTATTTTGTCACTTTCATTGACGATTACTCAAGGTACGGATACGTATACCGATTCACCGCAGTCAATGCTTTGAGAAATTCAAAGAGTTTAAGGCGGAAGTGGAGCGAAGCTTGGTAAGAGTATCAAGTCATCTGCGGTCCGATCGCGGTGGCGAATACCTCGAGAACGAGTTCATGGACTATCTAGTGAAGTATGGGATTACCTCCCAACAAGATTTCACGGGCACACCACAAAGAAATGGTGTGTCGGGCGAAGAAATAGGACTCTTTTGGAAATGGTTAGATCAATGATGAGTTATGCAACATTGCCTATTTCGCTCGGGGTATGTCTTAGAAATGGTGGCATATTTGCTAAATCTAGTACCATCCAAGTCATCGAAAAGACCCCTTCGAGTTGTGGTTTGGGCGAAGCCCGGTTTAAGCCACATAAGGATATGGGCGATCCAAAGACACGCGTCTTTGAACAAGAAGGCGACAAGTTGGAGGCTAGATCCGACGCAAGGTTGTTTATTGGATATCCTAGAGGAACGAAAGGTGGTTTATTCTATAGTCCTAAGGATCAGAAGGTCATTATTAGCACTAATGCCCGATTCTTAGAAGAGGATTATATGAAGAATCATAAGTCCAAAGTTGAAATCATTCTTCAAGAATTAGAAGATGATCGTATTCCGCCACCGATTAGGCCAAAGGTACGAGATGTCGAGTCTAGTGGGAGGGATCGACACCAGATACTTCAAGAAATTGAAGTGGGTCGAGTTCCACTGGAGATACCGACCGTACAAGTGGTACCTACCCAGCAAGTTGTGCAAGATAGAGAACCACAAGTTTCTGCACCCACCGTTGCCATAGTGCTCAGAGAACCTCGTCGTGAGTGGGAGGTTGTTCGTCAACCCGAGCGATTTATGTTCGTGGGAGAATCTTGGATTTAGTCCCGTGAAACGAACAGCAATAATCGACCCATGGACATACAAGGAGGCGATACAAGACATTGATGCAAGATCATGGCACACCGCTATGGACTTAGAAATGGAGTCCATAACGGCTATAGATGTATATGAAAAGACACCTCTACCAGATGGCAAGGAAGCCATAGGCGAAGAGGATATAAAAAGGAAGAGATTCCGATGGAGAGGTTTCGGCTTTTAAAGCCAGGCTTGTGGCGAAAGGGTACACTCAGATTGAGGGCATCGATTTCGATGAGACCTTTTCACCTGTAGCAATGCTCAAGTCCATCAGAATTCTTCTGGCCATAGCAGCCCACTTAAACCTAGAGGTTTGGCAAATGGATGTTAAAACCGCTTTTCTAAACGGTTACCTTGAGGAAGGTAGAGACATCTATATGCAGCAACCCGAAGGTTATGTGGTAAAGGGTGAAGAGCATCTAGTATGGAAGCTTAAGAAGTCCATTTATGGACTTAAGCAGGCCTCCCGATCATGGAACTTACGCTTTGACGAGGTGGTAAAGTCCTATGGATTTACCCAGTTGCCTAGCGAGAGTTGTGTTTATCGGTTAGATGTCAACGGTGATGTGGTATTTCTTGCACTTTATGTAGATGACATTCTTCTAGTTGGCAACAACGTGAAGCTGTTATCAGACGTAAAGAGTTGGCTATCCAATCGGTTTCAAATGAAAGACTTAGGAGATGCGTACATTCTTGGGATCAAGGTTTACCGAGATCGCAAGAAGAAAATGTTGAGCTTATCTCAGGCGTCTTACATTGATACTGTGATTACTCGTTTTAGTATGCAGACCGCCAAGAAAGGATTGCTACCTTTCAGACATGGCGTTCCTTTATCTAAAGGGCAATCACCTATGACTGCGAAGGAGATAGAGGAAATGAGACAAGTTCCTTACGCTTCCGCCGTAGGAAGTCTCATGTACGCAATGCTATGCACGAGGCCCGATATCTGCTATGCGGTAGGCATAGTAGCTAGATATCAATCTAACCCTGGACAAGCTCATTGGACTGCAGTAAAGCATATACTCAAGTACCTGAAAAGGACTCGAGATTATAGGCTAGTTTACCATGCAGATAGTCTAATGCCTTTGGGTTATACAGACTCGGATTTCCAAGCTGACCGTGATGAGAAAAAGTCTACCTCAGGCTATGTGTTTACCTTGGGAGGTGGAGCCGTATCCTGGCAGAGTGCAAAGCAGCGATGCATTGCGGACTCTACCATGGAAGCCGAATATGTAGCCGCTCGGAGGTCGCTAAAGAGGTCAGTATGGTTCAAGAACTACCTCATGGATCTAGATGTGGTACCTGGTTTGCCCAAGAGTATCATGGTTTACTGTGATAACTCAGGTGCAATGGCAAACTCGAAGGAACCACGGATCCACAAGGCAACCAAACACATAGAGAGAAAGTACCATGTCATACGAGAAAACGTTAGACGAGGGGACGTGCTGATTGCAAAGATTGATACGACGGATAACCTAGCAGATTCATTCACGAAAGCCTGCCGCTATAAGTCTACGTTGGGCACGTTAGAGGACTTGAATTGCGCTAGATGGCACCAGCTAAAGCCTGCCACAATAAGTCTACGTCGGAGACGTTAGAGGACTTGAATTGCGCTAGATGGCACCCACTTAGGAATGAAACTTTTGTATAAGTGGGAGAAGCAAAGTGATGGTTTTGTTTGTAATAGCTAGTAGAGACACATTGTATACTAAAAGTTTGCTTTAGTATAAGTGGGAGATTGTTGGATTTGTATCTTGAAAGTAGTTTTGGTTGAGCTTGTATACAATGTTTCTCGTTACCACTATTACAATCTCCTATCCGAAATGAATACTTGATTGCATATATCGTGTCCCTTATCTCATATATAAGTTAGATCATACAATGTGTAGAAGATCACAAAATCTGTATGATTGGTCAAGCTTAATGAGATATAAAAGTTTTGAGGTGAGACAACTTGAGGACGAGTTGTCGGTATAGTCATGATAGATAAGAAGTGACTTGACTTGGTTGCTTGTCTATGTTGGTGCGTCTCGACATATTGAAGGATCACGGTGAGATGAGTTCTTCTATCGACCGTCGTGAAGAACCAAGATCTCGGTGACTTACGATGATCTAAACCTCGATAAGGTATTAGATGAGTATGAGTTGTTGACCATCACTTTGACTTGTTATGGGTGAGGGTTATATGTTCTAACCCAATATTCTCCGCATCTTGGGTGGTGGAAGTGCTTGTATGTCATGCTAGTTATCAGATCGAGTCACCGTATCCGTTTAGGATGATGGCGCCCCTTAAGGAGCTCAAAGGTTTATTGTACTAAACCCTGCAGGTTGAGTTAGCTCAAGTACAATAATAAGGTTGAGTGGTACTACTTAAGGAATTAAAGATATTAATTATTTTAAGCAGTCAGAATGCTATAAATAATTAATGGACGTTCGATATCTTAAATACGGGATTCAGAATGTCTAAGTGCAAGCCCGACTCAACTTGGTAATAAAGGGTAAGTCAAGATTTATTCTCTAGTGGCATGAATAAATGTTTATAAATTAATTTATGTTCTGGGCTGAACATAAGATAATTAATTTATTTGACACCCATCTTTATTCCTTGCATTTGATCCCTGGGCTAGCCCATCCAGGCCCGTAAGCTAGGTAAAATCGGCGCCCCTATGCTCTACAAGGCAAGGATTTGATTCTCTTTATCCTGTAAGGATATTATTATATTTATGGGATATGCATAGATCCTTTCCATATAAGATTATGGTAATAATCCTTTCCATAAAGGATTATGGTAATTTCCATATAGGATTATGGTAATGCATTATAAATATGAGGTAAGAGATTAAATCTATGTCAATGATTAATAATCATCATCATTATTTTCGAGAATTTGAAGGTTCATCCTTTGAGAGATTTTCGAAAATTCTTGAGAGCTTGAGGGTGATTTTCCGAAGCATTCTCCATAGATCGTCCTCACTCGACGTTGGAGATTGGGCAACCGGGATACAGTCCAGAAGGTCAAAGCACGAGTCTCGATCCATTCCGCCTCGACAGATTCAAAGGTAAACACGAGAAAACCCCAACGTGTTGCAATTAATTATATAGGTGCATGCTAGGTATATAATCAATGTATGGTGAATTAAACATCCAAGATAGATCCTCGGGAGATGGCTAAACATAGTTTTTCCCATTAATTGGTATCAGAGCCTGGGATCAGTATCTTGGCTCTGTTGGATTAATTCACGTTTCATTATTACGTGCGCAATATATTAATTATTGAATCTGTCGTTCATCGTGGCTCGGTTTTATTTTATCGATTTTGTTTTTCACCACGAAAATCCGTGGTTAGATTAGATTTATTTTACGTAAATCTTATCTCGTAAAAGTAAAACGAAGACGAAAGCGGCCGATCGAGGCGACGGAAAAGCGGGTCGCACGCGTGCGGGCGGCGGCGACGCAGCGCGTGCACGGCGCCGCGGATGCGCCGCATGACGGGGCCGAGCCGGATCCGTTTTCAAATCGAATCTGTTTTGACGAGTCGATCCGTGCCCGTGCGCGAGGCCCGTTGAATCCGGTCCGCGCGTGCACGCGAGGCCTGTCAAGATTATAAAGATCATGACTTTGCAATTCTATGTAATAGATTAGGCGGGAAAGTGCAGATTCCACGAGTGGGCCACGATGAACGTTTTTATTTTATTTTTATCGTTCATTGTATGTCGTGGATGTTTAAATTATGCAGTAGCATGCTATGTATGTTTAAATTACGTTGACCAACCTTTAAGTGTTTTCGTAATTGGGTGCGCATAGTAAGCATGCTAGGTTTATCGCGTTTTCAAGCATATTTTAGAATTCTGCGAGCATGTTTTACATGTTGAGTTCTATAGAAAAGCATGCTAGGATTACGTGATCTACATGGACAAACCTTTTGAACAAAAAGACTAAGCAAGCAAACCGACAAATTAATTTTTAAATTAAAATGTCAAGACCTCCACTTTTTGATCTCTAAACAAAGTGATACGCACTGTGAGTAAACGCCGACACGCGTGGCTTGCTTGCCTTTGTTTATCATAAGTTTGTTAGATGAGATTTCTAAATAAAACATTTTAAATCTATTGAGAAGTGGGAGTTTCATGTAAACGCGTCTACACGCGTGGCTTGCATGTGCGATTTTCATAAGTTCTCTAGAGATAGATATAAAATGAGATAACAAAAGAATTTGAATTGGGCGGTATGGTCCTAGTGAGTATGCTAATTCTAAGAATTCATTTCTCATTGTTAAAATGTGGTCATTGCTTAGACATCACCTCAGTACAACTTCCCACGAAGTCCCTTCTTGTGATAGTGATGTGGTCAAGTAAGGTCAATCGTTAATTTCATTTGTCAAAAGCATAAGTTGACATGGATTGAAATTAAGCGACTAAAGGTATATTTTAGTCAGTCGAGGGGTTCGTGTGTGGCGTCCACACGCGTGGCTTGCATGTGGGATTCCTTGGGCGATTGGAGGTTTCAATTAATATTGTTTTATCAAAGGTTACAATATTATTGTTACGAATTATGTGCGATCGTATGCTTATGTGTTTACATTATCGTTTGAGATATGTCTCTTACACCGATTATCAATATGCTCGCACAAAATCCGTTATCCGGTCCAAATTTTATCGAGTGGAAGCGAAACATGGAATATGTTCTTATCATTGAAGAACACATGTTTGTTCTCACTACTCCTAAACCCAATGCCCTCATCGACGCATCAACTAATGAGCGGAGAGTCAAGCGGACTTTGGAATAAGTCGAACAATATGGTGAATGCTATATGATGACTACTATGTCCAAAGGCTTGCGGTGCAACATCAATCGATGGTAGACGCGACTGATATTTGGTCAAGTCTCGAGAGTAAGTTTGGGCAGTCGGATCGAACAGTCCGCTTCCACACAATGAGAGAAATCTTGGTGTGTAAGATGGAAGAAGGAAGTTCGGTCCATGAACATGTCTCCCACATGACTCATCTCATGGATAGTCTTGATCGGTTGGGAGGCGGTGTATTGACGTGAAGCCAAGGTCGATATCATCCTCAATACACCGCCCAAGTCTTTTGAGAACTTTCGGCGTGAATGCGATCATGAGTAAGACTGAGTATACACTTAGTCAGTTGCTCAATGATCTCGTGGCTACGGAAGGAGTTATGGGCAAAGGAGCACATGCTCTCGCTAGCACATCTAAGGGCCCAAATTTTCGTTGCAAAATGGAAAAGAAAAAGGGCACCAAAGGTGGTAGAGGCGAGGAAATAGTGGGAGTAATGGGAGCAAGGCGTGGGCGCCAGGAGGCAGAAGAAGCGAAGAGAAGAAGGCAAGTGCTTGAAGTGCGGTAAGACCGGGCATTGGAAGGCTATGTGCCCTATGCTCAAGGCTCAAGTCGCCGTTTGCTTTAATGTAAACATGTTTAGCAACTTGTTCTACCCATTCTTGGGTAGTAGACACGGTGCGATCGATCATGTTTGTTACACCTGCGGGGTTCTGCGGACAAGGGAGGCGAGTGATGGCGAGATAACGATCTCCATGGGCAGCGGTGAAAGTCGAGGCCGTTGCGGTCGGAGATGTTACTTTATGTTTTGAGAGAGGCTGTTTTAGTTTTAAAAGGCGTTTTATATGTGCCGGATTTTCGGCGGAACCTTGTTTCTGTTTGAAACTATTTACTCATGGATATTACATTATTTTGATAGTGGTGTTTCTATCATAAGAAATGACGAAGTTATCGTGTTGACACTTTATATAATTCGCTTTATACTATTTTCGCAAAACATAATACCTATAACTATGTTGCATCCGCTTCAAACCCTAGAAAGAAAGTTTTCTTCAAGAAGATGACACCACATTTCTCTGGCATCTTAGATTAGGTCACATCAATCTAAATAGGATCCAAAGATTGGCTAAGAATGGAGCGTTGTGTAATCTCACAGTTACTCCATTCCCAGTCTGTGAATCCTGTATAGAAGGTAAGATGTCGACCAGACCCTTCAAAGCGAAGGGTTATAGAGCCAAAGAAATGTTAGAGTTAGTCCATTCTGACCTGTGTGGACCGATGTCCACACAAGCTCGTGGAGGGTACGAGTATTTTGTCACTTTCATTGACGATTACTCGAGTGCGGATCGTATACGATTCACCGCATTCAATGCTTTGAGAAATTCAAAGAGTTTAAGGCGGAAGTGGAGACGAAGCTTGGTAAGAGTATCAAGTCACTGCGGTCTGATCGCGGTGGCGAATACCTCAGTAACGAGTTCATGGACTATCTAGTGAAGTATGGGATTACCTCCCCAAGACTTCAAGGCACACCACAAAGCAAAATGGTGTGTCGGGCGAAGAAATAGGACTCTTTTGGAAATGGTTAGATCAATGATGAGTTATGCAACATTGCCTATTTCGTTCTGGGGGTATGTCTTAGAAACGGCGGCATATTTGCTAAATCTAGTACCATCCAAGTCAGTCGAAAAGACCCCTTTCGAGTTGTGGTTTGGTAAGCCCGGTTTAAACCACATAAGGATATGGGGCGATCCAAAGACACGTCTTTGAACAAGAAGGCGACAAGTTGGAGGCTAGATCCGACGCAAGGTCGTTTATTGGATATCCTAGAGGAGCGAAAGGTGGTTTATTCTATAGTCCTAAGGATCAGAAGGTCATTATTAGCACTAATGCCCGATTCTTAGAAGAGGATTATATGAAGAATCATAAGTCCAAAGTTGAAATCATTCTTCAAGAATTAGAAGATGATCGTATTCCGCCACCGATTAGGCCAAAGGTACGAGATGTCGAGTCTAGTGGGAGGGATCGACACCAGATACTTCAAGAAATTGAAGTGGGTCGAGTTCCACTGGAGATACCGACCGTATAAGTGGTACCTACCCAGCAAGTTGTGCAAGATAGAGAACCACAAGTTTCTGCACCCACCGTTGCCATAGTGCCTGTAGAACCTCGTCGTAGTGGGAGGGTTGTTCGTCAACCCGAGCGATTTATGTTCGTGGGAGAATCTTCGGATTTAGTCCCGTGAAGCGAGCAGCAATAATCGACCCATGGACATACAAGGAGGCGATCAAGACATTGATGCAAGATCATGGCACACCGCTATGGACTTAGAAATGGAGTCCATAACGGCTATAGATGTATATGAAAGACACCTCTACCGGATGGCAAGGAAGCCGTAGGCGAAGAGGATATACAAAGGAAGAGATTCCGATGGAGAGGTTTGACTTTAAAGCCGTGCTTGTGGCGAAAGGGTACACTCAGTTGAGGGCATCGATTTCGATGAGACCTTTTCACTGTAGCAATGCTCAAGTCCATCGTAATTCTTCTAGCCATAGCAGCCCACTTAAACCTAGAGGTTTGGCAAATGGATGTTAAAACCGCTTTTCTAAGCGGTTACCTTGAGGAAGGTAGAGACATCTATGCAACAACCCGAAGGTTATGTGGTAAAGGTGAAGAGCATCTAGTATGGAAGCTTAAGAAGTCCATTTATGGACTTAAGCGAACCTCCCGATCATGGAACTTACGCTTTGACGAGGTGGTAAAGTCCTATTGATTTACCCGGTTGCCTAGCGAGAGTTGTGTTTATCGGTTAGATGTCAGCGGTGATGTGGTATTTCTTGCACTTTATGTAGATGACATTCTTCTAGTTGGCAACAACGTGAAGTCGTTATCGGGCGTAAAGAGTTGGCTATCAATCGTTTCAAATGAAAGACTTAGGAGATGCGTACATTCTTGGGATCAAGGTTTACCGAGATCGCAAGAAGAAAATATTGAGCTTATCTCGGGCGTCTTACATTGATCTTGTGATTACTCGTTTTAGTATGCGGACCGCCAAGAAAGGATTGCTACCTTCGGACATGGCGTTCCTTTATCTAAAGGGCAATCACCTATGATTGCGAAGGAGATAGAGGAATGAGACAAGTTCCTTACGCTCCGCGTAGGAAGTCTCATGTACGTAATGTTATGCACGAGGCCCGATATCCGCTATCACGGTAGGCATAGTAGCTAGATATCAATCTAACCTGGACAAGCTCATTGATTGCGAGAAGCATATACTCAAGTACCGAAAAGGACTCGAGATTATAGGCTAGTTTACCATGCGAGATAGTCTAATGCCTTTGGGTTATCTGGATTTGGATTTCAAGTCGACCGTGATGAGAAAAAGTCTACCTCGGGCTATGTGTTTACCTTGGGAGGTGGAGCCGTATCTGGCGAGTGCAAAGCGGCGATGCATTGCGGACTCTACCATGGAAGCGAATATGTAGCCGCCTTGGGTCAAGCATGAGGTCAGTATGGTTCAAGAACTACCTCATGGATCTAGATGTGGTACTGGTTTGCCCAAGAGTATCATGGTTTCTTGTGATAACTCGGTGCAATGGCAAACTCGAAGGAACCACGGATCCACAAAGCAACCAAACACATAGAGAGAAAGTACCATGTCAAACGAGAAAGCGTTAGGCGAGGGGCGTCTTGATTGCAAAGATTGATCTGACGGATAACCCAGCGATTCATTCACAAAGCTGCCGCTATAAGTCTACGTTGGGCACGTTAGAGGACTTGAATTGCGCTAGATGGCACCAGCTAAAGCGCCACAATAAGTCTACGTCGGAGACGTTAGAGGACTTAATTGCGCTAGATGGCACCCACTTAGGAATGAAACTTTTGTATAAGTGGGAGAAGCAAAGTGATGGTTTTGTTTGTAATAGCTAGTAGAGACACATTGTATACTAAAAGTTTGCTTTAGTATAAGTGGGAGATTGTTGGATTTGTATCTTGAAAGCAGTTTTGGTTGAGCTTGTATCTGATGTTTCCGTTACCACTATTACAATCTCCTATCTGAAATGAATACTTGATTGCATATATCTGTGTCCCCTTATCTCATATATAAGTTAGATCATACAATGTGTAGAAGATCACAGAAATCTGTATGATTGGTCAAGCTTAATGAGATATAAAAAGTTTCAGAGCTGAGACAACTTGAGGACGAGTTGTCGGTATAGGCTGCGGTATAGATAAGAAGTGACTTGACTTTGTTGCTTGTCTATGTTGGTACGTCTCTGACATATTGAAGGATCACAGTGAGATGAGTTCTTCTATCTGACCGTCGTGAAGAACCAAGATCTCGGTGACTTACGATGATCTAAACCTCGATAAGGTATTAGATGAGTATGAGTTGCTGACCATCACTTTGACTTGTTATGGGTGAGGGTTATATGTTCTAACCCAATATTCTCCGTGATCTTGAGTGGTGGAAGTGCTTGTATGTCATGCTAGTTATCATGTCGAGTCACAGTATCCGTTTAGGATGATGGCGTCCCTTAAGGAGCTCAAAGGTTTATTGTACTAAACCCCGCAGGTTGAGTTAGCTCAAGTACAATAATAAGGTTGAGTGGTACTACTTAGGAATTAAAGATATTAATTATTTTAAGCGATCGAGAATCTATAAATAATTAATGGACGTTCGATATCTTAAATACGGGATTCGTAATGTCTAAGTGCAAGCCGACTCAACCCGGTAATAAAGGGTAAGTCGACATTTATTCTCTAGTGGCATGAATAAATGTTTATAAATTAATTTATGTTCGGGTGAACATAAGATAATTAATTTATTTGAGGCCCATCTTTATTCCTTGCATTTGATCCACAGGCTAGCCCATCCGGCCCGTAAGCTAGGTAAAATCGGCGCCCTATGCTCTACAAGGCAAGGATTTGATTCTCTTTATCTGTAAGGATATTATTATATTTATGGGATATGCATAGATCCTTTCCATATAAGATTATGGTAATAATCCTTTCCATAAAGGATTATGGTAATTTCCATATAGGATTATGGTAATTTCCATATAGGATTATGGTAATGCATTATAAATATGAGGTAAGAGATTAAATCTATGTCGATGATTAATAATCATCATCATTATTTTCTAGAATTTGAGGTTCATCCTTTGAGAGATTTTCGAAAATTCTTGAGAGCTTGAGGCGATTTTCGAAGCATTCTCCATAGATCGTCCTCACTCGGCGTTGGAGATTGGGCAAGCAGGGATCTGATCCGGAAGGTCAAAGCACGAGTCTCGATCCATTCCGCCTCGATAGATTCAAAGGTAAACACGAGAAAACCCCAACGTGTTGCAATTAATTATATAGGTGCATGCTAGGTATATAATCAATGTATGGTGAATTAAACATCCAAGATAGATCCTCGGGAGAGGGCTAAACATAGTTTTTCCCATCACTTCATACATAATTCTCAGCCACACTTCTATTGCCGAGCTTTGGTCTTTATCTGCTTATATGTTTCGCTATGATGAAGTGATCATTTTTCTGATGAAAGTCATGATTTGATTGTATAATCTCGATATCTCCAACTCTTTGTTATGATGTTGACTTACTTCTGTGAACAAGGATTTACTTGAATATTCATAATTGTTTTGTTGGACCAAATATTATATGAAAGCAACTTTGAGGTTATTGATGAATCATGCTTTCTACCCTAACCAACCAAAAATTTTATTCTGGTGAAAGCATGCTTGAATCCTTATATTCTTTATCAAAATGTTTTGACTTATGATATTAGATCAATGTCGTATTTGATAATGATTTTCTTAATGTAATTATTCGTCCTCAACCGTTGTTTTCTTTGTTAAATTCTTCTTTGTGGTTTGAGGACCTAGAATCATCCATTACCAGACTCTATTTTACCTCTTTTGATCATAAATGTTCGACTTCATTTTAATGGAAGTTGATGACCTACAATGTTATTGATATATTATTAATCACAGTTGTTACTATTAATTATTAAAATTTCCTTCTTAACCCCACGTCACAGCCTAATTACCTGACTAAGTTATGGTTAAGAAATTGCGCTGTGACAGAATGGTATCATAGCAGGTTTTGAGTTATGAACCTGTGAGCCTTGGTAAATTGTACAGTTTGTGTACAGTTTTGAATTCTGAACCTGTAAATCCTTGTGAATTTTGTACAGCCTGTGTGCTGTTTTGAATACTGAAACCGTGAATCCTTGTGAGTCTTGTGCAGCTTATACACTTTAAGCATGTAAATTCTTTTGAGTTGACTCTGTTTGAGAATCTGAGTTTATGGAGTGAGTTGTTTGACTCTATCTTGATAATCTAAATTATAGAATCAGTTGTTTGACTCTGTTTTGAGAATATGAGTTAAAGAGACAATTGTTCTTAAGAGAAGCTCAGCATTTCGATTCCATCATCTCTAGCTCACCAGGTAAGAGCTTATGATTATGATTATTATAGATGATGATTGAGTACGTGTTTATCTGAATGAATTGTTATATGTGAATGTATGCTTGAAATGAGTTATTGTTTATTGAGCTGAAGTTGAGAAGAGATCATGAGAAAAGACGAGATGGCAGAACAAAATAAGTATGTTTTATAGAAGGTGTTTGAGTATTCTTTATTAGGATGGCGAGGACCATCCTGATAGCTCGAAAGAGTACGACTCGTTTGTTGTCATTAGCAAGGATCAGAGAGCGTTTCTATATATATATATACTAGACGAGTAGCTTACCTTGGGCAAATTTCTCGCTCGATTCCATCACTGATGGAGAAAGGCATCTGAGCACGATGTATCGGGACTAAATGGAATTCTCCAGTTGACTCCTTTATTGCCGAGGAGTGGCAAATTGGACTGTTGCTGTTGCCATAGATTATATTGAGCCTTGTTTTGTAGCTTTTGAGCAAGCTGATTGTTTCGACTAAATTGTTCTTCTAAGTCGCTCGCAATAGTACGAGGTCCCTATAGGGTGGTAAGGTCGACCCAAGTCGAATCTCTTGAGGAAGACTTAATAGGGCTTATGATGTATTACGATAAAAACAGTAAATCTAAATACTAAACTTGTTTGGGGATGATGCTTAACTAAAGTCGACAGGAAATTAAATCACGCAAACGATTCAAACCAAACGTTCAAAGCAATTCAATTGCAACAGGAGTAATTCAAGATTGTGAGAAAGACTAGGGCATTAGGTTCTTCGCCTTGATTAATTGATTAATGCTTGCTTAAGAAATCTACCTACTCATGCAATCATCTAACCTTTAATTCAAACACTCGACTTTCGTTCTGTGGATTAAACCTAGGTTATAAGACTTCACAAATACATAAACCATTAGAGTACTCATTTCAGATAACCTCTAACCCAATTGATTCCTATGGATGCAACGTATTTATCTCTCGATAATACACGAAACAGAAACAATTAAATGGTGATCAATCACTTAACAGTAAACCCTAAGATTTAATTGGTATACTTAATCAAAACAAATAAACAATCAATCAATTTGAATCACCCAACCCTAGAAGAAGATTAGTTCATGCTCATATCACGGATCAAAAAATTGAAATCAATAAAAATCATTACTCAATAATTCAATGGAAGAAAAGAGTTTAATAATCCTTACAATTGCAATAGTCGTTGATGAATTTCTTCAATCAATGCTTTTGAATCACAAATCACAAAGGAAAATACTTAGAAAAGCTTGGAGGAATTATTCGTGTGGAGGAGGCGCAAATACAAAGAATAAAACTGAATGAAAATAATCGAACTAGGGTTTTCAGCGTTTTAAATCATATATATAACGCCCGAAAATTCGCGCATTCAAAAACAAGGTGAAACGAGCATCGGACGTAAGGCAGCGCCGGACTCGTCAGCTCTTGGAACGGGATGCCAGTGCCGAACGCAAGCCAGCGCCTGACGTGTTGACTCTCTGGACGATCTTCAATTCTTGCGCAGCGTCGGACGCAATGCAGCGCCAGACGCACGGAGTGTCGGGATGAATTTCACCTCTGGCGCCCAGCGTCGGACGTGAGCCAGCGTCGGATGCGGGAGCTCTCGGGACGATTCGGCTTGGCGCCCGCCGCGGACGTGGCGCTCTCGGGATAATATCGACAGGCGCCCCGGACGCGGGCGCTCTCGGGATTGTTCCACCTTTGGGCGCCAGCGCCAGATGCGTGCCAGCGTCGGAAGCGGGCGTTGTCGAATCCTCGCAACGCTGGGCGCACCCAGCGTCGGCTACATCGAGTCCGGCGCTTGGGAGCGCTTTTATGCACAAAATACTTTAAACGCGATCATTCCTACACACAAAGCAGCGAACATGATTCCAACAAAAGATATTCAATTATAAACAAATAGGAACCAAATCGTTTAAAACAACCAAAGAAAAACATAACAAAAACATGGAAAACAACTCCCTCACACTTAACTCTTTGCTTGTCCTCGAGCAAATTTTAGTTTCTTGAAAAGAATGGTACACATCGAATCAATACTTCAAATAGAATCAATCACATATTCACATCCTTTCAATACATTTTAATAATATAATTCTCAATACAATGATCCTCATTCATCAATCCAAACATATGACTTATCATAGAATAGCTGTGCTTCGACTCAAATATGATTTCAGAAATCAATATACAACTCACATGGTTCTCTTTCATGTAAGACATCCCAATGATAAAAATAAATAAAACATGTGGAACTTAAAACCAATTATAGGATAATAATCGTTAGGTGAAACCTTCAAGTTATACACGGCGTTTGGCTCCGTCCGGTGCTGGGTGTCCATTTTTGTTCATTCCAGGAGCTCCTCGCGTCCGGCGCAGCGTGCGAAATTTTATGCGCTATATATATGATTTAAACGCTGAAACCCTAGACACTTAACATATTTTATTTTCCGTCTTTTATTTCGGACGCCTCCTCAAGAATTCTCTCTAGTTCTTCAAGTAATTCTAGTATTTTTCCTTTCTTCTTTATGATTCAAGCATTGATTGTAAGGATGATTGTTATCGGATTTCTACTCCAACACTTTAATTCCATCGTTCGTTCTTTTTCGTAAGTGTTCTTTATCGCTTTCTTTCGCTTTTTCGTATTTCTTTGTTATTGAATTCTACGCTTTGGTATTGATTTAGTTATTCGTATTTTCCTGTTAATCTATTCGATTCATGCACTGGGTTCATCTTTTTGATTAGTGTTCTTGATTTAGGGTTCAATTCTTGTCTAGATAATTTATCTGCTTTGTCAATTTCCACCTAGTTAATTCATCTTTCTTTCTTTATTATTTCCTCGCCTAGGTAATCAATCAACCCATGTGTGATTAGAGTGTTTAGGAATTTAATTGCTTTCGTGTGGTAACTTAGTAACGCCCTGTTAAGTTTTCCTTGAGAGACGACTAGGGTTAACTTACCTCATTCGATTATGAGTCAATTAAGAGTACATTTTTGATTGAAACAAATTTTGGCGCCGTTGCCGGGGAAAACTTTAGGCGTTTTCTTATGTTACTTGTTTTTTGTTTTTATTCTTCTCCTTGCCTTTCTTATTTTGTATCGCTGTTGTTTTTCTTTCCCCTGGTGCGTGTGATCCTGTTTTTGTAGTTGGTGTCTGTTAATGCAGGGTTACCAGCAATGCGAATATGGGCAAACAGGCTGGGGGGAGGAAAGGTCGTCGAATTGGGCAACTCCTTCTTATGAAGAAGGAGCCCAGTTAAGCTATTCTAAGTGATATCAGTCAGGCTATGGGCAGCAAGCCTATGATCCCTGCCATGAATATCAAGCCTACAATCCCTACTAGGACCAACCACCTCTTCATGATCAAGCCTACAACCCCTACTGGGACCAACCACCTCCACCGCAGTATGAGGATCAAGCCTACAACCCCTACTGGGACCAACCACCTCCACCGCAGTATGAGGATCAAGCTTACAATCCCTACTGGGAGCAACCACCTCCGCCGCATCATCCGTACCCACAACAAACACCTCCACCTCAGTATTCATACCCACAACAACCACCTTCACCTCAGTATTCATACCCGCAGCAGCCGCCTCCGTCTCAGTATCCATATCCACAACAGCTGCCTCCGCCTCCGCCGCAACAGTACCCACAACAGCCGCCTCCACCTCCGAGGCCAGCTTGGGAGGATGAGTTCGCTCAAAAAGGGAAGCTATCCATTCAAAAAATGGATGCTTATAACTCCACACTTCAGCGTGTAGAGATGAAAATGGTACAACTTAATATCATGCTTAAGGAGCTGTTGCAGGAACGTGCAGAGAATGAACTTCCAATTCTTGAGAATGGGATAGGAGAGACATCAGACGAGCCGCTGCAGCCACATGAGGTGGAAAATGAGGAAGAAAATGAAGTCATACCTTTCCCACATCAACAGATCAGGCTCGGACGATCACTTCTCTTGAAAGTGACCGAATAGTTGAAAATGGGATGGAAGCGACACCAGACGAGCAGCTGCAGCCAGAGGGGGTGAAAAATGAGAAAGGAGTAGAGGAGAGGTGCGTCTGCCGGGAGGGGGTGAAAAATGAGAAAGAGTGGGCACGTGAGGATGAGAAGCAGAATCAGAGCCCCGAGGATGTTGTTACAAGGACGGATGACGAGGAAGAGTGGGCATGTGAGGTTACAAGCATGACAAAGCCCTCTGGAAGTGAAAGAAGCGCCTCGACAATTGAAATACGTGTTCCAGGAGGAGGACAAAGTGAGGACAAAGTTGAGGTAATATCTATAATATATCAACATCCCAATTCACCAAAGTATTGTGCTTTGGGAGTTAAAGTTATCTATTTCTCTTTGGCGAATAGGATGTTCGATTTGAGCTCAACTGATTTACTTTCTACTCTCGTTACTGTCCTTTGTGCTTATATGGTTAATACTAATGCTTTGGCCGAGATGGTATTCCTGCAGGTGAAGGACTATGGATAGTCCATTGTTAACCGGATACGTCGTGCTCATGACGTTAAACTGAGTACTACGTGGGAGTTTACCCACGGTTTTTTCTGTTCTTTTTCTTTCTTTTTCTTTTGTTTGTTTCGTTGTTCCTTTGTTTTCTTTTCTGTTTAGGTCTTGTTTTCTTTGGTTTTGGTTTTGCTTGTGTTTGTGTTTTCGTTTTTGTTTTGGTTTTGTGTGGTGCAGGTTTCGGTGTTAATTATTCTTGAATTTTGGGACATTGTAAGCCATGTGGTGAAGCCGTGATACTCCAACTCCGTAGCGCACTTTTCGTTTATTATCGAAGTATCATCTTCTATGGCCCGTTTGTGTTATTAATGTTTTGAGCAGGGGCGATTACTTTCGAATGAAATAATGGGGATGATTACTCAGTTTTGTGTGCTTATCTTATCTATTTGTATGTTTGGTGATGTGTCTTTCTGCTTATTTTGATCTCTTGGAATCAAGTATTGTATATGCGAGTAAGTTAGGATTTTGATTGGTGCAACCGAACTCTGTGGTATTGATCGGACCATGATGTGATTCAGTTTCTCTTGTTGATATGTGATTAAAGTGCAATGTGAATTGACGAGATTGTGTGGATTGATCTTAAATTGGGGGTTATTGACGTGATTTGTCCGGCTAATGCCAGGGGTAGTGTTAACATTGTGGTTACCTATATACTTGTTTCATTTTATAATAATAATAATAATAAAAAGGATTGAGATTGTTGAAATGGAGGATGAGATTCTATCCCTCTTTCTCGTAAATTGAGAAATGGATATGGGAGACCACAATAGGAGACTCGAGTTCATCGAGAGTTCACCTTTCGAACATTGTCCCAAAATCTGTTATTACTTTCCTTGTGTTCTAAACGGAAAGTTGTTGCTAAAGGTGACCGCTTTAGTTAATTCACCCCTAGCAGAGAGTTGGGTCTTTGCAAAAATAACTTACTTGTTTGTTTGATATTTCCACAATCTTAGATTTGTTTCACGTTAACTTTGGTTATGTATTCATCATGTTTGAGGGAATTGCAGAAAGAGGTTTGATTGATTGGACTAAGATTTATGTTGCATGAGTTATTTTTCTACTCTTATTAGTATAGACTTTGCTTGAGGACAAGCAAATGGATAAGTGTGGGGGAGTTGTTTAGTCCGAATCTGGTCGTATTTTCCTATGCTTTTGGATTTAAATTGTTGATCTTTAGTTTTACTTTTAGCATAATTTATTATGTTATTATGTTATAAATATTGAATTCTAATTCTTGGTTTGATGTAGGAAATAGCTCATTATTTGGGCATTATTCGGACAAGAAATTCTACGGCGTGGAACTTGGTGTAGAGAGCCGACACTTTCAATGATTCTCATGAATAATGAAGAAGGAATCAAGGATTTTTTCCTTCATAAGAATTGAAGAGCATCTCGATAGGAGTTCATAGGCGCAAACGGATTGCAATTCGGAGTTCGGACGAGAGAGAACGGAGTTTAAACATAATTCTTCATTCACCATTTATTTCAAGAACATAAAATCCTCTCTAATCCAAACATAAAGCTAAGAACAAAATACAAACGATAAAATAAAACACAAACAACAAAACAGAAAATGAAACCCCCCACACTTAAAACAGGCAAGGTCCTCATTGCAGATATATATATAAGAAAAAAAAATGGCGACTTCCCTGAAAGCGAAGAAACGGGACGACGGGGCATCAAGCACGAAACAAAACCTACAAAAACAACAAACAAAGAAAAACAAAACTGCTAAAGCAACACGACGCACACAAAAACAGAAATAAACATACACTCCAATAATGATGAATCACTATTGGTGGGACGGCGGTGGGGAGGTGGGCGCCGTGAAATGTGGTCAGCGTTTGCCCATCTTTGTGCCTCAAGCGACCATCGCGCGATTTTGCTAGATCATCGATTATTATCTTGATTCCGTATTGGTTACGCTCATGCCACAATCGATTACATTCGTCGAATCTTTGGTTTTGCTCGTCACATCCGGAATAGATGTCTTGGCGAAATTACGTCGATGGCGACTAATTCACTCTGGCGGCTCGACTCTTCACGAATGAAGTTGTACCCTTGCCCCAATGCACCTTCTTTGAAAAGGAAGCGTGGATGATTGGGATCGAGCATTACTCGAGCAGGCCATGTATCTCCTCCCGCCGGTATCTTTGGTCGCCTTCATCTTCGGATGCAAGAGTAGTGTCAAAAATGACCATATCGCCCGAAGGCGCATGAGATGGTCCTGCACCTGCTGCTTGGGCTTCTGCAAGCTGCGCATGCATATATCTCTTCACACAAATCCTTAAATGATGAGGTACAAGAGTTGTCTCATTATATGCAAAAGGCACCTCGAAGCTCACTAAGATCAATCATCTTCGGTCGGATAAGATCTTGCTTGGAATATGTCGTCCATCATTATTGATGATCCCTAAATGCACTGACAGCCCAGTAGGGATTTGACATAAGGTTAGCCGACATTTCTTACGCCGCTGAACCAGCTGCAAGTGATCCCAAATGAGAATATCGGTGAAACCTTTGTCTTCTTGACCGCGCATGTGAGCAAGAAAACCTCGTGATGTTGACCTTGTTGGCTGCTCATTCCTAAAACATTAAATCGATGAACTTATGCACCATAGCCGATCTGCATCCTTGATGAATCCACTCGGCATTCTTCTCGATGACCGGTTGTTAAACCCGATGGCGAGCCCATTTTCGTGCTCTTTTGGGGTAGTCCTTACCTAGAAAGAGTGCATTTTGTGTGTTCTTTGCGTGTGTTTATGTCAGGAGGACACGCTTTGGGGTATTGCGGGTTGAGCCGGACCTTGGGCAAGATTAGGCCACCTCCGGTGAGAGAAGTAAAATCCGAAGATTACCTCGGCAAGACATTCGACATCTTGCTAAGATCTTGCACCGCACGGAGCCGAGCACGATCAACGGTGGCGTGAAGCCAAGAAGGTGTCGAGACAAGGAAGAGGTAAAAGGATGAGGAGCGCGGTGGACATAGGGTAAAGTCGGGATGCGGTGGGAGGCGCAGACAAGATCTCTGGCGGACTTGCACGCAAATGGAAAGATTACAGGCAAGGTCTTCTGCGCTGCTTGATTTTACCGTAAAGGGAAAGGTCGACTGCGGCGCTTGGGATGAGACAAACCTGCGGGATGAAGCGGAGGAGCCCTTGTCGGGGTCGAGCCGAACAGCTGGCGACCTCACCACTGCCGCCTCGAGATCGCGACGTGACCAAGCCAAAGGGGAGTGCACTTAGGCTCCCAACAAAATGACAACTCCCAACATTATTCAAAATACACAATTATTCACGTAACACATTCGGTGGGGTGGAGAGTGAAGCATCAGTCCGAAATTCTCTCTACACTTATCTCTTTTATTTCTCTTGCTTTCATGAGTGATTGGTGAGGAAGAAACAAGTCCTATGGGCAAACATTTATTTTATGTATGTTATGATCTCTGCTCGAGCAACTGCTTGGCAGAGACTGCCTTTAATTTCAGTTTGATTTTTGATTCAAGTATGGTTTCTTTTATGTTCTTGGTTGTTGCATTTATGTTTATGTCAATTATACGTGAGTAGTCGGTTTGGTTGGGCTCGGGGTGAAGCACGTTGAGTCAAGGTCATATAAGTCGTGAGGTCTAAATGTCCTTAGAACCTTGAGTGGGTGTTCCCGAAACTCTAGGCCTTTATACCCATGTTATTCCTTTCCTTGAGGGTTAACTCGGCCGGTAGCCTTGGGGAAGGGGTAGCTACAAGCAATAGCCGGAGTAAGACATCGGCTGGAGTGGGTGATTGTAGCCGTCGGCCTTGGGCAAAGGGCTGCGAGCCACTTCCTTGGATCGGCTGTGGCTAGTTGGGAATTTGTCTGAGTGAGTAAAAGTGTTGGGTGGAAGAACCTATCTTGGAGACCGTCTTGGCAGGGGCAAGGCGGGGGCCTCTGTTTTAGTCCTAAAATCTACAAGCAAGCAATTTTGGGGGCACAGTATACGTGACAACCTAAAGGCATCAACCCTTGGTACCTTTAACCACGACATACACTCATGGTGAAAATCCTTGAACCTATGACCGACGTCTTGACCAATATCTCAACGTGCGGAACCTGGCCCAACTACTTGTTATTTAATCTCTTTACCTTGTGTTTAGTTTGGCCACTTTACGCTCAAGATATATCTCTCAAGTATATTTCTCGAGACCGTCATCTCGATCGACACCTTGCCTCAGGCAACCTCCTACTCAAATTGTGACAACTCGAGTAACAACACAACAAGCTCTCTTGGGTTCGACCCTTAACTTGCCATATCTGAACTATGTGTTCAAGTTGGAGGAGATTATAAATGTATTTTGACGCGTCTTGGGACCTCTAACAGCGGGTATCCGGCGTCGTCAGTTAAGCGCCGTTGCCGAGGGGCGCTATTCTAGTGTTGTTATTCACTTTTTATTTTTTGTTTGGTTTTGAATGCTCGACCTAACCTTGCGGCGAGGGCGGGAGCTCTGTTGACCAGTTGAGAGAACCATTCGGAGAAGAAGAGGAAGGCGAGGAGAAACGCCCTCGTCTTGAGGAGGCACGTACCAAGGCAAGACAACATGGAGGAGAGGAATCCACAAAACCTACCACCTCCAGGAGAGCAGACGCTTCGGGAAATGATGTTTCCGAACAACAACAGTCTCCGCCACTTGGGCGTCACCTTGCCTGAGATCGAGGACAACTGGGAGCTGAGGCACTCTTTCATGCAAATATCACCAAGCTTCAGTGATATGCCGGGAGAGGACCCCCAGCGCCATCTCCAGGACTTCGAAATGGTGTGTAGCACCATCAGGTGTGCGGATGAAGTCAAGAAGGAGTACATCCGACTCATATCCTTTCCGTTCACTCTCCACGATGGTGCTCGAGAGTGGTGTACACTTGCCTACGGGTGGTGTCACTACTTGGGCGGGGCTTCAGTGAAGTTCCTTGAGAGATACTATCCCATCTCGAGGATACAAAGCGTGAGAAAAGGATGAGTTCCTCCGGATGGGGAATGGCGAGGCGATGTACGACTATTGGTGTCGTTTCAAGTCCATTTTGGCAAAGTGTCCCAATCATCAAATCTCTGATCAAGATCTGATTCAATACTATGTAAATGGCTTGAGGGCGAGTCAGAGGCAGCTCGTGAGTGCTGCGTGCGGAGGTTCCATACTCAACAAATGGATGAGGTTCCATTTCCCTCTTGGCGTATCCCAGGGCAGTCTCTGGAGTAGTGGCCCTTCTGGCCACAATTGAAGCATCCGTCATTTGTAAATGCGCATGCCCCCTTGTGACTCCTATGGCACCTGGGGCATACGAGGAGCCTCACAAATTTCTGGTTTGTCCTGCCAGGTGCGGGTACCATGGGGCGTCCATTTCCTTGCCCGTGCCCAGATGGCACGTTGTTCCTTTGCCATGGCCTCCTGTCGGCCTGGACAGTGTTGGATCCTTGACTTTGGTGGGGTCCTTCCCACTTTCTCTTTCCACGATCTCCTTGGTGATTCGGGGATGCCTGCGACAATCACGTCCTCGGGCATAACGACCTCGATGTCGATGCCGTGAGGGCCTCACGGTAAGTCGATTTCCGTGACCAGCTAGCGACATACGATTTCATGGCGAGTCCATGAAACTTCTCGATCCTCTTCTCGTCGGTGTCGACCAAGCGAGGCGCATACCGTGACATTTAAGTAGAATGCGGTCGTGTCTGTGACCGTGGTCTTTCCTGGCGTGGGTTGTAAAACTCATGCTCCTTCCTCTTAGGTAACTCTTAGGAATGTACTTCTCGTACACCTCCTCCTTAATTTCCTCCCGGGAGAAATTTTCCGGATCCTCCTCGGATAGAGTCTTCTCTTGCGTCTCCCACCAGTCGGCAAGACTTGTCATGCGGAAGCGGCGCATGACAAGCGTTCTTGAGAGGTGCGGTGAAGAAAGTTAAAGATTCGCTCCGTGCGAATCAAAGTTAAACATCCATGGGATTCCGGTCCCTTTGAAAATGGGCGGGTTACATCGAGGAATACTTCTCAATCCGTCTTGCCGGTGGTGGTGGTGGAGGGTGTCATCTCTTTGGGTGTTACCTTACGGTTTCTTCTTCTCGGTGGCATTCTATCTTTCATAAATATCGTAATCGATATCTTCTTATACCATCCGTCGGGATCATAGATATCTTAGCACGGTATGTATATATAATCATAAACATAAATCTAGCACGTCATCGAACACCATATATCGCAACCAAAAAAACCAAAGCTCTCGGGGAGCTATCATCATATAAAATCAAATGTCTATACGAGGACTTTCATCATCACTTTTACGATCCACAAAGGCCAGGTACGGAGTATGATACTCCGAAAATTAATATCAGCATCACTCAGTGTACCTAGTCACGGTGCGTACAAAAATCTAAACGCTACCGTGGTCATCAAAATAAGGGTTCATATCGGGACGATCTATCGTTTCAGACGCATCGAAACATATACAAAAGTATATAGACAAAACACTATCTAGTCTAAGAACTAGATCTATAATCACCGAGTGTAAAATAGGGCTCCATGTGTCGAGTCGGGACTGGAAGCATGGGAACTCTCCTTCCTTCCATCTCATCTTGGTGATGGATCCTCCGGGGGCTTCTCGTGGTCTTCCTCGTCGTGTCGGGTGCGAGAGCCCGGCCTCTCAGTTCTAATGACTCTAGCTTCTTCCCAGCTAGGTCTCGGCGGATCTCAGCCATGATCTCCTCATAGGCAGTGGCTGTAAATGGAGAAGCAGTAAGAGGGGCACATGTTTCTCTCGTGGCGCATGCAGTTAGGCCACGTGAATCGTCAATCTCTATATTATCGTGGCACAGGGGTCCGTGTGGGGATGTCGTGGTGAGCGGGAAAAGCGGCGGTAGAGATGGAAGTTGGCATGGAATGATTTGCGGCGATGGTCTGGGCGGGCAATGACGGGGCTCGAATCCCATTGGTGGTAGGACCAGAAAGGTGAACTATCGGGGACGGGAAGGTCCAGCCTCGAATATGTTCTTGCCACAGCCAGGCAAGAATACATTTCCATCAGATGCCAAACGAGACACCTCCGGGTGAAGCCACTCGAGAATCTCATCACACTAGGTGTACACCCGCTCGGGGAGATATGGTCCATAGGGTGTAGCTCCGTATATCATGAATATGTAGCTAAGGGGACTGACAAAACGGGGCAAGTCCGCCTCAAGATCGAAGCTCTCTCGGCGACGATAGATGTAATCTGTCGATATCTCACGGGCATATCCACGCGATCGGATGGCGATCTTGCGATCGGTCGAAGCACACCTTCATAATGTGACGTACCACGGCATGTGCGAGAGCCCAATGGCGTACAAAATGAGCGGGAACTCGCCGATGTCTTTACTCGGTAAATCTGGTCGAACGGTAGAATGTACCACTCTCGGGTGTGACTCTAGAAGATAAAGAGAGTTTAGTCGTAAAACCGTCCGAACCATCTTATATTCCTAAGTTCTTATGAAACTACTTTCATGGTTTGGTCTTTGGGAAGAGACTGCATGGTTCCTTAGGACAGACCAAACGTTCGATGCCTAGCATTCGGGTAAAGGCTAAGTGATCACCCCATCTTATCGGGTCCTGGATTCCTTACTTCTACTCACGTTATAGTATCACATCATATCCGTTCTCATTATGCACTTACGATTCATCATTTCTTTTTATACCTTCATAACGTTATACTTTTATTCTTTTCACTTATGCCACGATAGAGGCAACACGCGCGGTGTTCGGAATTCCTTCACGTAGAGAGGTTGGGACCCGTAACAGTGCGAACCTCCAGTTAAGCAATCGCTTCATCATCGTAGACTCGTCGCGTTCTCATCATCGAATCCGTTCGGATTGTGATTCCTAAGATTTCTATGTTCTCGTTCCTTCTTAGTATTTCGTTCAATTGGGGATGCTTATGTTCTCATACTAAGTTCGGCGCAAAAGGGATCATGCGTCTTAAGAGTCTATGTTCTCATGGGGAAACATACTCATTTACATCATGCTTCGCATCTGTGATAAACACGGATCGCGACACATTGTGCGATAATCAAGCATTCTCATTTACTCATTTACCAAGTTCCTAAACCTTGTAACTTTCTTTCAAACTAATGACCAATCAATTGAAACAACTTTTCAATTTCAAAATTTCCACTTTCAAAATATTTTTCAACTTCCCAACAAGACAATATTGAAATTCAATTCACATTTCATATACTTCCATCATTTCAAAACAACTTTTAGTTGAGATAGTTACCTTCTTCCTCGTTGAGCAAGGCGGCGATGGAGTGCGGTGCGATGTGATCCAAACACAAATAATTTCTAGACACGACTTTCGACTTAGGATTCGAGGAAAGGGTTTCTAGGGTTCGGAGCGAACAAGAGCTCGATACCACTTTGTGACGACCGACTTTCCAATAAAGTACGGATCATATGGATCGTCACCGGTATGATAAAGCAATGAAATAAACATAGCTAATCAAGGCGATCAACCAATCAACTACTTAATAGCGCATGGGTTAAAGGGATAAACCATCGATACCAACTCAAGTCGTAGAAGGACTTGTCGAAAGGGTTCGAGGTTCAACATAACCTTGATCGTAAGCGAAATTTAAAGTGCAGTGCGACCTCAATTCAAAGCAATTATAATCAAAACATTAATAATATCGAGTTAGGCGGCAAATAAGCGTGTGGACATGCATATGACGATGCATGCCCGAGGTTCTAGAAACCTTTCTAATTAAGCATAAAAATAGCCGCTACTGCGCACCACCGCACCCATCATCGATCCTTACTCAACCTACACATCAAAAACGAAATGCAGGGCTAAGTACAAAAGTACTCAGTGGACTCGTTGCCAAAAACATTTTCTTTGTCAAAAGTTATTAATCGCCCACAATAGCGCATGAGGATTTTAGTTAAAGACTCATACATCAAACATTTTATCGTTTTCCAGCGTTCGGCGAACTATTTCATTCACGTTGTTTCCATATCGATCATTCATTCATTCATACGATACACATAGTCGCCGTGACCGGTCGAGGTAGCTAACCTTAACACACAGGCACACGTGTACACAATCCGAGTTAGTCCTTAACTAAGTCGGATCCGATCGTTACCCTTTTTTAACGTTGGTGGACCAACACATTCACATACCACATTGATATACCAATCTCGGATAGGATAACAACAAAACATAAATATTTGGCGATCGATAACATTTCATGTGATAATATTTCAATAAGCTTTGTAAAACATGCTTTGAGATATGCATAACATTTTCGTTTCAAGAAAGCCCACCGCTAATCAAGCTAGTGGTTCTAAAGAAGCGGTGTGATGTTCTTCCTCGCCGACTACGTGCGATCAAACCCTTCATAAGAAAATAGCGTTTCTTAGATTCTTTCTATTGATCGAAGGTGGTTTATAAACTACGACTTAAAGTTCCCAATTAGGGTTTCTTTATGATTTTATGTGATTGTTTAAGATAATTTCTATTATCTTACATTACAATTCAAACTATATCACTTCATCGCTCATAGGTGTACTTTAATTATGAATCATATATTCCGAGTCTATCCTCGACTCTTAACCTTAGTGTTATTCTTAACGTTATTACGTTATAGATTATCGGTAATCAATTACGATTGGTAGTTTAGGATTATCTCGAGCCACTAACTAGACTTAACAATTATAGTTCGTCTAGTAGGTTATGTGACGACTTATCGTATTCGCACGACAATTAAAAGATTAGTCTTGATTTATGATTCAGTGAGCACATGCTATCATATAGCTAAGTACTTAAGAATAAATGAAGTACTTGAGAATATTAACTCGATGTTTGAGACATAAGGATCGACGTCTTATGTTCGAATCTTCGCTTACTCATTACGACATTGCTTATTTAATTCACTCGTCGGAGATTACATATGTCGTATAATCGTTATTAGTTAGCGAGTTATGTTAACGCCCAACTAATTATCGTATTGAGTTGTCGTCATTGAATATTAACGTTGTAGCTCGACCTTTGGTTTTTCTAACTTAGGAACTCACGTTTGAGTATCCTTTTATTAATGGAAAACCACAATTTGTGTCTACCGATCCTCGTTTATTAAGTCTTAAGTTATCGAAATTGGTCGATTTCTTTTGGGTTCTCGTACATATAGTATTATGTTGTTTACGTTTGGGGTTTTGGTTTGTCGGTTCAACATAAACATAAACATTCAACATCAACATCAACATCAACAAAACCATACACAACATAAACTATACTAAAGCATTAGAAAACCCTAATTTCTAATGTAATACACCATCATTGTGTAAGTGTGCATAAGTGTTCCATTCATTCACCCTAATCACAACCATTTATCCAAAGTTTCATATTACTATCATAGCATCATTCATCATCAAAATTAAACCCATACTTAGCCATTCTATTACGTTTCGATAATTAGCAACAATTAGCATATGCATCGATAAATTCCAATAAAATCACATTATACTCCTATCATATTATAGAATTTAATTACCAATAAATTTTTAAACCATGGGTTAAAAGTCTCAAACTTTCGGTCATTTTAAATTAGTAAGCTTTGGTGTTGATAAATTCCACAAAAATTATATCATGCTTATACTATATACTAAACATGAAATATCACTTCATATCATGCATTAAAATCTTAAAACCATGCTTTTCATCTTTAAATCATTTGGTAATTCCACATTTATATATATACATATTGATAAATTCCAATCTTGCACAATATGTTTATATATGAAATAAACATGTAATATTAACATTAAATATCAACTAATATTTATAATATGAACCAAATGCTTGGAATTCTTTTTTCCTCACAAATATTTTACATATGTGTTCAATAATTCTCAACAATGCATATTAGGTTCATATTATTTCTAAACATCATATATCCTATTATTTCCAACAAATAAAATCAAATAATGGCTTAAAAATACTTAAATATATTCTGCCCATTTTGAAAAAATAGGAGTAGTGTTTCAAAATTTTCATGATTAATGTATGATGTTCATATCATATATTAAACACTATATCTCAACTATTTCTCAACAAATAAAATCAAACAAATACAAGAAAATTCCAAAAATATTCTGAAAATTACCATATTTATTCTACATGCTTATAATACATTAACAAGCAACAATATCAAATAATATTCATAAAATCATGCTTTATCATATTTAAAAAGAAATAAAGCATAAATAAAAAAAAATCAAACATGCTCCAAAAATTCTAAAATTTTTACAGTAGCCTTAGAACATTATTCTAAGCATGTTTTTTTCATGGCATGAGAGCATTTGATGGCTCTAAAGTCACGAAACAAAATGAGGAGTAAACTAGGGTTTTTAAACCCAAAAATTCAAAATAAATATTCAAATCCATTAGGATGGAAGATGATGATGAATAATACCTTCTTATGGTCTTAGAAGGATTATTTGAGAGTGGGAGAGGTTGGGGAGGGAGGATTTGGGGTTGAAAGTTTGAAAAGTGTAGAGAGAGAGTTTGAAAAATGAAAGGAAATGCAAAGGGTGAAAGTGTTCTGCCCTTGAACGTGTTTCCCTTGTTATTCAGACCTTAGAGCTGTCATTTCCCATTTTGGTAAGGTCTTGGTGGTAGTTGGGAGGTGGATTGGTCAAATTACCGTTTGGTATGTTATCTGAGCTCTTTAAGTTTTAACGCACTTTCGATCGATTTTCGGAACCTTAAGGTTCTATCTTATTAAATAGCCTTTAAAAGACTTATTTTAATGTTCATAAAAATTTCACGAAGTTCGGACGTCGTCCAGATAAGTCAAGTCAAGTTATCGCGGAAAAAGCGGCGTTCGACGATTAAAAATATGCCCATTCAAAATTCTATTGAATTTTGAGCTTTCATAAATAATTTGAGTCTTATAAAGCATATTTTATTGATTTAGACCCTCGGTTTGAGTTTGGTCGTTCGGATCAATTTAGGGTTTTCGGTATATATTACCGGCGTTGGTTAAGTTCCTCGAGAATTTCCTTGAAATTGATTCTTATAATTTCTAAATTCATAATAAATTATTCCTTAATGATTTTGATTGTTATCAAAATTTATTATGATTAACACGGATGAAAGTTTTTCCGCTCGTAAATAGTGCTTTTAAGGCGGCGAGGCAAGTATGCCGAAAATTCTCATTCTTTGGCTTCTCACATGTTTTTGTGTGAGGATTCTGAAAATGAAATCCGTTTGTTGAGATTCATTCTTGATCTTTCATTCTACGTTCAGGCTACTCAGAAAACCCTAATCCGGTAGGACTAGTTATCAGTTTTTGATTTCTTTAGTATTCGATCTCCGAATCGATTCTAATTCATTTCATTGGTTTCCTTAAACATAATTAAGGACTAACTACTAAAAATAATTGGTCTAATCATCACCAATTAAAGTTTTAAATTTTTCGGGTTATTCTGAGAAAACCAGGGAAGTCGAGGACTTGGTCGAGGAACACGAACAGGGTGAAGGCTTCCTTGCCCAAGGTAGCAGACAAGACAGAGATCAAGATCAGACCTCCCTTCCTAGGAAGGTTGGCAAGGAACAAAGAAGCTGAAGAGATGAATAAGATGATCAAGATCTTTAAGAAAGTAGAGATCAACATACCTTTGATCACTGATAAACGCACATTTTACACGTTTATTGTTGATTTCTAAAGATGATTTTAGTCGATAAAGTGCGTTTATGTCTTGGATCTCAATGCTTTTACATATTTTTTGAAGATACTGCTCTTGGGTTCTGTTTTGGTGTTTTGTAGGCTTATAAGTTGAAAACCGAAACATGGAACCAAGAACAAGTAGACGAGAGCAAAAAGGAGGGCCTAGCGACCTCATTAGCGACATAAGCCAGACATGAGCCATCACTTTCATGTGTGTGTGATGCCAAGACATAGAAGGCTCATGGCCGGCTAGCGACCGCTAGGTCGGCCGTGAGAAACACCAAAGCCTGGCGAGGAAGGCCGTGGCACGCGAGCACTCCCAAGAAGCGCGAGGCGTGCGGGCGATTTATGTACGACGCGACAACACCTAGCGACCGCGAGGTGTGTCCGCGAGCCGACAAGCGTGCGTCTTGCCGAGAGTCGAAGGATGACCGAGTCGAAGATGATCCTCGCGACCGCGGCGTGGTGTGACGTGAAAATTGGGTTTTCACCTAAATCTACAAATAGGGCTTCGCCCCTCGCCTCAACCTTCCCCAACCGTGATTTTACATATTTTCCTCAGTTTTCATAGTTTTTCATTTATTTTAACTTTAGCTTTGATTTAGATTCATTCTAGTATTAGTTTTCCATCATTCTACATTAGTTCTACGCATTGTTAACCTTGAACGATTTCGTCAGAAGGAATTCCGTGTTTTCCGTTTTAGTTGGGTTTGGATCTGAACCCAACCATTGTTCTTCAGGGCGCTTCCCTACGGGTTTTATCTATTTAAATTTCTGTTTTTATGATTATTTCGTATTTTATTCCGTTAATTATGTCTAGCTAAATTTACATTTCTAATCTAGGGTTTGCATGATTCTATCTATATGTTGTGATTCACGCTATTGTTATTTACCTTCGAGGCATTGATTCATGATTCTTGGTGCTTAATTATGTGTTGATTTTGATCAATCTTGATGCATATCATAGTTGCCGATTAATTACGTAACAGTTTTAATTGTCGATCGATCTTGAATGCATGATACGGATAAGCGCGAGTCGTGGCGAGATAGGAACATTCGTGAGGAAGCATATTCTTTGTGATCCTTTTGGGTTGCTTATTTTCCTCTAGAGGCGTATGATAATAGGGAAAATTAGTAATCAATCTGTCACAATTGTAAATGGCGAAGTTGTTGGCTACATATGTGATCTTCCATCTTATGCGGATTAAAGCGGTTAATAATAAGCGGGATAAACATCGCTGTGGATAGGATTAGTGCATCCCTAGGGTTAGTCTTTATCTCTTATATTCATCTTTGAGTATTTATTGCCTTTGTTTATTTTCAAGTTGTTATATTTGCTTTGGATTTAATTATCTGAAGCCTAAAACCTGATAAACCAAATTTGTTCTTGGATAATGATGAAGTTTCGTTGAATTAGCTTCTGTGTTTTCGGATTGCAATCCCTGTGGATACGATACTCGACTTACCTTATACTTGCGCGTTTTTCGTGAGAGAAAAGTGAGCGATCAAATTTTGGCGCCGTTGCCAGGGATTGTTAAGATCACATAGGAATAATTTGACGATTTGGAGTTATTAATTCAAGTTATATATTTATATTATTTATTTATTCTTGTCAAAGTTAAGCTCTCTCTTTTTCTCCAGGTAGTTTATGATCACAAGGTCCCGGGGACCTCCTGAGAAAAATCTTGACCCGAGATCGAAAATTCCCAAAGGAGAAGGAGGCGAGAGAAGAAGGGCGCAATGGCAGCTAATCCACGAAGCAGTGGTATTCCTCCCGAGCAAGCTGCACGCATGCTAGGCGATTTGTGAGAGATCTGGCGCGGATGGCGAATATGGGACTCCTTGTCCCTACCCCGAGCGAGACCTCAGAACTACATGTACCGACCTCCCACTGAACAATTCCAAGGAGGAGGATGGGCCCTCACGTGGGCCGAACAATTTGAATTAAAGCCGTACGATCGGTATGGTGCGAGGAGAAGCGGTTTGGGGAGGATTCACGGAGGATCCGAATGCCCGTCTCGAGACTTATCTCGACATTTGTGACACCATCAAGCGAGAATGGGGTGCCACAAGACACAATCCGGATGCGCATGTTCGGATTCTCTGCGACCGGGCAAAGGTGGTTCAAGAGCTGGACCGAACGGGATAGACGGTGGGGAAACTTTGCGAAGTTCCTTCAAAGTATTCCCTCGGCCCAAAGCACGAAGATCATATCGAGATCTCCCACTTTTGCCAACAAGAAGGCAGTGGTTATTCGAGGCATGAGAGAGATTTAGGGCCTATTGAGAATATGCCCATAACATGGATTCTCAAAGAGCAACAGATCACTTGAGTTCTATAGTGGTGGTGGCTGCATCACGATGAGCATTGTAGATGCATTGGCGGGGATGCTGTTGAGCCGTCGAGTAGAGGAGGCGGCCGCATCATAGAAGAGATGGCGGCCAATAGTTATCAATGGCCAATGGAGAGGCGCCCATGGTCAAAGCATTCTTGTTGAGAGTGATTCTAGATACAATGATCTTATGAAGAAGTTCCTCTTTTGAAGAGCGGATCGAGGCGGAAGAGGTCGATCATATCAATCGGATGAACCATGGAAATCGGGCATACCATCCGAACAATGAAATCATCCGAATCGTAGATGCGTATGCCAACCCCGATAACTTCCAACAACCTCCTGCGAGGCTTGTGCGAATGGTATGATTCGAGAGCCGAAGCGGGGTTTAGAGGAGTTGATGCGGCGGTTGGTTGTGAGCAACCAACAAATGACGATGAATCGATTCGATGGTGCGCGTGAGAACTCGTTCATTAATAGCACTACTCGAAAGTAGCACATCGGAATCGATATGAGCGCTATGGGAAGCATTTGAAGATCTAGAAAATCAAATCGGTCGGATGGCGCAATGTGAATGCTGACCAAAGAGCGGGCCAATTTCCGAGTGTCTGAAGTGAACCCAAAGAATCGGTGCTTTGCTATCCGGTTGAGAAGTGGAACGACATATCGAGAACCACCGGACGAAGAAGGAGCAGCGGAGAGCACCGCGATCGAGCTCGCGACCGCGAGCCATCACACGTTTAGTCGGTCAGAAGCAGCGCGGCGAATCGCGCGCGAAGAAAAGCACCTCGCGACCGCGAGCCCGGCGCGAGACCGGCGGCTCGAAGGGAAATCTGCGCGTGAGCCGCGGCGCGAACCTTGCCTGCGAGAGAGAGCGCATGATCGGGGGGCGAGCCGCGTCCGCACGCACAAACGCGAGGAAGAACGCGCGGCGGCGGCTTCCTAGCGATCATCCTCGCGATCGCGAGGAGGTCGCGAGGACACCAGTCGAAATTCGGCGTACACACATCCGATTCCGTTCCGAGTCGTTTGACTAAGCCCAGCGGGATGATAGGTGACTCGATTTCTGGAGATGTTCGAGAAGGTGAATATCAATATTCCTTTGCTAGATGCACTCAAAGATGTGCCGGGGTATATGAAATTATTGAAAGATGCCGTTACCAAAAAGAAGAAGCTGAAGAAATTCGAGACGGTCAATCTGTCTCAATAGTGCAGTGCTGTGCTGCAAAAGAAGTTTCCACTGAAGCAGAAAGATCCGGGCATATTCTCGATACCGTGTGTCATTGGAGGGCATGTCTTCTCCAAAGTGCTGTGTGATTTGGGGGCAAACATCAATTTGATGCCGTTGTCCATATTTAATAAATTGGAGATCGGAGAATTGAAGCCTACTACTATTACTCTCCAAATGGTGGGACGATCGGTCCACAAGGCAAAGGGATAGTGGAAGATGTCTTGATCAAAGTCAGATTCATCTTCCCGTGGACTTGTAGTCCTCGATATGCCGGAGAATGGGAACACGCCTCTCATTCTAGGGAGACCGTTCTTAGCGACATGCAGGGCTCTGATCGACGTGCAGGAGGGTGATCTCACATTCCGTGTGAACAAAGATGAGTTAACAATCTCGATTTATGATGCCATCACGAGAGGAAGACTTAGCATATGAAGAGTGCTATTCGATCACCACTACCACAGCCAGCCCATTCTTGAGCTCGAATTTCAATAGACCATCGGGCGAGCATCTGCGAGGAAGAAGTGGACTCGGTATAAAAATCCGAGTGATTCGTTCAAGCTCGATGGAAGCCATTTTATGCCAATTGGTGGGCTGTTGTAAATGCTAAGTCTGAGGGCAAATCGAGGTTTGGAAAGGCATCGGTTGTCAAATCGCTGATTGATGAGATGTAACGTCGAGCTAGCGACGAAAAATCTAAGCACTGGTTGGGAGGTAACCCAGCGTGTTTTCTTGTTTTATGTTTTCGTTTTGTTTTCCTCTTTTCTTTGTTTTGTTGTGTCTTGTTTCTTTGTTTTAAGTCCCAGGTATATCATCAATGGCGAGGATTCTATCCACCATGGAGTAGCGCGACATTTGAGGTAAGATCTCTCCCAATCACTCTCTTACGCAAACATTATTGTCTCCATTGCACTGCTGTTGACAATAAGTTTGGGGAGAGTGGTCGAAATGTGATGTGGTTGAGAGTCCTTTTTATGTTTTGCGTTGTTTTGTTAAGTTATTATATGTTGGGGCTTTTGTCGTGTCTTTTGTGTTTTTGTTGTGTCGGTCGATCAGCGAGTTCAAGTGAAACGTGTTAATCCATTGTGATGATGATAGAAATTTTACATTAAATATGTGATAGTGCACATGATATGTTAGAAAATGGCGCATGGATAACGAGATCGCTTAGCTTGTTATTTTAACCATTTGCTAAAACCGTGAGACTTGAGCTTCACTTTATACACATCTTGTTCTGATTTCTTCTATTTGTGTGATATCGTGCATGTAATTATCTTCTAGAACTTGCCGTTTTTACGTATCGAATTGCAATATGTGTTTTGAATATGGAAAGGATAAAGGCCGTCTTTGTTAAACCACATATTTACCCAAACACTAATGATGATATATACCGTTTATCGCCTTCTTTGAGCCTTTATTTGACCTTATTCTTTTGTTAACCGGATGATAGGAGGTGAGGATGGATATGGGAATCAAATGGGAGAAAAATTTGTTTTGATATGCAAAGTGGGGATAAAAGATAAAGTATGGTACCGTGTGAAAAGAATAGACCTATAAGCTCTATTACAAAGCGAAAAGAAAAAATTTTGTGAATAGTATGAGCATAAAGGAAGTCGATTATCATAGTATATGGTACCTTGAGTGAATAAATGTCGAAATAGCATGTTGGAAAGGAAAAGGAAATGGACAAAGTCCATATGAGCTGATTGTATAGATAAAAGTACTTGGAGTATATTTGAGTCACTTAGCCATATATCACCCTACCTTAACCAATGTGCCTACAATCTGACCTATGAAAAGTCCTTTTGATCCTAATTTGAATGCATTTGACGTGGTGGAGATATTAGAGAAATGGCGAGCCTATGGTGAGATTTTGCATTGCATTGATTTTTGAGTGCATACCGTCCCTTATTTCTTTATGAGTTGAGTGTACTCTATATTTTACGCACATGCCATTGTGAGGTTGAATTGAATGAGATTTTTGCTTTCAATGGTTTTACATTGTCGAGTTAGCTAATGTCGTAGGTGTGCGCTAATGATTTTGAGCTTTGAGATATTTACGAGGCTTTATTGGTTAATCACCTGACGACGCTTCATTGATCTTTTGTTGTTTCTCTCTTTCTTTTTGGTCTTGTTTTTGTTTGAGGACAAACAATGATTTAAGTTTGGGGGGTTGATAAACGAGCATTTTACGTTTATTGTTGATTTCTAAAGATGATTTTAGATCGATAAAGTGCGTTTATGTCTTAGATCTCAATCTTTTACATATTTTGGAAGATCTTGCTCTTGGGTTCTGTTTTGGTGTTTTGTAGGCTTATAAGTTGAAAACCGAAGCATGGACGAAGAACGAGAAGACGAGGGCAAAAAGGAAGGCCTAGCGACCTTATTAGCGGCCGCTAGCCAGACCGCGAGCCATCACTCGGCGTGTGAGCGCTGTGATCTTGCTGTTAGAAGGCTCGCGACCGCCTAGCGACCGCTAGGTCGACGTGGAAACTACCGGCCTGGCGAGGAAAGGACATGGCACGCGAGCACTCCCAGCGAGCGCGAGACGTGCCCACGGCGATTTTATGTGCGACGCGACCACATCTAGCGACCGCGAGGTATGGCCGCGAGGCCGACGAGCGCGCGCGCACTGCCGAGAGTCTGAAGGATGACCGAGTCAAAGATGATCCCTCGCGACCGCGAGGCATGGCGGCAGACGTGAAAATTAGGGTTTTCACCCTAAATCTATAAATAGGGCTTCGCCCCCTCGCGCCCCCAACCTTCCCCAGCCGTGATTTTACATATTTTTCCTCAGTTTTTCATAGTTTTTCAATTATTTTCACTTTAGCTTTGATTTAGATTCATTCTAGTATTAGTTTTCCATCATTCTACATTAGTTCTACGCATTGTTAACCTTTGGAACGATTTCGTCTGAAGGAATTCCATCGTTTTCTCGTTTCCGTTGGGTTTGGATCGAACCCAACCATTGTTCTTCAGGCGCTTTCCTACGGGTTTTATCTATTTAAATTTGCTTTTATGATTATTTCGTATTTTATTCCGTTAATTATGTCTAGCTAAATTTGTTCTAATCCTAGGGTTTGCATGATTCTATCCTATATGTTGTGATTCGCTATTGTTATTTACCTTCCGGGCATTGATTCATGATTCTTGGTGCTTAATTATATGTGTTGATTTACGATCAATCTTGATGCATATCATAGTTGCCGATTAATTACGTATGATTTTAATTGTCAATCGATCTTGAATGCATGATACGGATAAGCCTTGAGTCGTGGCGAGATGGAACATTCGTAGGAAGCATATTCTTTGTGATCCTTTTGGGTTGCTTATTTTCCTCTAGAGGCGTAACGATAATAGGAAAATTAGTAATCAAGCTGTCACAATTGTAAATGGCGAAGTTGTTGGCTACATATGTGATCTTCCATCTTATGCGGATTAAAGGGTTAATAATAAGCATGATAAACATCGTTGTGGATAGGATTAGTGCATCCCAGGGTTAGTCTTTATCTCTTATATTCATCTTTGAGTATTTATTGCCTTTGTTTATTTTCAAGTTGTTACATTTGCTTTGGATTTAATTATCAAGCCTAAAACACGATAAACCAAATACATTTCTTGGATAATGATGAAGTTTCGTTGAATTAGCTTACGTGTTTCGGATTGCAATCCACGTGGATACGATACTCGACTTACCTTATACTTGGCGTTTTCATGAGAGAAAAGTGAGCGATCAATCAACTGCTTTGACCTTGATGCGAGGTGTGCGAGTTCCTCGAGGCGTGTACGAGAGAGTCAGTACGGACGATGCCAATTTCAAATGGGGAGAACGTCTCGGCCGTACTCAAGCGAGATCTCCCAATCAAGTATACCGATCCGGGATGTTCTATATACCTTGTGTGATCGGGACAATGAGGATAGACCAGCGATGCTCGATCTCGGGGCATCAATCAATGTGATGCCCTATCTATCTATCGAGAGTTGAAACTCGGACCACTCAGGCCGTCTTGTGTTGAGATTGTTGGCGAGACAAGTTAAGTGTCTATCCCGAAGGGATAGTTGAGGATGTGCTCGTCGAGGTGCGGGACCTTATTTTCCCAATGATTTTACGTTCTAAATATGGCGTGCCGGACGAAATAGCTCGTCTTTGCTATGCGAGCCGTTTCTCAAGGCGGCGAACTGTCGACTACGATGCGGGAAGCTTACATGTAAATTAGCTAGGGAGACGGTCACCTTTGATATCTACAAAGCCGAGCAATTTCCGATCGACGCCGAGATGGTGGACTTCGTCAGTCTCACTATGAAGGATATTGAGAGATACTTTGCCAACGTGGTGATCAAGGGCGTGTCGAAAGAGTCGTCGAGGCACATGAAGATTTAGAGTATCTCGACTGAAAGATTAATGGACTAGATATTAGATATGGGCTCGATTAATTAAATGTTAGACATTGTTAATTAAACACTAAAGCCCGTTCAATAGTAGTGGGTGGTTATCTTTATAATGGAAAGTTAATCTTTTAGATTAACGTTAGAAGAGAACATGAACACACACACTACAGAAAATATACTGCAAAACCAATAGGAGATTCTTGGCGTCTCTCGTTGATTTTGATATCGAGGAATTGTTCTGCTGTTGCTTAAAGACACGTGGATACCATAGTTGTGGAAGCGCTCTCGAAGGATACATTGGAAGCTTTACTACTACATTGGAAGCGTTACAAACACGTAAGTCTTGATCCCGTGTTCATAGGGCTCTTCGCACGTTTAATTATAGATCTAGATATATTCTTGATGTTTTATTCATTGCGCATTAGATGTTGTCAAGCGAATCTAACGATGGTATCGAGGCAGGGGCTCGATTTATAATTAATTCGTGTTCTAATTAATTGTGAATTTCTCGAGATTTAGAATTTCGTATTCTTTTCGATTTTCGTTTTTTGTTTCTGTATTTTTCTTATGAATTTTAATATGTTTTTATTAAAAAAAAAGGAAAAACAGAAACGAAGATGGTAAATCGAAATCTGGAATTTGTGTTCTGATTTTGAAAATCTGAATCGGTAATTTGGAAATTAATTTCACCGGAAACGTTTTCCACCTCCGCCTCAACCTTTCCTCACAGGCGCGGCGTTGCGTTGCCGCGTCGTCGCCGCCGTCTGTGTATTGAATATCGCGGCGGGAGAGGACGAGGGTAAAGGGGCTGAGCGTTGGCGTCGAGTCGAAATCGCGGAGGCGCGCTGGGCGTTCCTTGCGCGGCGTCGGCGAACTCGTCGGTGGCGTGGAGTCACCGTGAACACGGCAACGCGGACGGAAAGGTTGGTGGCGCGATGTCGCGTCGCCGCCTTTTAAACCCTAACGGGTCTCTGCATTGCCGGGTCGAGGCGATGGGCGGCGAGCTTGAGGCTGTGGTGGGTGTGAAATTTGACTATGTTGGGCCGTGGTGACGGGTTTTAAAAATTTCCTTTGGCGACCCAATCGCATGATTTTGTTTTAAATTAAGCCCAGAGGGTCATCTTGTTTAAAAAAATAAAAATTGTTTTATTAATTTAGAATTAATAAAATTTAATTTCCAAATTTCACAAATTAATTTATTAGTTGGATTAATAATTTTTTTTAATATTATTATTTTTGAAATAATAACATTAATTTCGATTTTGTATTAATTTAGAATTAATACAATCTAATAATGTACATTGATTTAATTTAATAATTTAGAATTAATAAATTTAATCACAATTTTGAAATTAACTTGTTTATTAGATTAACAAATTTAAACTTTATTATTATTTTGAAATAATAATATAGGGTTTGATCTTATATTAATTTAGAATTAATATAATTTACTAATGTACATGGATTATTTTATTAATTTAGAATTAATAATTGTAATCACGATTTTGGACATTGATTTATTAATTAGATTAATAAATCTCATTTGATTATTATTTTAGAAATAATGATACTAAATGTATATTTATATTAATTTAGAATTAATATATATGTTTAAATCCACTTTTAATTAGAGAATTAAATTATTAATTAGATTAATGAATTTATTCGTTGAGCCCTATTTGCTGTTTTTATGTGATAAGCATGCTATTTGATTTTATGCTTATATTTTAACTATAGTAGTTAGAGACCGCTATTATGTTTGGGTGGTGGCCCGATACTAGTAGTCATGTGTTACTATGTTTGGGTGGCGGCCAATATATGTGGTCGCATTTCATCGGGTGGTGGCGGCAAGATGGTGTTTTGAATTTAATATTGAATATTAAATATACAATTAGTATCACATGTTTTATCCCACTAAAATACAAGTCTAGTTTTTGAAACAAAATGCATCGTCCATCATAATCGTGTGAGGATCTAGCCTCTTTCGTCGAGAGTTTTACACCAAAGTGTTTACTCCTAAATCGACAATGCAAAGCTCGTTCATAGATGCATGGTTGGCGTCGTGTGATGGGGTTGATTTGTAATTATTTTGAAATAGCAAGCGATTAAAATAATTAGTGGATGCATATTAATTAGTTTAATAAACCAAAATTGTAAATTTATTTGTTGTGATCGGTTTGGAACCGACCAAGTATTATTATTATAGTTGATAAAGCGCATTTTACGTTTATTGTTGATATTTAAAGATGAGTTTAGATTATTTAATGTGCGTTTATGTATCGATTCTTAATATTTTATCTATTTCTAGAAGATCTTGCTCTTGGGTGTTCCTTGACGTTTTGTAGGTTCGTATGTTGATAATCGAAGCAAGGAACGAGCGAGCGAAAACCACGTTACGCCGGTTCGGCGACCAACCTAGCGGGCGCTGGGCTGGCGCAAGGTATCCCGGTGAGCACCGAGGGAGGACGCGGTCGCAAAGAGCGCGCGCAAGCAGCCCCCAAAGCGAGATAGCCATTGACGATTTCGCGGCCGCTTGCTGGCGGTCGCTATCCAGCCGCGATGCTACCTGCGGCGGGCGAGACCGCTAGCGAAGAAGAGCGGCGGGGAGATGCCTCGCGGTCGAGCTAGCGACCGCGAGCAGCGATCGCGAGACGGCGCGACAGATGAGAAATTAGGGTTTCCACGCTTTTCTATAAATAGGGGATCAACTCCCGCGCCTCCTAGACCCCAGACGTCCCCAGAGAGCTTTTATTCAGTTTTCCTCGATTTTACCTTTCTTTCGCTTCGTTTAGTTCAAGATTTAATTCTTGCATTGTTCTAGTTTAGTTTATCGCTTTTCTATCGATCGGAACGTTTTGTCCGATCGTTTTCGTTATTTTAGTTCTTTCGCTTGGGATTGGATTGAGCCCAACCATTGTTCATCAATGCTCCATCACGGGTTTTATATATTTATTTTCCGTTTTCATGATTAAATCGTATTTTATTCCGTTTATTATGTCGGCTAGATTTCGTTCTAATCCACAGGGTTTGCATGATCCGATCCTATATGTTGTGATTCTGTTATCGCTATTTACCTTCCGGGCATTGATTCATGATTCTTGGTGCTTATTTATATGTGTTGATTTGATCAATCTTGATGCATATCTAGTTGTTGGTTAATTACGTAATTGTATTAATTGTCGATCGATCTTGAATGCATGATCTGAATGAGCCTTGAGTCGTGGGCGAGATAGGATATTAGTAGGAAGTATATTCTTAGTGATCCTTTTGAGTTACTTGTTTTCACCTAGAATGATAGGAAAACTCGTAATCTCTGCCGCAATTATAAATGGCGAAGTTGTTGGTTATATATGTGATCTTCCATCTTATGCGGATTAAAATTGGCTAATAGGAAGCAGGATAAACATACGTTGTGGATAGGATTAATGCATCCCTAGGGTTAGTCTTTCTTATCATGCTTTATCATCCGTGATTTTATTGCTTTATTTTATATTTACGCATGGTTACCTTTGCTTTGGATTAAATTAAAGCCCTTAAACCTCTCACCCAATTTACGTGCGAATAATGATGAATTATCGTTGAGCTAGCTTCTATGTTTCGTGATACAATCCACGTGGATACGATACTGCTTACCTTCTATATCGCCTTTTACGTGTGAAAAAGGGGCGATCAAATTTTAGGCGCCGTTCTTGAGTTATTAAGATGCGTAGGAATAATTTGACGATTTGGATTTATTAATTCAAGTTATATATTATATTATTTATTTATTGTTCCGAGATGAATTCTCTCTTTTCTCGGGTTGTTTATCGTGCAAGATTGGGGACCTCTGAAATATTATTAGATCCGAGATCGAAAGTTCTCAAAGGAGAAGAGGGCGAGAGAAGAGGCAGTGCAATGGCGGCTAATCCATGAAGCAGGGCATTCCTCCCGAGCAAGCTGCACGCATGCTAGCGGTTCGCGAGATCTGGCGCCGGATGGCGAATATGGGACTCCTTGTCCTGTTCGAGATGCGACCGCTGAACTTTATGTACCGACCTCTCTTGAACAATTCGAGGAGGCGGATGGGGCCGGAAGTCAATGCAAACAACTTCGAGTTAAAACCGGCCCTAATTAGCATGGCACAAGGAGAAGCGGTTTGGGGAGGAGTCACGGAGGAGGACCGAATGCGCATCTTGAGACATTCCTCGACATTGTGACACCATCAAGCAGAATGGGAGTCACAAGACACGATCGAATCGCGTGTTGGATTCTCTCTGCGGATCGAGGCGAAGGTGGTTCAAGAGTTTGGACGAGCAGGCGTAAAAGTTGGGGATCTTTGCGAAAAGTTCCTCTCAAAGTATTTTCCGCCGACCAAAGCCTGAAAATCATCGCGAGATCTCCCACTTCTCCCGGCTAGGAGATGAGTCATTGTTCGAGTCGTGGGAGGCGATTAGTGGGCCTATTGAGAAAGTGCCCACAACACGGATTCTCGAAGACGGCAGATCACGCGATTCTACGGTGGTGACATGGCATCTGAGGAGCATAGTGGATGCGTCGTCGGTGGATGTTTATTGAATCATCGTGTAGAGGCCGGTCGCATCATAGAAGAGATGGCGGCAAATAGTTATCAATGGCCAGCGGAGAAGCGTCGATGGTTAAAAAGCGTTGTCGAGATCGACGGTGATGAAGCAATTCACTCTTTGAAGAGTCGGATCGAGGCGATGGAGGTAAATCATATAAATCGGAGGAACCATGGGAGAAATCCGGCATCAATCCGAATAACGAAATCATCCAAATTTCTCGTATGCCAACCCCAACAACTTCGACAACCTCAAGCGAGGCGCCGTTCGAGAATGGTGTAATTCAAGAGCCGAAGAAGCCGAGTCTCGAAGATATGATGCGCAGTTGGTTGTAAGTAACCAACAATTGGTAACGAACGAGTGCATTTATAAGCAACACAGGCGAAGATTAATCATTTGGAGTCCTTGTGGCGGCTATGGGAAAGCATATGAAGATGTTGGAAAATCAGTTGGTCAAGTAGCCGTGCTGACTGAATGCACTACAAAAGGCGGGCCAATTTCCGAGTGTCGGAGGTGAACCGAAAAATCAATGTTTCGCCATCCAGACGAGGTGGACAAGCTTACCCAAGCCATACAGATAAGAAAGCAAATCGGAGAAAGAAAGTGGCTGAGGCGAAACTCACGACCGAGCTCGCGATTGCGATCCCGATCGCGAGTACCGAAGTTTTCCTCACGGCTTCGCGATCGATGCACGCGCCCGCGAGCGACCATGAGCCATCATATTGCGCGCTCAGATTTGTTAGCAGCGACCCGGCCCCATAGCTCGAGCGAAGAAGGCCGGAAGACAGAGGCGGACACCTCGCGACCAGCCCAGTGTCGCGAGGTCAACCGCAAGGGCCTCGATTGATTCTCGCGCGTACACTCCTCCGGTCCCATTTCCAGTCGACTAGTCAAGTCGAAATCTGACGAGGAGTTTTGGCGTTTCAAAGAGATTTTCAAAGTTGAGATCAATTTACCTCTCTTTGAGCGCTGCGTAATATGCGGGATACATGAAATTTTTAAAGGCGCGCTTGCAAGCAAGAAGAAATTGGGAAATTTGAAAAATTACCTATCCGAAGAATGCGGTCTGCCGTCTTCTGAGGAAGCTCCCTCTAAAGCGAAGGATCCGGCGGTTTACGTTAGAATGCGAGATCGCCAAGCAAACTTTTCCAAATGTATTGTGCGACTTGGGCGAGCATCAATCGATGCCTTTGAGCGTATTCAACCGGCTGCACCTAGGAAAGATAAAGCCGGCGAAGATATCGCGATGATGGTGACGGTCGATCACATATCTAAAGGTATCGTCGAAGATGTGTTGGTAAAATTCGGGACTTTGTTTTCTATATCCCAATTCAAACAACAACCGCTAATCTGGCGAGACCTTTTCTAGCGGCTGGTGGTGCTTTGATTGATGTGCGGGAAGGTAATCTCACGTTTCGTGTTAGCGATGAGGAGCTCAAGATTTTCATATATGCGCCATCAAGCAACACGGCGGTGAAAACCGGAAGATTGCTACTCGATCACGGCGCTCTTGCCGCACAAGTCGGCGCTTAGAGGGTACTTGCCCTTGATCGGCGGGCATGATGTAAAGAAGAAGTGGACTCGGCATAAAAATCCGGTGATTCGTTCAAGCTTTGTGGAAGCAATTGTTGTGCCAATTGGTGATGCATTGTCGATGCCAAGTACAAGGGCAAATTGAAGTTTGGAAAGACCACGATCGCCAAATCGCTGATTGATAAGAGGTAACGTCGAGCTAGCGACGATAAATCCATACCTTTGGTTGGGAGGTAACCCGACATTTCGTGCTTTATGTCTTTTGTTTTGTTTTCTTGTTTTCGTTGTTTTCTTGTGTCATGTTTGTTTGTTTTAAGTCCCAATGTATATCATCAATGGTGAGGATTCTATCGACCACGGAGTGGCGCAACATATGAGTGCGGTCTCCCAATCACTCTCTTACGCAAACATTATTGCCTCCATTGCTGCATTGTTGACAATAAGTTTGGGGGAGTGGTCGAGTGTGATGTGATTGAGAGTCCTTGTTATGCTTTGCGTTGTTTTGTTAAGTTATTATATGTTGGGGCTTTTGTCGGGTCTTTTGTCTTTCTTTTCGTGTTGTGTCGTCGATCAGCGAGTTAAGTGAAGTTGTTAATCCATGTGTCGATAATGATAGAAATTTTTAAGTGAAATTTAATGATAGTGCACATGATATGTTAGAAAATGACGCATGAATGACTTGAGATTGCTTAGGCTTGTTTTTCACCATTTGCTTAACCCGTGAGACTTGAGCTTTCTTGTATACATATCTTGATCTGATTTACATTAAGTGTGTGATATCGTGCATGTGATTATCTTCTAGAACTTGCCGTTTTTACGTATCGACCGCATGATATGTGTTTAATTTGGAAAGGATAAAGGCCATCTTTGTTAACCACATACTTACCCAAACACTAACCCGATAATATCTATCATTTGTTGCCTTCTTTGAGCCGTTTTTGACTTTATTCTTTCGATTAACCGGATGATAGGAGGTGAGGATGGATATGGGAACCAAAAGGGGTTGAAATTTTGATGTAGTTATGGCGAGAAACATTAGTTTTAGAGAAATGCATCTGTGATGAAGAATAGTACCTTTGTTGTGAATGAGAAACCCTATAAGCTCTAGAAAAGAAAAGAAAAAACAATGATAAGTTCACTATGTGTTTTGAGCATAAAGGGTCGTTAATCAAAGTATAGATACCTTATGAGGCATAAAACGTCGATTTAACACGTTGGGAAAGGAGAGGAAAATGGACAAAGTCCATATGTGTCGAAAAATATAAATGGGGGTGCTTGGAATATTTTTGAGTCACTTAGCCATATATTATCCTACCTTAACCAATGTGCCTACAATATAACCTATGAAAACACCTTTTTGATCCTTATTTGAACACATTTGATGCGGTGGAGATATTAGAAGCGGTAAGCCTATGGTAAGATGTTGCATTGCATTGATCGTTGAGTGTATACACGTTCTACATTTCTTTATGAGTTGAGTGTATCCTATATTTTACACACATGCCGTTGTGAGGTTGAATTAAATGAGTTTTGCCCTCGATGGTTGTTTGTGTTGAGTTGGCTAACGTCGTCGTAATGCGCTAATGTTTTGGCGTTAATATGTTTACGAGGCTTATAATGGTTATCCTCTTTTCTACGCTCGTTGATCTTTCGTTTGTCTTTCATTACATTTTTTGTTTGAGGACAAACAATGCTTTAAGTTTGGGGGTTTGATAAGCGCGCATTTTACGTTTATTGTTGATATTTAAAGATGAGTTTAGATCATTTAATGTGCGTTTATGTATCGATTCTTAATGTTTTATCTATTTCTAGAAGATCTTGCTCTTGGGTGTTCCTTCGACGTTTTGTAGGTTTATATGTTGATAATCGAAGCAAGGAGCGAGCGAGCCAAACCACGTTACCCGGTTCGGCGACCAACCTAGTGGTCGCTAGGCTGGCCGCAAGGTATCCCAGCGAGCAGGGAGGGCAGCGGTGCAAAGAAGCGCAAGCGACCCCAAAGCCGAGATAGCTCTTGTCACGATTTCTCGCGGCCGCGCTGGCGGTCGCTATCCGCCGCGAGGCTACCTGCGGCGAGGCGAGACGCGGCGAAGAAGAGCTGCGGGAGATGCCTCGCGGTCGAGCTAGCGACCGCGGCGGCGATCGTGAGGCGCGGCGAGATGAGAAATGGGGTTTCCACCTATTTCTATAAATAGGGGATTAACTCCCTCGCGCCACCTAGACCCCAGACGTCCCCAGAGAGCTTTTTATTCAGTTTTCCTCAGATTTTTACCTTTCTTTCGCTTCCGTTTAGTTCTAGATTTAATTCTTGCATTGTTCTAGTTTAGTTTATCGCTTTGCTATCGATCAGAACGTTTTGTCCGATCGTTTTCCGTTATTTTCTGTTCTTTCGCTTGGGATTGGATTCAAGCCCAACCATTGTTCATCCAACGCTCCATCACGGGTTTTATATATTTATTTTCCGTTTTCATGATTAAATCGTATTTTATTCCGTTTATTATATCGGCTAGATTTCGTTCTAATCACAGGGTTTGCATGATCCGATCTATATGTTGTGATTCTGTTATCGCTATTTACCTTCGAGGCATTGATTCATGATTCTTGGTGCTTATTTATATGTGTTGATTTCGATCAATCTTGATGCATATCTAGTTGTCGGTTAATTACGTAATTGTATTAATTGTCGATCGATCTTGAATGCGTGATCTGAATGAGCATGAGTCGTAGGCGAGATAGGATATTAAGTAGGAAGTATATTCTTAGTGATCCTTTTGGAGTTACTTGTTTTCACCTAGAATGATAGGAAAACTTCGTAATCTCTTGCCGCAATTGTAAATGGCGAAGTTGTTGGTTATATATGTGATCTTCCATCTTGTTGATAAGCAGCATTTTACGTATTTAGTTGATATTTGAAGATGAGTTTAGCTCGTTTAATGTGCGTTTATGTATCGATTCTTAATGTTTCATCTATTTTTAGAAGATCTGCTCTTGGGTGTTCCTTTGGCGTTTTGTAGGTTTATATATTGATAATCGAAGCAAGGAGCGAAGCACGAGCCAAATAAACAATTGCCAGTTTCTAGCGACCAGCCTGGCGGTCGCTAGGTTGTCATGAGCAAACCGGCGCCCGAAGAGCGTGCCGCGACCTCGTGCCATAGCGACTAGCGTCGAGAATTCAGCGGGCGATTTCGCGACCGATTCGTAATGGCTAGCGACCGCTAGCCGGGTCATAATATAAGCGGCGCAGAAGGCGGCGGCGAGAAAAACAGCGAGATACCTAGCGATCGCGCTAGCGATCGCGAGGACCGATCATGGCGCGCGACGGAGGCGAAAGTGGGGTTTCCCCTTTTCTATAAATAAGGCGAACACCGCGCCTCGAGACCCCGACGCCCGAGCTCGTTTTCTTAAGTTTTCCTCGGTTTACATCTTTTAGTCTTTAGTTTTCATTCCGTTTAGTTCTAGCTTTAATTTTCCGTTATTCTTGTTTGGTTTATCGATCGGAGCGTTTTGTCCGATCGTTTTCTTTGTTTTCCGTTCGTTCGCTTGGGATTGGATTCAAGACCAACCATTGTTCATCAAGCCTTCCCTACGGGTTTATATATTTAAATTTCGTTTTATGATTAATTAGTATTTCATTACTGTTTATTATGTGCAGCTAGTTTTCCGTTCTAATCACAGGGTTTGCATGATTCGATCCTATATGTTGTGAGTTACGCTATCGTTATTTACCTTCCGGGCATTGATTCATGATTCGTTTGTGCTTATTTATATGTGTTGATTTCTAATCAAGCTTGATGCATATCTAGTTGCCGATTAATGGCGTAAGCGTATTAATTGTCAATCGATCTTGAATGCATGATACGATTAAACGCGAGTCGTAATTGAGATAGGACGATCGTAGGAAGCATATTCTTAGTGATCCTTTTGGGTTGCTTATTTTCCTCTAGAGGCGTAAGCGTGATAGGAAAATTAGTAATCAATACCCGCAATTATAAATGGCGAAGTTGTTGGTTATATATGTGATCTTCCGTCTTATGCGGATTAAAGCGGTTAATAATAAGCGGGATAAACATCGTTGTGGATAGGATTGGTGCATCCACAGGGTTAGTCTTTCTTTATAATCATCCTTCGTGATTTTATCGCTTTATTTTATATTTCTGTTTGGTTACCTTTGCTTTGGATTAATTTCGAAGCCCTAAAACATCTCACCCTTATTACGTGCTTGGATAATGATGAATTGTCGTTGAATTAGCTTACGTGTTTTCGGTTGCAATCTCGTGGATCGATGCTTAACACCTATAATTACACCTTTGCGTGTGAAAAGGGGCGATCAAATTTTAGGCGCCGTTCTTAGTTATTAAGATCACATAGGAATAATTTGACGATTTGGATTTATTAATTCAAGTTATATATATATATATATATTATATTTATTTATTTTATCGGTGCTAAATTCTCTCGTTTCTCGGGTGGTTTATCGTACAAGATCTCGGGGACCTCACGAAGTATTTTTAGATCCGAGATCGAAAGTTCTCAAGGAGAAGAGGGCGAGAGAAAAGCAGGCTGCAATGGCGGCCGATCCATAAGCAGGGGCATTCCTCCCGAGCAAGTTGCACGTATGCTAGGTGACTTTGCGAGAGATGCGTCGGATAGCGAACATGGAATCATTGTCCTGCTCGGAGGAAAGACCCACGAACCACATGTGCCGACATCCTACGAGCAGTTCAAGGAGGCGGTTGGGGCCCTGCGTAGATGCAAATAATTTCGAGCTCAAACCGTACGATCGGTATGGTCGAGGAGGCGGTTTGGGGAGGAGTCACGGAAGACCGAATGCGCATCTCGAGGCGTTTCTCGACATTTGTGACACCATCAAGCAGAATGGGGTGCCACAGACACAATCCGGATCGCATGTTGGGTTTCTCGGCTGTGACGGTGAAAGATTGGTTCGAAGTTTGGACCGGTGGCATCGACACTGGGGAAACTTTGCGAAGTTTCTTTGAAATACTTTCCGCCGCGCGCGAAGATCATCGCGAAATCTCATTTTGCCAAAACCACGACGAATCATTATTCGAGGCATGGGAGAGATTCGAGAGGTCTATTGAGGCGATGTCCACAACATGGGTTCTCTAAGGAGCAACAAATCACTGCAGTTCTCGGTGGGTGACATGGCGGGCGAGGAGCATGGTGGATGCGTCGGTGGGGCTGTTTATTAAACCGACCGGTCGGCGAGGCAAGCCGTATTGTAGAAGAGATGGCTGCCAACAGCTATCAATGGCCAACGGAGAGAAGCGCCATCGTTCAAAGCGGTGCTTTGTTGAGGTGATTGAAATATGATGACCTCGTGAAGAAGTTCACTCTTTTGAAGAGTCAGATTGAAGCGAGCGTTAGCCACATCAATCGGAGGTCGTTCAAATTTCCAACAACCTTGACGAGGCTTCAATACCGAATCGATTGAGGCCGAGGAAGCCAAGTCTCGAAGACATGATGCAGCGGTTGGTTGTAAGCAACCAACAATTGGCAACGAATCGAGTCGTTCATCGGCAACACAGGCGGAAGATAAATCACTTGGAGTCGGTGTGGCTATGGGAAGCACATAAAGATGTTGGAAGGTCAAATTGGTCAAATTGCCGTACAAGTGAATGCCTACAAAAGGCGGGCCAATTTCCGAGTGTCGGAGGTGAACCCGAAGAGTCGATGCTTCGCCATTCGAGGCGAGGTGGGCGAGCCTACCCGAGCCCTACCGAGAAAGAAGAGCAAGAGAACATTCGGCGAAACTTCGCGACCGAGCTCGCGACCATGAGCCCGATCGCGAGCCATCTGAATTTTGTCCACAGGCGCCCGCGAGCGCGCAGCCAAGCCCCCGACCATGAGCCATCCAAGCATCGGCGCCCGGTTGCTCATGGCGACCTAACGCCCGCAAGCTCGCCGCGAACAAGGAGATCGGCGCACGGCATACTCCTCGCGACCATCCAGTGATCGCGAGGTCGATCGCGAGCACCCGCAGGCTAATCTCGCGCGTATATTCTTCGGTCCCATTTCCAGTCGACTTGTCAAGTCGAAATATGACGAAATTTGCTCGTTCAAAGAGGTATTTGAAAGTTGAGATAAATTTGCCTCTCTTTGAGCGTTACGAAACATGCCGGGCTACATGAAATTCTTAAAAGGCGCTTGCAAGTAAGAAGAAACTTGGGAAATTTGAGAAAATTTCCTATCGAAGAGTTGATGCCGTCTTGCAAAAAAGCTCCTTTGAGCGAAGGATCGGCGGTTTCACGTTAGAGTGCGAGATCGCCGGCGAAATTTTCAAATGTGTTATGCGACTTGGGGCGAGCATCAATCGATGCCGTTGAGCGTTTTCAACCGGCTACACCTAGGAAAAATGAAGCCGGCGAAGATTTCGCGATGATGGCTGACCGGTCGATCACATATCAAAAGGTATCGTCGAAGATGTGTTGGTAAAATTGGGATTTTGTTTTCCTGCGACTTTGTTATTCTTGATATTCCGAATTGAACAACAACCACTAATCTAGGTAGACCTTTTCTAGCAAGCTGGTCGTGCGTTGATTGATGTGCGAGGAAGGAAACCTCACGTTTCGTGTTAGCGATGAGGAGCTCAAAATTTCCATATCTGACGCCATCAAGCAACACGGCGTTGAAAAGCGGAAGATTGTTGCTCGATCATGGCTGCTGCTGCCGATCACGTCTCGCGTTTAGAGGATACTCGACCGATCGAAGAGGCGTGAGAAGGAAGAAGTGGACTCGGCATGGAACTCGAGTGTATCATTCGAGTTTGGGGGGCCTTCCATAGTCGGTGGTGGTCATCCGTAAATGCGAAGTTTAGAAGGTTCCACAAGTCGAGAAAGATGTCTATTGCTACTAAAGCGCCGATTAGCGAGGTTAGTGATGGTCTAGCTAAAGGCGTTAAATAAAGCACTTGTTGGGAGGTAACCCAGCGTTTTCTTTGTTTTGTTCTCGTGTTTTTTTTTTTTTTCGTTTGTGTTGTTCTTTTGTCGTGTTTACGTTTTCGTTTCGTTTTAGGTAATACGTCGATCAACGAGTTAAGTGAAGTGTGTTAATCCATGTGGCCAATGACGATTGAAAATTTTGTGAAATTTAATGATAGTGCACATGATATGTTAGAAAATGACGCATGAATGACGTGAGATGGTTTAGGCTTGTTGTTTTCACCATTTGCTTAACCCGTGAGACTTGAGCTTCTTGTATAAACATCTTGATCTGATTTCTTTTAATTGTGTGATATCATACATGTGATTATCTTCTAGAACTTGCCGTGTTTACGTGTCGAGGCTATGATATGTGCTTTCAATTTGGAAAGGATAAAGGCCATCTTTGTTAACCACATATTCACCCAAACACTAACCCGATGTTATATACCATTTGTTGCCTTCTTTGAGCCTTTATTAGACTTTTCTTTCGATTAACCGGATGATAGGAGGTGAGGATGGATATGGGAATCAAAGGGGTGAAATTTTGATGTAAGTTATGGCGAGAAAAGTTTATTTTAGAAAAATACATCGTGGTGAAGAATAGTACCTTTGTTGTAAAAGTTAAACCTATAAGCTCTAGAAAAGAAAAGAAAAAGAAAAATGTTAAGTTCATTATGAGTGTTGAGCATAAAGGGTTTTTAATCAAAGTATAGGTACCTTATGAGGCATAAAACGTCGATTTAGCACGTTGGGAGAGAAGAGAAAATGGACAAAGTCCATATGTGTCGAAAAGTAAAAATGGTGGTGCTTGGAGTATAATTGAGTCACTTAGCCATATATTATCCTACCTTAACCAATGTGCCTACATTATAACCTATCAAAAGACCTCTTTGATCCTTATTTGAACACATTTGACGCGGTGGAGATGTTAGAAAGCAGCAAGCCTATGGCAAGATGTTGCATTGCATTGATCTTTGAGTGTATACCGTCCTTAATTTCTTTATGAGTTTGAGTGTATCCTATATATATTTTACACATGCCTTTGTGAGGTCGAAATAAATGAGTTTTGCCGTAAATTATTGTTTATGTTGAGTGGACTAACGTCGTCATGTGCACTAATGTTTTTGGCGTTGATATGTTTGGAGGCCTAGAATGGTTATCCTCTTTGCTATGCTCGTTGATCTTTCGTTTGTCTTTACATTGTTTTGTTTGAGGACAAACAATGCTTTAAGTTTGGGGGTTTGATAAAGCGCATTTTACACGTATTTAGTTGATATTTGAAGATGAGTTTAGCTCGTTTAATGTGCGTTTATGTATCGATTCTTAATGTTTCATCTATTTTTAGAAGATCTTGCTCTTGGGTGTTCCTTTGGCGTTTTGTAGGTTTATATATTGATAATCGAAGCAAGGAGCGAAGCACGAGCCAAATAAACAAGCGCCGGTTTCTAGCGACCAGCCTAGCGGTCGCTAGGTTGGTCATGAGCAAACCGGCGCCCGGAAGAGCGCGACGCGACCTCGTGCCCATAGCGAAGCTAGCGTCGAGAATTCTTTGGGCGATTTCGCGACCAGTTCGTAATGGCTAGCGACCGCTAGCCGGTCGCAATACAAAGCGGCGCAGAAGGCGAGCGCGAAGCGAAGAACGCGAGAGATACCTAGCGATCGCGCTAGCGATCGCGAGGACGATCGCGGCGGCGCGATGAGGCGAAATTGGGGTTTCCACCCTTTTCTATAAATAAGGCAAGACACCGCGCCTCGAGAGACCCCAGACGCCCAGGCTCGTTTTCTTAAGTTTTCCTCGGTTTACATCTTTTAGTCTTTAGTTTTCATTCCCGTTTAGTTCTAGCTTTAATTTTCCGTTATTCTTGTTTGGTTTATCGATCGGAGCGTTTTGTCGATCGTTTTCTTTGTTTTCCGTTCGTTCGCTTGGGATTGGATTCAAGACCAACCATTGTTCATCCGACGCTTCCTACGGGTTTTATATATTTAAATTTCGTTTTATGATTAATTCGTATTTCATTCCGTTTATTATATGCGGCTAGTTTTCCGTTCTAATCTAGGGTTTGCATGATTCGATCCTATATGTTGTGAGTTACGCTATCGTTATTTACCTTCGGGCATTGATTCATGATTCGTTTGTGCTTATTTATATGTGTTGATTTCTAATCAAGCTTGATGCATATCTAGTTGCCGATTAATGGCGAAGCGTATTAATTGTCAATCGATCTTGAATGCATGATACGATTAAGCCTCGAGTCGTAATTGAGATAGGGACGATCGTAGGAAGCATATTCTTAGTGATCCTTTTGGAGTTGCTTATTTTCCTCTAGAGGCGAAGCGTGATAGGGAAAATTAGTAATCAGCTGCCGCAATTATCGTGGCGAAGTTGTTGGTTATATATGTGATCTTCCGTCTTATGCGGATTAAAGCGGTTAATAATAAGCGGGATAAACATCGTTGTGGATAGGATTGGTGCATCCTAGGGTTAGTCTTTCTTTATAATCATCCTTCGTGATTTTATCGCTTTATTTTATATTTACGTTTGGTTACCTTTGCTTTGGATTAATTTCGAAGCCCTAAAACATCTCACCCTTATTACGTGCTTGGATAATGATGAATTGTCGTTGAATTAGCTTATGTGTTTTCGGATTGCAATCTCTGTGGATCGATGCTTAAACTTACCTATAATTACACCTTTGCGTGTGAAAAGGGCGATCACTTATGCGGATTAAAATTGGCTAATAGGAAACATGATAAACATACGTTGTGGATAGGATTAATGCATCCCTAGGGTTAGTCTTTCTTATATGTTTTATCATCCGTGATTTTATTGCTTTATTTTATATTTACGCATGGTTACCTTTGCATTGGATTAAATTAAAGCCCTTAAACCTCTCACCCAATTTACGTGGCGAATAATGATGAATTATAGTTGAGCTAGCTTCTATGTTTCGTGATACAATCCCTGTGGATACGATACTCTGTTTACCTTCTATATACGCCTTTTACGTGTGAAAAAGGGAGCGATCAATAGTCATCAGCCAAAGCAGAGGCTATAATAATATAAGACTTGAATCACTACAAATCAATGTTGCAATCGGCTTTGAGGCCTACCGAGTGATATTATTCTGATCATTAGCCAAAGCGGTGTAATAATATTGACTTGGTTCTTGGACTACTAAGATTTATATTTGTTATAAATCCGTATTTTGGATTTGGGGGTGCAATATATGTAAAATTAGTGGGAGCTAATCAATCTGATAAACCACTTGTTTGATTAGTGATACGATTGTGATCTGTGTTTACTTTGTTCTAATTTTGTTATATTTCTTTATTTTTCGTTTGATTCGATGTCATCTATGTTATTTAATTGTTTGGTGAAACAAATTGTTTGGTAGGTCAAACTATCCGAATTAGCTACATTACTGCGTTTGGTATTAAGGACGGAAAAGATTGAGTATGTCTTGGACAAACCAATCAGTACCATCCCTGATGAGCTTTCTCCTGAGTATGCCTCGTTTGACAAGGCTGCTCATAAGAAGCACGTTGAGGATGCTATGTCGGCTCAGGGCATCATGTTGACTTCCATGAGTTTGGAACTGCAGAGGCAACATGAAAGCATGCTTCCTTATGAAATGATTCAACACTTGAAAAGTCTGTTTGCCTTACAGGCACAAACTTTGGAGTATGAGATACTCCGAGATCTATTCAAGTGTACACTTCATGATAGGAGCAAGGTCTCTGAACATGTTTTGAAGATGATTGGGTTAATTGAGAGGCTGGCGTCAATTGGTACGACCTTGCCAGCCAATGTCTCAACCAACCTAGTTTTACAATCGCTACCTAGTTCATTTGCGAATTTCATAGTGAATTTCAATATGAACAATACTAAGGTGGGATTGTCTGATCTTCACAACATGTTGAAGACTTTTGAGTCCTCTACTTCTGATGGCAAATCTGTGCTCATGGTGAGCTCTTCGCTCAATCTTCGAAGGGAAGAAAAGCGAAAGAAAGAAAGAAGAAGGCATCGGATGTCTTCAAGCTAAGAAGAATGGAGGGTTGAAAGAAACCGACATTTGCAAAGGATGAGTGCATGTTACGTCATGAGAAGGGGAGCCTTTGGAAGAGGCGCCCAAAGTTTAAGGCACGAGGTGCATTGGGTAGCGACTCGGTATGTTTGTCATTGAGATAAATATGTACATAAATAATTCACATTCTTGGGTATTAGATACCGGTGTGTCTCACATTTGTAATAATGTCGGGGACTAAGTGACGACCGAAAGGTGAATCTCGGGAGGTCGATCTGCGTGTGGGAAATGGAGCAAGAGTTCTTCTTTGAGCGTAGGGACTTATAGATTAGATCTTCCTTCGGGATATAGACTAGATTTACATCAATGTTATTTTGTTCTGCAATTTGAAGAATATTATTTCCATTCCTATGTTAGACAATGAAGGGTTTCCTTCCATTTTGGAAAGCGATCGTTGCACTTTTTAAGCAATGGAGTTCTTTATGGAAATGCTTCTCTTTCGAATGGTTTATATATGCTTGTGTGACGACCCGACTATCAATGAAGTACAGATCATATGGATCGTCACCGGTATAATAAAGCGTGGATATAAACATAACTAATCCGGACAATCAACCATTTAACTATTCGATAGCATAGGCTAAAAGGGATAAGTAATTGATACTAATTCAAGTCGCGAATGACTTGCCAAAGGGTTCGAGGTTTCAACATAACTTGATCGAGGCAAAATTCAAAGTACAGTGCGATCTCCGATTCAATACGGCATAAATGCAATTATAATCAAAACATTAAACAATATCGAGTTAGGCGCAAATAAGCGTGTGGACATGCATATGGCGATGCATGCCCAAGGTTCTAGAAACCTTTCTAGTTAAGCCACAAAACAAGCGCTACTCGCACCACCTCGCACCCATCATCGATCCTTGCTCAACTGCACATCAAAAGCGAGATGCGGGGCTAAGTACAAAAGTACTCGGTGGACTCGTTGCGAAAACATTTTCTTTACCAAAAGTTATTGAGCGCCCACAATAGCACATGAGGATTTTAGTTAAAGACTCATGCCTATCAAATATTTTATCATTTTCCAAAAGTGTCGGGGCGACTATTTTATCACGTTGTTCCATAGCGGTAATTCATTCATCATTCATTCGTTCGTTCATTCGCGCACTATGGGTGGCCACCTACACATAGTCGCCGTGACGATCGAGGTAGCTAACCTTAACACACGATCCTGCGTGTACACAATCCGAGTTAGTCCTCAACTAAGTCGGATCCGATCGTTACCCTTTTTAACGTTGGTGGACCAACTCGTTCACATACCACATTGGATATACCAATCAATTCTCATCCGCATTTGGACAAACCAACCTCGGATATGGACACAACAAAACATAAATATTTGGCGATCGATACGGTTCATGCGATAATATTTCATAAAGCTTTTGTAAATCATGCTTTGAGTTATGCATAATCATTTTGTTTGAAAAGCCCATACGCTAGTCAACGCTAGTAAGTCTAAGTGAGCGGTGTGGTTGTTCTCCTCGCCGACTACGTGCGGTCAAACCCTTCATAAGAAAATAACATTTCTTAGATTCTTTCTATCGATCGATGGTGGTTTATAAATTACGACTTAAGTTCCCAATTAGGGTTTCTTTATGATTTCATGTGATGGTTTTAAGATAATTCTTATTATCTTACATTCCCAATTCAACTATATTACTTTATCGCTCATGGGTGAACTTTTACTTATGAATCACATACTCAAGTCTATCCTCGACTCTTCACCTTAGTGCTCTTTTAAGCGTTATTACATTATAGATTGTTAGTATTGAGTTATGATTTGTAATTTAGGATTATCTCGAGCCACTAACTAGACTTAACAATTATAGTTACGTCTAGTAGGTTATCTTGAGGACTTATCGTATTCGCACGACAATTAAAGATGAGTCTTAATTTATGATTCAGTGAGCACATGCTATCATATAGCTAAGTACTTAAGAATAAATGAAATACTTGGGAATATTAACTCGATGTTTGAGACATAAGGATCGACGTCTTATGTTCGAATCTTGCCACTCATTCGACATTGCTTATTTAATTTACTCGTCGGAGATTACATATGTCGTATAATCGTTATTCGTTAGCGAGTTATGTTAACGCCCAACTAATTATCGTATTGAGTTGTCGTTATTGAATATTAACGTTGTAGCTCGACCTTTGGTTTTCTAACTTAGGAACTCACGTTTGAGTATCCTTTTATTAATGGAAAAACCACAATTTGTGTCTAACCGATCCTCGTTTATTAGTCTTAAGTTATCGAAATTGGTCGATTTCTTTTGGGTTCTCGTACATATAGTATTATGTTGTTTACGTTTGGGGTTTTGGTTTGTCGGTTCGATATAAACATAAACATTGACATCAACAAAACCATACACAACATAAACTATACTAAAGCATTAGAAAACCTAATTTCTAATGTAATACACCATCGTTGTGTAAGTGTGCATAAGTGTTCCATTCATTCACCCTAATCACAACCATTTATCCAGTTTCATATTACTATCATAGCATCATTCATCATCAAAATTAAACCCATACTTATCCATTCTATTACGTTTGATAATTAGCAACAATTAGCATATCGTCGATAAATGCCGATAAAATCACATTATACTCCTATCATATTATAGAATTTAATTACCAACTCAATATCATCATATAAATTTTTAAACCATGGGTTAAAAGTCTCAAACTTTCGGTCATTTCAAATTAGTAAGCTTTGGTGTTCAATAAATTCCACAAAAATTATATCATGCTTATACTATATACTAAACATGAAATATCACTTTATATCATGCATTAAAATTTTAAAACCATGCTTTTCATCTTTAAATCATTTCGGTAATTCCACGTTTATATATATACATATTGATAAATTCAATCTTGCACAATATGTTTATATATGAAATAAACATGTAATATTAACATTAAATATCAACTAATATTTATAATATGAACCAAATGCTTGGAATTCTTTTGTCCTCACACATATTTTACATATGTGTTCAATAATTCCCAACAATGCATATTAGGTTCATATTATTTCTAAACATCATATATCTATTATTTCCAACAAATAAAATCAAATAATGGCTTAAAAATACTTAAATATATTCGCCCATTTTGAAAAAAATAGGAGTAGTGTTTCAAAATTTTCAAGATTAATATATGATGTTCATATCATATACTAAACACTATATCTCAACTATTTCTCAAAAAAAAAAATCAAAAAATCTGAAAATTCCAAAATATTCTAAAATTACCATATTTATTATACATACTTATAATACATTAACAAGCAATAATATCAAATAATATTCATAAAATAATGCTTTATCACATATAAAAAGAAATAAAGCATAAATCGGAAAAAATCGAACATGCTCCAAAAATTATGAAATTTTGACGATGGCGTTAGAACATTTCTAAAATTTTTCATTCATGGCTTGAGAGAATTTGAGGGCTCTAAAGTCGTGAAAAAATGAGGAACAAACTAGGGTTTTAAACCCAAAATTCAAAATAAAATTCCACTCCATTAGGATGGAAGATGATGATGAATAATACCTTCCTATGGTCTTAGAAATATTATTTGAGTGTGGGAGGGTTTGGAAGGAGGATTAAATGCTCCAAAGTGTGAAGAACAATGGAAGAATTTGAAAATGAGAGAATTTTGTTCCCAAGTGAGAGGCTGTAATGGCACGAAAATGCTACTGCGTTACAGCCTAATGGGCTGTCCTTAGCTCATTTGGGGTGGTCTTGGTGGTAGTTGGGAGGTGGATTGGTCAAATTACCCGTTTGACATGTTATACCGACTCTTTAAGTTTTAACGCTTTCGATTGATTTCTCGGAACCTTAAGGTTTTATTTTATTAAATATCCTCCAAATGACTTATTTCAATGATTATAAAAATTTCATGAAGTTTGGGCGTCGTCCGATAAGTCGGTCTGAGTTATCGCGGAAAAAGCAGCGTTTGGCGATTAAATTATGCTCATTCAAAATTTCTATTGAATTTTGAGCTTTCAACATTTATTTGAATTTTATAAATCATAATTTATTGATTTAGACCCTTGGTTCGAGTTTGGTCGTTCGGATCAATTTATGGTTTTCTGGTATATATTACCGGCGTTCGGTTAAGTTCTTGAGAATTTCTTCCGAAATTGATTCTTATAATTTCTAAATTCATAATAATTTATTCCTTCAATTTATTATGATTAGCACGGATGGAAGTTGTTAGGCTCGTAAATAGTGATTTTAAGGCGAGGGCAAGTATGCTGAAAATTCTCATTCTTTGGCTTCTCGCATGTTTTCGTGTGAGGATTCTAGAAATGAAATCTGTTTGTTGAGATTCATTCTCGATCTTTCATTCTATGTTCAGGCTACTCAGAAAACCCTAATCCGGTAGGACTAGTTACCAGGTTTTGATTTCTTTAGTTTTCGATCTCTGAATCGATTCTAATTTGTTTCATTGGTTTCCTTAAACTTAATTAAGGTCTAAGTACCACAAATAATTGGTCTAAGCATCACCAATTAAAGTTTTAAATTTTTCGGGTTATTACATACCATCCTTAAAATAAATTTAGTCCGAAATTTGCTAACCTTGAAAAGATACGAGTATTTATCTTTCATAGTGATTCTAGCTCCCGGGTTGCTTCTTCTTGTCCATGGTGTCTCCATAGAACTTTCATTAACGGTATCTCTGTTCCTTTGCCTTTGGATACGTCGGTCCAAGATTTCAGTAAGCGGTTCTACATAACTCATATTGTCATCGAGGACAATATCGTCGAGTGGTATCACATGGGTGGGATCATGTATGTCTTCCTTAGTTGTGAAGCGTGGAACACATTGTGCACGTTTCCAAAACTTAGCGACAATCTGAGTCACGTAAGCCACTGGTCCTATTCTTTCGAGAATCTCATAGGGTCTATGAAGCGTGGTCGCAGCTTCCTTTTATTCCGAATCTCACGATTCCTTAGATGGAGAAATTTTCAAGAAGACCTTGTCTCACTCTTCAAAATGTAGCTCACGACGGCGTTTTTCGTCACGACTTCTGTCGGTCTTGGGCCTCCTTGATCCGTTGGTGGATCTGTCGCACGATCTCAATCATCTCTCCCAGTCGGGTCTAATACTCTCCTTTCTCCCGCTTCGTCCCGGTAAAGTGGTGATTGATATTTCCTTCCATAAAGCGCTTCATAAGGGGCCGTTCGATAGTCGTTTGGTAGCTATTATTGTGGCGAATTCAAAAGTGGTAACACTTGTTCCCAACTTTCTCCTCTATCGAGGACAACGGTTCTTAGCATGTCTTCCAGCGTTTGAATGGTCCTCTTGGACTGCCCGTCCGTCTGTGGGTGGACGCAGTCTTGAAATTTAGTCGAGTTCGGTTTCTTTTGTAAACTCATCCAAAATCGGGCGTAAATTTGAATCTCTATCGGCGTGATAGTCTTTGGAACTCCATGTAGAGCGTATGATCTCTCGAGCATACAAGCTGTTCTAGTCTGTCGACCCGTGTGTTATTGGAATGGGTAGGAAATGCGCTCTTGGTCGATAAATCAATGATGACCCAAATAGCGGTATTTCCTCTTTGTGATTGGGTAGCCGGTAACAAAGTCTATGGCTATATCATCCATTTCCATTCCGGTATGTCTAGCGGTTGTAAGGTTCCATACGGTCGTTGGTGGAGTGCTTTCACTTGTTGGCACGTCAAACAACGTTCTACAAATGAAGCCACATTTAAACTTCATCCCGTCCCACCAAAATTTCTCTTTGAGGTCTTGGTACATTTTGTCTTTGCCGGGGTGTCTTTGTATAAGAAGTCTCATGGGCTTCTTCAAGATTTCGCTCTTGAGCTCTTAGATGTACGGAACACACACTCTCCGTCATACAACAAAGCGTTATCTGTTATACATGAAATTCTTGTGGTTATTGTCCTTGATCTTAGCTCGTATTTCCTCTAGCTTTTGCTCTTCCTCCGAGCTTCTAAGATTCGGACTCTTAAGTGCAGGATTGCAATCAATGTTGCAATCTGACCCTCTATCGTCGAGAGCGGGTCTATGACCGATGTTCATCCTCTGAAATTCCTTCATAAGTATTTCCTCATGGTGAGGAGACATCCCAAACTAGGATGGGATTTGCGACTCAAGCATCGGCTACAACATTAGCCATGCACGGCTGGTAATTGATACCACGATCGTAATCTTTCACTAGTTCTAACCATCTACGCTATCTCGTGTTAAGATCTTTACGCTCAAAGAAATATTTCGAGCTCTTATGGTGGTATAGATCTCACATCTAACTCCATAAAGGTGATGCCTCCGGATCTTTAAGGCATATACGATCGTTGCTAATTCCGTGCGATGCGCAGGATAGTTCAACTCATGTAGGCGTAATTGCTTGAAGCATAAGCAATAACCTTGCCTTCTTGCATCGACACAACCTAGTCCATTCTTTAAAGCATCCGTGTAGATTGTATTCTTTATCGCCTTGGGTCTTGCTAGTACATGTCTTGTCGTCAATAACCCTTTCGGTCTCGGAAACTAGCCTCACACTCGGTTGTCCATGTGTACTTGATTCCTTTCTGAACAATTGGGTCATGGGTGGGGCTATCGTTGAAAATCCTTGATAAATCTCCGATAGTAGCCGGCAAGTCCTAAGAAACTCAATTTCATTCGGGTTCTTTAGTGACTCCCGTTCTCGAGCTGTATCAATCTTGAGGGTCTACTTTGATTCCCTCGGCGGACACAATGTGACCTGAGAATGTCACTTCGCCTAACCAAAACTCACACTTGCTAAACTTGGCGAAGAGTTGCTCTTGCCTCAACGTTTGTAGTACAGTTCTCAAGTGATCTTTGTGTTCTTGGTTATTCTTGGAGTATATCAGGATATCGTCTATGAACACTAAGATGAATTTGTCTAAGTATGGGTGAAACACCCTGTTCATAATATCCATAAATCTTTAAGGGGCATTCGTAAGTCCAAAGAGCATAACGATGAATTGAAATGACCATACCTTGTACGGAAAGCCATTTTAGGTACATCCTCTGGTCTAATCCTCAATTAGTGATATCCCGACTTTAGATCTATCTTTGAAAAGACTCCTGCTCCTTTAAGGTGATCAAGCGGATCGTCGATTCGGGCGAGGATACTTATTCTTAAGAGTTATCTTGTTTAACTCTCGATAGTCTATACACATCCTCGATGTACCATCCTTCTTTTCACGAAAGGACGGTCTCCCATGGAACCTGCTGGGTCTAATGAATCCTAACTCAAGAGTTCTTGCGGTTGGATCTTCAATTCCTCAAGCTCCTTTGGTGTCATCCGGTATGGAGCTTTTGACACAAGGCGAGAACACGGTTCGAGGTCGATCGTGAACTCGATCCGTCGGTTTGGCGGTAATCCCGATGGTTAAATGCGGAAAAACGGAATACTCTTTCACGATCGGACGTCTTCTATCCTCTTCTCATTTTGATCTTCTTCACGGAGGTAGCGAGGTAAGCATGGTTCTCGGTCTTATTCAACAACGTCCTTGCTTGTAGTACGGATATAATTGGGACTCTTCTTCCCTATGCTGATCCCGTGAAAGTCTATAGGTTTCTCTCCGGGGTGTTGGAAAGAAATTTTCCTTTCATTACACAGGATGGTAGCACTATGTTCGGTTAACCAATCCATTCCTAGGATTATGTCCACATTCGTCATAGGTATGACATGAAGGTTATCTGTCGAGACCTTAAGTGAGCCTAGTCAAATTCTAGGTTCGAGCATATGTGGGTTATCGTTCTTATGCCTCCAATGGAGAAGAAATTATCATGATTTGTTCGTAGCGTTTGGGATCTAATCCTAAGTTCTCTCGCATGCTTCAACAATAAAAGAATGCGGCGCCCGATGATCAAACGGTAGGATATGAGGCAATTGGAGTAGTATTTCCACCGCCGAGTTTCCTTGGCGGCTCTGTGGAATTTCCTTTCTGGTTGAGCGTAGGCCCTAGTTTCTTGGGGCGGTTCTTGTTGTTGATGATGTTGTTGTCATTGTTGCGGTTACTCTGCTTCTTCTGTTGTTATTGTTGGAGTTGGCGATCTTGTCATTGCGGTTGTTGTTGTTGTTATTGGGTTGGCGATCTTGTTCTGCGGTTGTCGCCATTGTTGTTGTCGTTTCCGCCGTGGTTGATATAGTCGATTGGCCGGTTTGGTAATCTTGAGCAAGGGGTTGTCATTTGGAGCGGTTGAGGTTGGATAGCCGGACCGGTGGACTCGATCCGGTACATTGGGACAACCATTCTCTCATTAAGCGCATCCACTGGGCGGTCCACAGGTAGTGACCCCACGGACACATTTGAAACATTCATCATTTGTGAGCGGTAGACTCCTTTGTGACTTCTATGGAACTTAGGGCATCTGGGGAGTTTCACGAATATTTAGTTTCCTCCGCTTGAGCGTGGGTACTATGTTCGTCCATTGCCTTGTCCGTGCTAGATGGAAAATTACTCCCTTGCCATGGCCTCATGTTGGCTTCGGCGACATTTGATCCTTGACCTTAGTGGGGTCCTTCCCACTTTCTCTTTCCACGATCTCCTTGGTTATTCGGTGGATGTACAGCGACAAATCTATGCTCGTGCAAGGCAACCTCAATGTCCGATGCTCTACTAACGACCTCGAGATAGGTCGATTTCCATGACAGCTAGGGACACTGCGATCTCATGACGGAGTCCGCCCGAAATTTCTCGATCCTCTTCTCGTGCGTGTCGAACAAGCGAGGTGCATACCGCGACATCTCGCAGAAAACGCGGTCGAAATCTGTGACCGTGGTTTTCCTTATCATGATTTTAGAACTCGTGTCCTTTCCTCTTACGGTAGCTCTTGGGTATGTACTTCTCGTACACTTCATACTTGAATTCTTCCGGTGTAAGCTTCTAGTTCCTCTTCATATAAGGTCTTTCTCTTCACCTCCACCGTAAATCGACGGCACCAGGTCATTTGCAAAGCAACGCATGACAAGCGTTTTAAGAGTGCAGTGAAGGAAGTTAAAGATTCGTTCTAGCGTGAATCCATAGTTCCGTATCCACGAGATTCCCAATCCGTTGAAAATTGGCGGATTACTCTCGAGGAATGGCTCCTCAATCCTTCTTGCCGGTGGTGGTGGTGGAGTGTCCTCTCCTTCAAGTGTTACATCGCAGTTTTCCTTCTCGTCGGCATTCTATCATTCTTAAATATCGCAATCAAATATCTTCTTATGCCATCCATCGGGATCATAAATATATTAGTGCGATATTTATATATAATCATCGCATAAGTCTAGCGCGTCGTCGAACATCACATGTCGACATCAAAACCAATGGCTCTCGATGAGCTATCATCGTCTCGAAAATGCTCTACGAGGATTTTCATCGGCGTTTGAGATTTACAAAATGGGGACGGTATGGAGTATGATGTTCCCAAAAGCTAATATCAATATCACTCCACGTACCTAGTCACGGTGCTTTCAAAAATATAAGCGCTCTCGAGGTCATCAAAATAAGGGTTCATGTCGAAGCGACCTATCGTTTCGCATGCATCACAAGATATACAAAAGTATATAAACAAAACATTATCTAGTCTTAATAACTAGATCCATAATCGCCGAGGTGTAAATACTCAGCGTGTCGATTGTCGAACAGGGAGTATGGCTACTATCAACTTCGTTCATCTCATCGTCGGAAAGCGAGTCCTCCTCCTCGACCTCAACATTGAGTGTGGGAGCCGTGATCTTTCAGACTCTAATGACTCTAGCTTCTCCTCATAGGCATTGGTGGAAGCGGAGAAAGCGGCAAGATAGGCATAGGTTTCTCTCACGGCGCATGCGTTAGGCCCGTGAATCGTCAATCTCTACAAGATCGTGGTACATGGGTCCGTGCGGGTGGCGGCGATTGAATTAGGGAACGCGATAGGTAGAGGTGAGTCTTTGGCATGGAATGATCGGCGATGCTGGTCGGGTGGCAATGGCGGGCTCGAATCCTCTGGCGGTAGGACCGAAAAAGTGATTTTTCAGGGCGGAAGATCCGACCTCGAATATGTTCCCGCCACCGCCGAGCGAGAATGCAGTCTATCGGATGCGAGAGCACCGCCGGATGAAGCCACTGGGAATCTCATCACGCCCGGTGTATTCTCGTTCGGGGAGATCACGGTCCACAAGGTGTAGCTCCTTATACCATGAATACGTGGTTCGGTGGCTGATGGAGCAGGGTAAGTCCACCTCAAGATCGAAGCTCTCGGCGGCGATATATGTATTCGAGATGATATCTCGCATGTATACCCCTGCCTTGGTGGCGATATTGAAATCGATCGTAGTATGACATACCACGGGCTGTGCAGCAGCTCGGTGACTCATGAAGTGAGCAAAGAACTTGCCTCGTCGTCTCCTGGCAAATCTAGTAGGAGCGGTAGGAGCGTACAACCTCGCCGTGTGTGGCTCTACGGGATAAAAGCGTCTAGTCGTAAAATTATCCGGCCATAATCTAGTATCCTATATTCCTAAGTTCTTATGAAACTACTTTCATGATTTGGTCTTGGGAAGAGGCGTATGGTCTCTTAGGGTAGCACTAAACTTTCAATGTCTAGCCTTTTAGTAAGGCTAAGTGGTCACCCTTTTCATTGGGTTATGAATTCCTTATTTTAATTGAATCATAACATTCAATCATATGCGTTCCGCAATACTCCAAATTCTATCATTCTTTTATACATACTTTCTTAGCGTTATGCTTTGATTCTTCGTTATCGCCACGATAGAGATAGCACGCATAGTGTTCGAAATTTCTTAGCATAGAGGTTGAGACTCATGATGCGAACCTCCGGTTAAGCAATCGCCGTCATCGTAGAAGTCGTTGAATTCTCATCCTCAAATCTGTTCGGATGGTGATTTTTAAAATTTCTATGTTCTCGTTCTTACTTAGTATTCCGTTCAATCGGGATACCTTATGTTCTCATACTAAGTTCGAGCAATAAGGATCATGCGTCTTAAGAGTCTATGTTCTCATGGGAAACATACTCATTTATATTATGCATCTAGCATGCTTTGCATATAGGAGTAAACACAACTCATAACATATATGCGATAAGCAGATATTCTCATATCATTCCTCTATCAATTTTCGAGTTTTCAACTCTTTTCAATCTAACAACCGTTATTTTCAAAATAACTTTTCAATGTCAATCATTCATTTTTCCAAAATCCTTGAAACAACTACTCCATTTGAATTTTGAGACTTTTCTCCTTTCAAACATATTTCAACCTTCAAAACAATCGACTTTTGTAAGTCCATTTCACATTTCATAAACTTCTATTATTTGAAACAACTTTCGGTTGAAATAGTTACCTTCTTCCTCGTTGGCGGGGCGATGATGGGGTGCGATGCGAGGCAATCAAATACCAATAGTTTGAGACTCAACTTTCGACTTAAGATTCGAGGAAAGGGTTTCTAGGGTTCGAGGCGAACAAGTGCTCGATACCAATTTGTGACGACCGACTATCGATGAAGTACGGATCATATGGATCGTCACCGGTATAATAAATCAGCGGATATAAACATAACTAATCAAGGCAATCAACCATTTAACTATTCAATAGCATAGGCTAAAAGGGATAAGTAATTCAATACTAACTCAGTCGCAGAATGACTTGTCAAAAGGGTTCAAGGTTTCAACATAACTGATCGGGGCAAAATTCAAAGTACAGTCGACCTCCAATTCAATCGGCATAAAAGCAATTATAATCAAAACATTAAACAATATCGAGTTAGGCGGCAAATAAGCGTGTGGACATGCATATGACGATGCATGCCCGAGGTTCTAGAAACCTTTCTAGTTAAGCCACAAAACAAGCTGCTACTCGCACCACCGCACCCATCATCGATCCTTGCTCAACCGCACATCAAAAGCGAGATGCGGGGCTAAGTACAAAAGTACTCGGTGGACTCGTTGCGAAAACATTTTCTTTACCAAAAGTTATTGAGCGCCCACAATAGCACATGAGGATTTTAGTTAAAGACTCATGCCTATCAAATATTTTATCATTTTCCAAAAGTGTCGGGCGACTATTTTATCACGTTGTTCCATATCGGTAATTCATTCATTATTCATTCGTTCATTCATTCGCGACTATGGGGTGGCCACCTACACATAGTCGCCGTGACCGTCGAGGTAGCTAACCTTAACACACGGTCACGCGTGTACACAATCCGAGTTAGTCCTCAACTAAGTCGGATCCGATCGTTACCCTTTTTAACGTTGGTGGACCAACTCGTTCACATACCACATTGGATATACCAATCAATTCTCATCCCATATTTGGACAAACCAACCTCGGATATGGACACAACAAAACATAAATATTTGGCGATCGATAACAGTTCATGAGATAATATTTCATAAAGCTTTTGTAAATCATGCTTTGAGTTATGCATAATCATTTTGTTTCAAGAAAAGCCCACCGCTAGTCCAAGCTAGTAAGTCTAAGTGAGTAGGGTGTGGTTGTTCTCTCACGACTACGTCGGTAAAACCCTTGATAAGAAAATAACATTTCTTAGATTCTTTCTATCGATCGATGGTGGTTTATAAATTACGACTTAAGTTCCCAATTAGGGTTTCTTTATGATTTCATGTGATGGTTTTAAGATAATTCTTATTATCTTACATTCCCAATTCAACTATATTACTTCATCGTTCATAGGTGAACTTTGACTTATGAATCACATACTCCGAGTCTATCCTCGACTCTTCACCTTAGTGCTCTTTTAAGCGTTATTACATTATAGATTGTTAGTATTGAGTTGTGATTGGTAATTTAGGATTATCTCGAGCCACTAACAAGACTTAACAATTATAGTTACGTCGAGAGGTTATGCTTGACGACTTATCGATTCGCACGACAATTAAAGATGAGTCTTAATTTATGATTCAGTGAGCACATGCTATCATATAGCTAAGTACTTAAGAATAAATGAAGTACTTGAGAATATTAACTCGATGCACGAGACATAAGGATCGACGTCTTATGTTCGAATCTTCGCTACTCATTCGACATTGCTTATTTAATTTACTCGTCCGAGATTACATATGTCGTATAATCGTTATTCATTAGCGAGTTATGTTAGCGTGACTAATTATCGTATTGAGTTGTCGTTATTGAATATTAACGTTGTAGCTCGACCTTTGGTTTTTCTAACTTAGGAACTCACGTTTGAGTATCCTTTTATTAATGGAAAACCCTAATTTGTGTCTAACTCGATCCTCGTTTATTAGTCTTAAGTTATCGAAATTGGTCGTTTTCTATTGGGTTCTCGTACATATAGTATTATGTTGTTTACATTTGGGGTTTTGGTTTGTCGGTTCGATATAAACATAAACATTGACATCAACAAAACCATACACAACATAAACTATACTAAAGCATTAGAAAACCCTAATTTCTAATGTAATACACCATCATTGTGTAAGTGTGCATAAGTGTTCCATTCATTCACCTAATCACAACCATTTATCAAAGTTTCATATTACTATCATAGCATCATTCATCGTCAAAATTAAACCCATACTTAGCCATTCTATTACGTTTGATAATTAGCAACAATTAGCATATACATCGATAAATTCCAATAAAATCACATTATACTCCTATCATATTATAGAATTTAATTACCAACTCAATATCATCATATAAATTTTTAAACCATGGGTTAAAAGTCTCAAACTTTCGGTCGTTTCAAATTAGTAAGCTTTGGTGTTCAATAAATTCCACAAAAATTATATCATGCTTATACTATATACTAAACATGAAATATCACTTCATATCATGTATTAAAATTTTAAAACTATGCTTTTCATCTTTAAATCATTTCGTAATTCCACATTTATATATATACATATTGATAAATTCCAATCTTGCACAATATGTTTATATATGAAATAAACATGTAATATTAACATCAAATATCAACTAATATTTATAATATGAACCAAATGCTTTCTTTTGTCCTCACACATATTTTACATATGTGTTCAATAATTCCCAACAATGCATATTAGGTTCATATTATTTCTAAACATCATATATCCTATTATTTCCAACAAATAAAATCAAATAATGACTTAAATATATTCTGCCCATTTTTGAAAAAAATAGGAGTAGTGTTTCAAAATTTTCAAGATTAATATATGATGTTCATATCATATACTAAACACTATATCTCAACTATTTCTCAACAAAAAAAAATCAAACAAATACAAGAAAATTCCAAAATATTCTAAAATTACCATATTTATTATACATGCTTATAATACATTAACAAGCAACAATATCAAATAATATTCATAAAATCATGCTTTATCACATATAAAAGAAATAAAACATAAATCGAAAAAAATCAAACATGCTCCAAAAATTATGAAATTTTGACAGTAGCCTTAGAACATTATTCTAAGAAATTTTCATTAATGGCTTGAGAGCATTTGAGGGCTCTAAAGTCACGAAAAAATGAGGAGCAAACTAGGGTTTTAAACCCAAAAATTCAAAATAAAAATTCCACTCCATTAGGATGGAAGAGGATGATGAATAATACCTTCCTATGGTCTTAGAAATATTATTTGAGTGTGGGAGGGGTTTGGAAGGAGGATTAAAGGCTCCAAAGTGTGAAGAACAATGGGGAGAATTTGAAATTGAGAGAGAATTTTGGTTCCCAAGTGAGAGGCTGTAATGGCACGAAAATGCTGCTGTGTTACAGCCTAATGGGCTGTCCTTAGCTCATTTGGGATGGTCTTGGTGGTAGTTGGGAGGTGGATTGGTCAAATTACCCATTTTGGTATGTTAATACCGACTCTTTAAGTTTTAACGCGCTTTCGATTGATTTTTCGGAACCTTAAGGTTTTATTTTATTAAATAGCCTCCAAATGACTTATTTCAATGATTATAAAAATTTCATGAAATTTGGACGTCGTCCGATAAGTCAATTCCGAGTTATCGCGAAAAAACGGCGTTTGGCGATTAAATTATGCTCATTCAAAAATTCTATTGAATTTTTGAGCTTTCAACATTTATTTGAATTTTATAAATCATAATTTATTGATTTAGACCCTTGGTTCGAGTTTCGGGTCGTTCGGATCAATTTAGGGTTTTCCTGGTATATATTACCTGGCGTTCGGTTAAGTTCTTCAGGAATTTCTTTCAGAAATTGATTCTTATAATTTCTAAATTCATAATAATTTATTCCTTCAATTTATTATGATTAGCACGGACTGGAAGTTGTTCAGGCTCGTAAATAGTGATTTTAAGATCGAGGCAAGTATGCCGAAATTTCTCATTCTTTCGCTTCTCACATGTTTTCGTGTGAGGATTCTAGAAATGAAATCCGTTTGTTGAGATTCATTCTCGATCTTTCATTCTATGTTCAAAGCTACATGAGAAAACCACTAATCCGGTGGGACTAGTTACCGATTTTTGATTTCTTTAGTTTTGATCTACGAATCGATTCTAATTCGTTTCATTGGTTTCCTTAAACTTAATTAAGGTCTAAGTACCACAAATAATTGGTCTAAAATCACCAATTAAAGTTTTAAATTTTTCGGGTTATTCTGACTTGAATGTGAACAAAATATTTACAATATGCAAAACAAACGACCTAAGCTAAGTAATACGAATACTACTACTTATCTTTGGCATTGTAGACTTGGTCATATCAATGAGAAAAGGATAGCAAGACTGAGAAGATTGGATTATCTCACACCATTTGATTTTGAATCATATGGTACTTGTGAATCTTGTCTCAAAGGAAAGATGACTAAGAAACCACTTTCTGGGAAAGGGTTACGAGCCAAAGAATTGCTAGAGTTAATCCACTCAGATGTGTGTGGACCATTTTCAACTCAAGCAAAAGGTGGATATTCGTACTTCATAACTTTCACTGATGATTTTTCAAGATATGGATATGTGTATCTGATAAAACACAAATCCGAGGCTCTAGATAAATTTAAAGAGTTTAAGTTTGAAGTCGAGAAACAACTTGGTAAAAGTATTAAGAATCTTCAATCAGATCGAGGAGGGGAATACTTAAGCCGAGAATTTCTTGATTACTTGAAATCACATGGAATCCGGTCAGACTTGACACCTCTGGGAACACCACAAATGAATGGTGTATCCGAGAGAAGAAATCGAACTTTATTAGATATGGTTCGATCCATGATGAGTTTTGCTAGTCTCCCTTTATTCCTTTGGGGTCATGCCTTACTAACTGCCGTTTATATTCTGAATAGGGTTTCATCTAAATCAGTCGAGAAAACGCCATATGAACTATGGTGTGGTAAAATAGAAAGTTTTAAACATATGCGGACTTGGGGTTGTCCTGCTTTTGTTAGAAAGATGCAGACTGATAAGTTGGAATCAAAAAGTGAGAAATGTTATTTTGTGGGATATCGAAGGAAACAAAGGATATGAATTCTACTCACACGGAGATCACAAGGTGATCATTTCTAGGAATGTGACGTTTCTTGAAGACTCCTATGTTTCCAAGGAACAAGGTCACATCGAGGTAGATCTTGAAGCAATTCAAGAACCACAAAACAACACAAAGGACGAAGGATTGTTTAATGATGTAAACAAGAATTCAGTGGGAGTATTTGATGATCTATTGGGAGGGGAAATGACTTTTAGAGGGCCACTACCATCTCAAGAGGACAATGAGATTCATCAAGTAAAAGATGACACAATAGTTGTGCCACATCCACCTCAAGAAAATCATGATGAAATTCTTGAGAATATCCAAAATGTTGATCGATCAACACGAAAGAACTACTCACATTCGGAATGAGCGGCTGAACGGTAAACAACCCAACTCAATAGGCCACGGAGGACTCGTCGTGCACCGAAAGATTGAATCTAATGGTTGAGAACCAAGATGATGAAGTCGAATCGGATGATGATGAACCTAAGACCTATAATGAAGCGGTGTATGCGCACGATTTAAAGATGTGGCTAGAAGCCTTAATATACGAAATGGACTCGATGTATTTCAATCTAGTGCGGGAACTAGTTGATGACTTACGGATGGGGTTTACCCATAGGCTGCAAATGGATCTTCAAAAGAAGAGATGCAGATGGTAAGATACAAACCTACAAGGCTAGGTTGGTGGCAAGGTTATAGTCAACGTGAAGGCATTGACTATGATGAGACATTTTCACCAGTTGCAAAAATCAAGTCCATTAAGATATTACTTGCAATAGCTGCATACTACAATTTTGACATTTGGCAAATGGATGTCAAAACCGCGTTTCTCAATGGAGAACTAGAAGGTGATGTCTACATGACTCAGCGTGAAGGTTTTGTGTCCAAAGAGAGGCCGAATGCAGTATGTAGGCTAAAGAAGTCCATTTATGGACTTAAGCAAGCATCAAGGAGTTGGAACATTTGTTTTGACAGAGCTATCAAATTGTTTGACTTTGTCAGAAGCAAAGAGGATCCTTGCGTTTATAGTAAGCGCGAGAATGGAAACGTTGTCTACCTTGTAATATATGTCGATGACATTCGATTATTTGGGAGCGACCGATCCATGATGCAATCCGTGAAAGACTGGCTGTCTAAATCCTTTATGATGAAGGATCTCGGTGAGGCCTCCTACATCCTTGGGATCAAGATCTATCGGGATAGACCTAATAGATTGTTGGGGCTGTCACAATCCACTTACATAGACAAATTGCTACGGCGTTTCTCAATGGAAAATTCTAAGAAATGATTTCTTCCTATGGGACATGGCATCAAGTTGTCTAAGAAGGATTGTCCTTCTAATGACAAAGAAGTTGCTTGCATGAAAAGGATCCCATATGCTTCTGCTATAGGATCAATCATGTATGCCATGATATGCACTAGGCCAAATGTGGCCTATGCGCTTAGTATGACAGGCAGATTTAAGCAAAATCCCGGTGAGGAACATTGGAAAACTGTTAACACTATTCTTAAGTACCTTAGAAGGACTAAAGAATACTTCTTAGTCTATGGTGGGTAGCGAGCTATCGGTGTTGGGTACTGCGATGCTAGCTTCCAAGCAGACCATGGCGACTATAAGTCTCGATGCGGATATGTTTTCATCCTCAATGGTGGAGCGGTGAGTTGGAGCAGCCCAAACAGACTAACACCGCCGACTCCACCACCGGCCGAGTATATTCTGCATCGGAAGTCGCTAAAGGCGGTTGCCACTGTTGAGTTTGTGAAAAAATTGGATGTTGTTCCAAGTGCAAGCGGTCCGATACCATTATTACGTGACAATCTTGGTTCGGTCGGCGCAAGCAAGGAACCAAGAGCCACAAATGTAAACAAGCATGTTCGAGACGATATCATCGATTAGAGAAATAATAGAAATGGGACATGTAAAATTAGAAAGAGTACCCACCGACGATAACTTAGGCGATCCTTTTACCAAGCCGTTGTGTATAGAAAACACAATAAACATTTTGAGGGCTTGGGTGTTGACATGTGGAAATGGCTTTGATTCGGTGGGAGTTTATAGTTTGTATGTTTTAGAAACTCCTTTGTTGAGACATACTTTCTTTTGATCTGTCGAAGATAATGTTTATCTATGGGTTTTGTGCATTTAATGGAATAATTATTTTGATGTTTGTCGTTATTCTCATATTTGTTCCTTGAATTATCACATCATTTTTGCCGTGAGACATCAATGATATAGTATGATTCTAAAATAGCTCAAACAATGATCATCAAGAATGGGATATTGATGATATGTTATAGGTTAGCATGTAGTCTCGCATCACATTCTTAGAGAATGTAGTGGTTCTCACAACTAAGAGATATTTGATATCCGTGATGGACACATGAATACTTTGGAGAGTATTGGTATACCCTGCTATTAAATCGTTTGTTAGATGTCTACGATTTCTTAGTACGTGAAGTATGTAATAGTCCTTAGACTTGAGGTCATTACACATTTTGTTTGTTGAGTGATGTACTTTGACCAAGGCAACGCTTGCGAGTGGCAAGACACGGCTTGGATTGGGTGCATCATGAGACAAATGAAAATGGTAGTTGAGCTGAGAATGGGATTCATTCCTTGATTAGATTTTCGATTGAGCACTTATTTTCTCTATATTATTCGACCATAAGTCGTTGGCAATGAAGAGATATATTGATTAAAGTAATTGAATATGATCATACGGGTCTTATAATAAAGATGAGAAAATGGTTGAGCTATTGGGATAGACACATAGAAAAATCCTAGGCTCAATCGAGTGTGTCATGAATGAAAGGATATTACATAAATTTCATGTAAAGGTTAGTTTATTGTTTTCCACGAAGCGTCCGTTATATATCGAGTTATTTGCTGCACAACGAGTCCAAGAGTTTTGTGCAGACTTTGATTAGATCATAAATCGGTAATGGGGGCCTATTGGGTCACACTATCAAGTGTATTGTTAATCGTTCAAGGATATATGCATGGTGCACGGTATGTTGTCTAATCTTTAGTCAGTGGGAGATTGAAATATTAATGGACTAGATATTAGATATGGGCCCAATTAATTAAATGTTAGACATTGTTAATTAAACCTAAAGCCCATTCAATAGTAGTGGGTGGTTATCTTTATAATGGAAAGTTAATCTTTTAGATTAACGTTAGAAGAGAACACAGAACACACACTACAGAAAATATACTGCAAAACCAATAGGAATTGTTCCTGCGACTGCTTAAAGACAAGTGGATACTATAGTTGTGGAAACGCTCTCGAAGGATACATTGGAAGCTTGGAAGCTTTACTACTACATTGGAAGCGTTACAAACACGTAAGTCTTCGATCCTCGTGTTCATAGGGCTCTTCGCACATTTAATTATAGATCTAGATATGTTCTTGATGTTTTATTCCGCTACGCATTAGATGTTGTCAAGAACGAATCCTAACATCGACAAGGAGGAGATCGAGGCAACCGAAGTGCTTGAGGTAGAAGCTGACCAAAGCGGGGATGATCAACCAAGCTATCGATCACATCTAGTGCATGACAAGGAGAGGATGCAACATTCCTTGAAGAAAGCCCCCAAGCTATAGCTCAAACGCCTACCGAAGCACTTGAAGTACATCTACCTCGGAGTCAACGAGACGTTGCCAGTAATCATAAGCTCCGAGCTGACGATCAAAGAAGAAGAAGAGACGAGGGCCATCTTGAGCAAGTACAAGGAGGCCGTTGGGTGGACCTTGCCCGACCTCGAGGGCATCGACCCTCTTGTTTGTCAACACTACATCTTGCTCGAGGGCGATGCCATACCATTCGAGACCCCGGAGAAAGCTCAACCCGGTGATGAAGGAAGTTGTCAAGGTGGAGATACTCAAACTCCTTGAGTTGGGCCTCATTTACCCTGTCTCGAACAGTCGATGGGTCAGCCCGATCCACGTCGTGCCAAAGAAATCCGGCGTACAGGTGGTCGAGAATGAAGGCAAGGAACTGGTCGCGATGAGACTCCAGACAGGCTGTAGGGTTTGCATCGACTACAGAAAGCTCAACAAGGTGACCAGGAAGGTTTACTTCCCCCTGCCGTTCATTGACCAGATGCTTGAGAGACTCGCTGGGAATAGGTATTTCTGTTTCCTTGACGGCTACTCTGGTTATATGCAAATTTGTGTGGCATTAGAAGATCAAGATAAGACTACATTCACTTGCCCGTTTGGCACATTTGCATATCGTCGTATGCCATTTGGTTTATGCAATGCCCTAGGGACATTTCAAAGATGCATGATGAGTATATTTTCTGATTTGCTTGAGCAATGCATTGAGGTGTTCATGGATGATTTTATTGTTTATGGCAAGACGTTTAACCAGTGCATAGAGCATCTTGAGTTAGTTTTGCAGAGGTGCGTGGAGAAGGATCTTTTGCTGAATTATGAGAAATGCCACTTCTTGGTCAAAGAGGGAATTGTCCTTGGGCATGTTATCTCTGAGAAGGGCATTGAGGTAGACAAAGCCAAGGTGGAGATCATAGCCAAGCTGCCTTATCCCACCAACATCAAGCAACTACGGGGATTCCTTGGCCACGCTGGATTCTATCGGCGGTTTGTCAAGGTCTTCGCCAAGATAGCACAACCGATGAACCGACTCCTCCAGAACGATGTACCATGGGATTTCGATGACGCATGTAAAGAAGCCTTCCAGATATTGAAAGAGCACCTTGTCACAGCGCCCATCATAAGGCCACCCGAATGGGACATGCCCTTTGAGCTGATGTGCGACGCTAGTGGATACGCTGTTGGCGCGGTGCTTGGGCAGAAAATTAGCAAGGAGAGCTTCGTCATATACTATGCATCGAAGACCCTCACCGGGCCGCAGATCAACTACACAACCACGGAGAAGGAGCTTCTTGCCGTGGTGTTTGCCTTCGAAATTTCGCTCACGCCTCTTTGGGAGCAAGATGGTGGTTTACTTGACCACGCCGCCTTGAAATATCTCATGGCAAAGAAGGACACAAAGCCAAGCCCGTCGGTGGATACTCCTCCGCCCGGGAGTTCGACGTTGAGATCAAAGACAAGAGTGGATCTCAAAATCAAGTGGCCGACCACTTGAGCAGAATTTTGAGAAAGGATGAAGGAGATCCAATCCGAGCAACATTTCCAGACGAGGAGCTACTCGAGATCTACACCAAGGAGCCGTGGTACGCTGACTTGGTGAACTACATCGTGACCGGAGTGTTGCCCGTGGGAATGCCAACACACCAGAGGAACAAACTCAAGAAGGAGAGTCGACAATACGTATGGGATGACCCATACTTGTGGAAGCAATGCTCAGACTTGATCTTGAGGAGATGCATTCCGGAAGGTGAGCAAACAAGCATCCTTGAGCACTGCCATGAGAAGGAGTGCAGAGGACATTTTGGGCACAAGAGAACGGCAAGGAAGATCCTTGATTGTGGGTTCTACTGGCCCACTATCTTCAAGGATAGTTACGAGAAGTGCCGATGCTGCGATAAGTGCCAACACGAAGGAAATGTCTCAAGGAGGAATGAGATGCCCTTGGTGCCTATCTTGCCAGTGGAAATATTCGACATGTGGGGCATGGATTTCATGGGCCCCTTGCCAAACTCAAAAGAAAATCAATACATACTCCTAGCAGTGGACTACGTATCAAAATGGGTAGAAGCCAAGGCCACAGCCAAGGCGGATGCAAGGACCGTAGCCATTTTTCTCAAGTCAAACATCTTTAGCCGGTTCGTGTGCCAAGAGCCGTGTCGGTGATCGGGCACCCACTTCTACAATGCCACCATTGGCGGCTTACTCAAGAAGTATGGGGTGCATCACCGGATGTCCACCGTGATACCATCCTCAAGCCAATGGCCAAGCCGAGCTCTCAAACCGCATTGTGAAGACTATCTTGAGGAAGGCCTTGGAGAGAGCAAGAAGGGTGGAGCACTCACCTCGACGATGCACTATGGGCATACCGACGACCTTCAAAACGAGTTGGAATGTTTCCTCACCGGATGGTGTTTGGCAAGATGTGTCACCGCCTGTCGATTTGGAACACAAGGCGTCTTGGGCAATCCATAAGCTCAACTTTGTAGGATGTGGCGGGAGAAGCGCAAGCTTGACATACAAGAGCTCGAGGAGATTCGCCTCAAGCTTATGACAATGCCGCTATATACAAGGATAGGTTCAAGAGAGCCCATGATCTTTTGATCAAGGAAAAAAAGTTCGAAAATTGGCATGTGGTGCTACTCTATCAAAATAGGTTTCGCTATGCCTCTGGCAAGCTGACCACCAAGTGGGTGGGACCTTACATCGTGCACGCCCAACATCCGAACGGAGCCGTGGAGATAAGCGACATGGACGACAAGAAAGTGTTCAAGGTGAACAGGAGCAGACTTAAAACCTACCATGGGCACGACCGAAGGCTCAGAGAATGGGACGCTGAGCAAGATGAGCTCCACGAGGTTCCTCAAAAGGATCCTCAAGACGCCTGAGCTCAAGGAAGACGTCGAGCTAACGACGTTAAACAACAGCGCTTCCCGGGAGGCAACCCAGTGGGGTACAATTTTAATCGCTTACATTTTATTCCCTTTTTGTCAAGAGGGTGGTCTTGACTGATCGCTAACACTTGCCTCAAGCAAAGTGTGTGAGCGGGAAGCCCACCGTTATTGTGACTCGCCTCGAGAGGACTATTTTTTCTCGAGGAGTATTTTCTTAAACTACAGTGTCCGGGAGGAACTCAAGGCGAGGCGAAATGGAGGGCTGCTGGTGGAAGGGACAGCCTTGCCAAGGACACGGACACGAGGCGACATTCGTGATTTCTGGTCGACGCAGAGACGTCCCGTCAAGTCAGCCCACTACCCTATAACCGCCCCCAAACCCACGTTCTAATTAACCCCCCCATTTCGCCTACCCACCTCCCCACATTCAAACCTCACCCAAAAAACCTCCCCAAGCCAAAGCACAAAAACCCTAACTTTCCATCCATGGTGCACACACGTCCAAAGAAGAAACTCCCGGAACCAACCCCGAAAAAGACCGTTGCTCGCCGCATAAAAATGGAGAAGACACCAGCAGAGCCCGCCACCGAAGGAAGTCCGTCGTCCGGTGATGGAGCTCTCCTCACTGAGTTCGCCGAGGGAGCAGAGGAAGTGCCCACCTTCCATGACATCCACATGGAGGTGGACACTGACAAAGAGGAGCAGCCCACGCCCGAGAACACACCGGAGAAAAAGAAAGAAATCACCCCCTCCACCGGAAAAAGAAAAATGAAGGAGACTCTTACCGCCTCCTCATCAAAGAAGACGCCGACCCCTCTCACACCGGGTCTGCTGGCACGGAAACCAAAGTGTTGGAGGAGAAGGAGGTCTCCGAGGAGGGGAGCTCTGGCGACGCTCTCGGAGAAGGCAAGGACGAAGGGAACGACCCGGCGGAAGAGATCGAGGAAGAAGACGTCATCCTCACTGAAGAACGACCGACGAAGAAGGCAAAGATGGCGACGCGCTCATCGAAGCGAGGGATGGCCTTCACGGTGAACGCCAAGGAGCTCGTCAAAAATAAAGAGATGATGGTGGCAAAGCGACTGGAACCTGCACTCCTCAAGCAACTGGGTGTCAAGGAGGAAGTCGAGAGGCTGTTTAAGGGAGTTGGATGGGGGAAGTTTCTCGAATGGGATACCACAAAGATCGCCGCCAATGGTGAAGGATTTTATGAAGATCTCGACATCGACCACGATAAAAGGTTGCCAGTAGGCATACAGTTCACTCTCCTCGGGGAGCGAAGAGAGTTTACGGTTGACGAGCTCAACCAAGATCTAAACATGGTGACATTGATGGAAGCCAAGGGAGCCAGCTACAGGGGAGTAGCCAAGGTGGTACCCAACTTTACTGATGGGAAATGGTCCGGGATCTGGGAAAATTAATCGGAAAGGATGATGCACAGTTCAAATCGTGTGACGCCAAGGGGACAGCCCTCAAGGACCCGTCCATACAAGTGTGCCACCGGATCCTCTCCTACAATCTCTTTGGCAAGAAGGATAGCAGTGCTACCATGTCGAAGAGCGAGTTGTTCATCCTCAGGGCGATGCACGAAAGGATGAGGCTCAACTTTGCATCCTTCGCAATCTCGCACATGAAGAGCATCATGGGCAGGGAGCAGCAGAGGCTCTCCTTGTGCCACTTGCCGACTAACTTTGCCAAGGAGAACGAGCTGCTAGGCCCCGACTTTGCCATGACCCCCGAGAGAGAGGACACCTTTGACTTGAAGGCACTCAAGAAGATGCTCAGGATAGTGGAAGACGAGGACAACAAGCTCACCATCTTGCAGGAGCTTGAGAGGCCAGTTGCCAAGCCAGCACGCTCAAAGGCTAAGGCAAGGGCAGGACCTTCAGCAACACCGGAGCCTGCCCAAGACGACACTCAAGCCGCCCTCGTCAGAATATAAGAAACCTTGACTGAGATCCAGACCGCCCAGCTCGTATTTTTCGTCCACCAAGGATTCAGGTATCCACCTGCATCCCCCTAAGCTTTTCCTCCCTTGTTTTTTGTGTTTTTTTGTTTTTGTGTTTCGTTTTTCTGTTTTTGTTTTCATGTTTGTTTGTTGTGCGTATGTGTGTTTATGTTTTTCGGGGACCATACTCAGTCTAACACTTTGCCACAAGCAAAGTGTGTGAGTGGGGCCCCTGCTTTTTGTCGAGTGTGTCGACCAAAGACGCGTTTGAGATGAGCATGATAATTATGATCTCGGCATAGGCTTTGTAATACATGTTTAGCTTGTTTCAATAAGGTTAGTATGACGGAAAAGGGGCATAGCATGCACACCTGTGAGAAATTTAGCCTATATGCTTTATCATTGCAAGCATGATTTTTATTCTGTGTGATATTCGGATGCTTGACTTGGTTGTGCTAGAACTTGCCTGCTGTCTTGATCAAAGCCCAACTGCTGTAGGTCTAAGTACTCTAGATGATTTAGGCTTTCTTTTCGTAGCCATGGTTGTTTGGACTAAAAAGATCACTAATAAAGTCCCTCGCAATCTAACGAGGTCGTCCTAGCGAGCAAGTTGATCCGAGTTATCTCTAAAGGAAAACTTAACAGGGGGTTACTAAGTTACCACACGAAAGCAATTAAATTCCTAAACATTCTAATCACCAAGAGTTTTTTATTGTCACTTAAAAACTGTAGATTACCGAGGCGATGAATTATTAGGAAAAAGAAAGACGAATAAACTAGGCAGAAATTGACAAAGCGAAGAAATTATCTAGAAAATAAATAAACCCTAAATTGAAGAACACATGATCAAAATGATAAACCCTAGGCATGAATCGAATAGATGAAACGGAAGACAAGAATACTTAAGAAAATACCAATATTAATCATAACCCAATGTAGAAATCAATAACAATCAAATACGAAAAGACGGAATAAAGCAATAGAAGAAACTTACGAACAAAATCGAACGATGGAATTGATATTCAAAACTTTAGCGTAGGAATCCAATAATCCTTACAATAATTCTTCAATCAAAGAGAAAAGAAAGAACAATAATAGAAAAGCTTGGAAGAAGGAAAATTGTTTGGAGGAGGCGCACCAAAAATGAAAGAAAAACTGAAAAGAAATAAAAATAAGGAGGTTGGGTTTTCAGCGTTTAAATCATATATATAGCTCAGAAAATTTCGCACCCAACGCCGGATGCGACGCAGCGCCGGACGCGCCAAGTCTCTGGACGACTTGCGCAGCGCCGAACGCGACGAGTTTTGGAGGAAATTTTAGCACGCGCATAGCGCCGGACGCGGATGAGGCGAAAGGCCGGGCAGAACAGCGCAGTGAAGCAGTGTTACCGAGGAGGGCTGGGAACTCAAGGGCGCTGGGCTGGGCGATGCCCAGTGCCGGTTGGGCAAGAAATGGAGAGGAAAACGCGCGTTTGGGCTGTGGAGCGCGTGCTGGGGCGTTCCTGCCCGGACGCGCCACAGCGCACGCGCTGCGTCGCGACTCGTGTTTCGCTCCTTTCTCTCTCGTCCGAACTCCGAATTGCAATCCGTTTGCGCCTATGAACTCCTATGGAGATGCTATTTAATTCTTATGAAGGAAAAAATCCTTGATTCCTTCTCCACTATTCATGAGAATCATTGAAAGTGTCGGCTCTCTACACCAAGTTTCATGCCGTAGAGTTTCTTGTCCAAATAATGCCCAAATAATGAGCTATTTCCTACATCAAACCAAGAATTAGAATTCAATCTTTATAACATAATAATATAATAAATTATGCTAAAAGAAAAACTAAAGATCGACAATTTAAATCCAAAAGATAGGAAAATACGACCAGATTCGTACTAAACAACTCCCCCACACTTATCCATTTGCTTGTCCTCAAGCAAAGTCTATACTAATAAGAGTAGAAAATAATTCCTGCAACATAACTCTTAGTCCAATCAATCAAACCTCTTTTTGAAATTCCCCCAAACATGATGAATACATAATCAAAGTTAACGTGAAACAAATCTAAAATTGTGAAAATATCAAACAAACAAGTAAGTTATTTTTGCTCAGACCCAACTCTCCGCTAGGGGTGAATTAACTAAAGTGGCCACCTTTAGCAACAAGTTTCCGTTTAGAACACAAAGAAAGTATTAACAGATTTTGGGACAATGTTCGAAAGGTGAACTCTCGATGAACTCGAGTCTCCTATCGTGGTTTCCCATATCCATTTCTCAATTTACGAGAAAGAGGGACAAAATCTCATCCTCCATTTCAATAAACTCAATCTTTTTTTTTATTTCATTTTTTTATTTTTTATTTTTTATATATATAAAATGAAACAAGTATATAGGTAACCACAATGTTAACACTACCCCTGGCATTAGCCGGACAAATCACGTCAATAACCCCCAATTTAAGATCAATCAACACAATCTCGTCAATTCACATTGTACTTTAATCACATATCAACAAGAGAAACGGAATCACATCAAGGTCCGATCAATACCACAGAGTTCAGTTGCACAAATCAAAATCCTAACTTACTCGCATGTACAATACTTGATTCCAAGAGATCAAAATAAGCACAAAGGCACATCACAAAGTATACAAATAGATAAGATACGCATACAAAGCCTCATCCCCCACACTAAATTCGAGCACTGTCCCCAGTGCTCAAAACATTAATAACACAAAATTGTCAATAGAGGATGAGACTTCCATGATAATAGATGAGTGTGCGCTGCAGAGTTGGAGTATCACGGCTTCACCACACGGCTTACAACGTTCCAATACTCAAGAATAAACAACACCGAAACCTGCACCACACAAAACCAAAACAAAGACGAAAGCACAAACACAAACAAAACCAAAAGAAAACAAGAATAAAACATAAAAGAAAACAAAGGAAACAACGAAACAAACAAAGAGAAAGAAAAAAGAACAGAAAAATACCGTGGGTAAACTCTCACGTAGTACCCAGTTGATAAACGCGCATTTTACACGTTTATTGTTGATATTTAAAGATGATTTTAGATCTATAAAGTGCGTTTATGTCTTGGATCTCAATGCTTTTACATATTTTTGGAAGATATTGCTCTTGGGTTCCGTTTTGGTGTTTTGTAGGCTTATAAGTTGAAAACCGAAGCATGGAACAAAGGACGAGCAGACGAGGGCGAAATGAGGGCCTAGCGACCGCTAGGTCGGCCGCGAAGAAACGCTAGCAAACGCGAGACAAAGGCCATGCACGCGAGCACTCCTAGCGGGCGCGAGACGTGCCCGCGACGATTTTCCATGCGACGCGACCACACCTAGCGATCGCGAGGTGTGGCCGCGAGGCAAGTACGGACGCGCCCCGCCAAGATTCTGAAGGACGGCCGAACGAGGATGTTCCCTCACGACCGAGCTCGCGACCGCGAGGCATGGCGGCAGACTCCAAAATTAGGGTTTCAGCCCTAATTCTATAAATAGGGCATTACCCCCTCGCGCCCCCAACCTTCCCCAGACCTATTTTACACGTTTTTGTCTAGTTTTTCATTATTTTTCCTTCTTTTTCACTCTAGCTTTGATTTAGATTCATTCTAGCTTTAGTTTTTCATTGTTCTACGTTAGTTCTACGCATTGTCGATGCTTCGGAACGCTTTTGTCCGAACAAATTCCATCTTTTTCCCGTTTTCCGTTGGGTTTGGATATGAACCCAACCATTGTTCTCAGACGTTTCCCTACGGGTTTTACCTATTTAATTTCTATTTTTATGATTATTTCGTATTGAATTTCGTTATTTATGTCTAGCTAATTTCTGTTCTAATCCTAGGGTTTGCATGATTCTATCCTATATGTTGTGATTCCTGCTATTGTTATTTACCTTCCGTGCATTGATTCATGATTCTTGGTGCTTAATTATATGTGTTGATTTCGATCAATCTTGATGCATATCATAGTTGCCGATTAATTACGTAATGCTTTAATTGTCAATCGATCTTGAATGCATGATACGGATAAGCCTTCGAGTCGAATCGAGATAGGAACATTCGTAGGAAGCATATTCTTTGTGATCCTTTTGAGTTGCTTATTTTCCTCTAGAGACGTAATGATAATAGGGAAAATTAGTAATCAATCGTCACAATTGTCGAATCAAGTTGTTGGCTACATATGTGATCTTCCATCTTGTCTGGATTAAAACGGTTAATAATAAGCAGGATAAACATCGTTGTGGATAGGATTAGTGCATCCCTAGGGTTAGTCTTTATCTCTTATATTCATCTTTGAGTTTTTATTGCCTTTGTTTATTTTCAAGTTTTTACCTTTGCTTTGGATTTAATTATCTGAAGCCATAAACCTTTCAAACCATATTCTGTTGCTTGGATAATGATGAAGGATTAGAGAGTTAGCTTCTGTGTTTTCGGATTGCAATCCATGTGTATACGATACTCGACTTACCATATACTTGCGCGTTTTTCGTGTGAGAAAAGTGAGCGATCACCAGTTTATCGTCGTGAGCCCGATGTAATCCGGTTAACAATGGACTATCCATAGTCCTTCACCTGCAGGAATACCATCTCAGCCAAAGCATCAGTAGTAACCGTATAAGCACAGAGGATAGTAAAGGAAACAAATAGTGAATCGGTTAAGCTCAAATCAAACATCCTATTCTCCAAAGAAAAATAGATAATTTCAACTCCCAAAGCACAATACTTTGGTGAATTTGGATGTTGATATATTATAGATGCTACCTCAACCTTTGTCCTCTCTTCAACCTCCTCCAAGAGTTGGGGTAGTTCTTTCACTTCCAGAGTGGGCTTTGGCATGCTATTAACTTCATTTGCCCACTCTTCTTCGTTTTCCACCCTCCTCTAGCTGCAGTGAATCGTCAGGAGTCTTTCCCACCCCATTCTCAACAATTGGGTCACTTTCAAGAAAAATGACCGTCTGAGCCTGATCTGGTTGATGTGGGAAAGGTATGACTTCATTTTCTTCCTCATTCTCCATCTCCTGTGGTTGTAACGGCTCGTCTAATGCCTCTCCCACCCCATTCTCAACAATTTGGTCACTTTCAAGAGTAATGACCGTCTGAGCTTGATCGGGTTGGTATGGGAAAGGTATGACTTCATTTTCTTTCTCGTTTTCCACCTCATGTGGCTGCAGCGGCTCGTCTGATGTCTCTCCTATCCCATTCTCAAGAATTGGAAGTTCATTTCTCCGCACGTTCCTGCAACAGCTCCTTAAGCATGATATTAAGTTGTACCATTTTCATCTCTACACGCTGAAGTATGGAGTTATGAGCATCCATTTTTTGAATGGACATCTTCCCTTTTTGAGCGAACTCATCCTCCCAAGCTGGCCTCGGAGGTGGATGCGGCTGCTGTGGGTACTGTTGCGGTGGAGGCGGAGGCGGCTGCTGTGGATATGGATACTGAGGCTGAGGCGGCTGTTGCGGATATGAATAGTAAGGTGGAGGTGGTTGTTGTGGGTACGAATATTGAGGTGGAGGGGTTTGTTGTGGGTACGGATACTGCAGCAGAGGTGGTTGCTCCCAGTAGGGATTGCAGGCTTGATCCTCATACTGTGGTGGAGGTGGTTGGTCCCAGTAGGGATTGTAGGCTTGATGCTCATGATAGGGATCATAGGCTTGATGCCCATAGCCTGATGGATATCCCTCAGAATAGTTGAACTGGGCTCCTTCTTCATAAGAAGAAGTTGCCCAATACGACGACCTTTCCTCCCCACAGACTGTTTGCCCATATTCGCATTGCTGGAAACCCTGCATTTACAGATACCAACTACAAAAACAGGATCACATGCACCGGGGGGAGAAAAACAACAACGGTACAAAATAAGGAGAAGAATAAAAACGAAAAACAGGCAACATTAGAAAACGCCTAAAGTTTTCCCCGGCAATGACGCCAAAATTTGTTTGGACTTAAAAGATCACTAATAAAGTCCCTCGCAATCTAACGAGGTTGTTCTAGCGAGCAAGTTAATCCGAGTTGTCTCTCAAGGAAAACTTAACAGGGCGTTACTAAGTTACCACACAAAAACAATTAAATTCCTAAACACTCTAATCACAAAGGGGTTGATTGATCGTCACCTTAAAACAATAGATTACCTAGGCGAGAAATTATTAAACAAAAGAAAGACGAATTAACTAGGTGAAAATTAACAAAGCAGATAAATTACCTAGGCAAGAATTAAACCCTAGATTGAAGAACATAGAATCGACACGATAAACCCTAGACATGAATCGAATAGATTAAATAGAAGATAAGATTAACTAAGCAAACATCAAAATTAAACATCACCAAAGCATGGAAATCAATATCAAGAAATACGAGAATAAGAAAGAAACGATAAAGAAATCTCACGAATAGAAACGAACAATAGATTGAAGTCTTCCGGAATAGGAATTCAATAACAATAATCCGTACAATAATCTTGAATCACAATCAAAAGAAATTAAGAACAACACTAGAATTACTTGAAACAATAGGAGAGAATTGTCGTAGGAGGCGTCCGCTAATCCGTCAGAAATAATAATATGAAAAGTGGAAGTAGGGTTTCAGCGTAAAAACACGTATTTATAGCATCAAAAAATAACGTGCAGCGCCGGACGCACGTGCTCAAAACCAAGGCGAAACGCATCTCGCCCAGCGCCGGACGCAAGGCTAGCGCCGGACTCGTCAACTCTCGGAAGCGGGGCCACGGCGCACGCATGCGGACGCGTGAGTCGCTGGAAAAATTTCATCGGTGCGGCACGGACGCGTGAGTCTCTTGACAAATTTTTCTGGCGCAGCATCGGACGCGACGCAGCGCCGGACGCACGGAGTCTCGGGACGATTATGCATTTGCGCGTCCAGCGCCGGATGCGAGCTAAGCGCCGGACGCGGGCATTCTCGGAAGCGCACCCAGCGACGGACGCATGCCTAGCGCCGGATGCTGGCCTTCACTGATGCCAGCGACACGATGCGCACCCAGCATCGGCTACGCCGAGTCCGGCGCTTGGGTGCGCTCTTTATGCACGAAATGGTTGAAACGCTATCATTCCCTACAGAGAACACAAACGAACATGATTCCAATAAAAGATATTCAATTATAACTAAAAAGGAATCAAATCGTCTAAAACAAAGAGGGAAAAACATAACCAAAAACATGCAAAACAATGGTCAACAATGAAAATAAACCCAGATATATGTATCCTTTGCAAGCCCCCTTTGAGCTGTTCGTTTTCTTTTAAAATTACCTTGTGCTCTTCCCTGACCTGGGATTTGAGAGAGGAAGAATAGGGGAGGGATATATATGTCTTGGGCATCATTTTGGGCAAACACAAACATTAGATGCCTTGGCCTTCGGCCGGGCATAATGAGCTTAAATTCAAAATGTGTAGAAAAGAGAAAGGTGGGGAACAACGTTTAAAAATAAGAAGAAGGAAAGAAAAAGAAGTTCCCCCAAAAATATAAAGTGTGCTCAGGCCCGTAAGTATCTTGCCAAGGGAAATAGGAAAACATTCTGCCCAAGACCTAAGTCAAGACAACCTTACCCCAAGATTAAATACTTCCAACTTAGCCAAGAAGCCAATCAATGTAACCCTAAAGACCTAAGGATAGAGAACTTTGACCAAGGTATAGGGCAGAGACAGTAGACGGCAGCAAGCCTATGGCACTTCCTTGATCAAGTCATCACTGAGCATGAAAACCCTAAACACAGAGAGTTTGAGTGCTTGAGAGGATCTTCACAAACTTGCTTTGCCCCGATCTTGACTAACCTTGATACATTGCTGTATTAATCGCCTATGTCTGATTATCTTTGTCATGATTCATCTTATCCTTGCTGGTCTTTTGCGTGTGTTGTTTGTGTGTTTGTTTTTCTTTTGGGCAAGGAATGCTTACATGCTTGAGGAAAACCGTGGTTCAAGTGTGTGAGTGTGACGAGCCCCTTTTTGGTGCTCTTTTTGGGGTAGTCCTTGCCCTAGAAAGAGTGCATTTTGTGTGTGTTCTTTGCGTGTGTTTGTGTCTAGGAGGACACGCTTTGGGGTATTGCAGGTTGAGCCGGACCTTGGGCAAGATCAGGCCACCTCTAGTGAGAGAGGTAAAATCCCGAAGATTACCTCGGCAAGGCATTCTGACATCTTGCCAAGACACTGTACCGCACGGGAGCTGAGCCTGATCAACGAGCTGACGTGAAGCCAAGAAGGTAATCGAGACAAGGAAGAGAGGTAAAAAGGACGAGGAGTGATGCAGTGGACATAGGGTAAAGTCAGGATGCAGCTGGGAGACGCAGACAAGATCTCTGAGACTTGCACGCAAATGGAAAGATTCTGGGCAAGGTCTTCTCTGTCGCCTGCTTGATTTTTGCCGTAAAGGGAAAGGTCAACCTGCAGCGCCTGGGATGAGACAAACCTGCCAGACTGAAGCCAGAGGAGCCCTTGTCGAGGTCCAGAGCCTGAGCCAAGCTGCTGACCTCACCACCTGCCGCCTCGAGATGCGCACGCTGACCAAGCCAAAGGGGAGTGCACTTAGGCTCCCAACAAAATAACAACTCCCAACATTATTCAAAATACACAATTATTCACGTAACACATTCGGTGGGGTGGAGAGTGAAGCATCAGTCCAAAATTCTCTCTACACTTATCTATTTTATTTCTCTTGCTTTCATGAGTGATTGGTGAGGAAGAAACAAGTCCAACGGGCAAACTTTTATTTTATGTATGTTATGATCTCTGCTCGAGCAACTGCTTGGCAGAGACTGCCTTTAATTTCAGTTTGATTTTCGATTCAAGTATGGTTTCTTTTATGTTCTTGGTTGTTGCATTTATGTTTATGTCAATTATGCGTTAGTAGTCGGTTTGGTTGGGCTCGAGGTGAAGCACGTTGAGTCAAGGTCATATAAGTCGTGAGGTCTAAATATCCTTAGAACCTTGAGTGGGTGTTCCCGAAGCTCTAGGCCTTTATACCCATGTTATTCCTTTCCTTGAGTGTTAACTCGGCCGGTAGCCTTGGGGGGAGGGGTAGCTACAAACAATAGCCGGAGTAAGACATCGAGTGTCTCCTTGTCCCGGGAAGTACGGTTGGAGTGGGTGATTGTAGCCGTCGGCCTTGGGCAAAGGGTTGCGAGCCACTCCCTTGGACCGGCTGTGGCTAGTTGGGCTGTCTAGTGAGTAAAGCTATTGGGGCGGAAGAACCTATCTTGGAGACCGTCTTGGCAAGCGGGCAAGCAGGGGGCCTCTGTACTTAGTCCTAAAATCTACGGCAAGCTAGGGTGGGGCCCGTGTACGTGACAACCTAAAAGGGCATCTACCCTTGGTACCTTTAACCACGACATACACTCATGGTGAAAATCCTTGAACCTATGACCGACGTCTTGACCAATATCTCAACGTGCGGAACCCTTGGCCCAACTACTTGTTATTTAATCTCTTTACCTTGTGTTTAGTTTTAGTTTACTTTCTGCTCAAAATATATCTCTCAGTACATTTCTACTGAGACCCTCATCCTGACTGACACCTTGCCCTCTGGGCAACCTCCTACTCAAACTGTGACAACTCGAGTAACAACACAACCAGCTCTCTTGGGTTCGACCCCTTAACTTTCCATATACGGAACTATGTGTTCAAGTTGGAGGAGATTATAAATGTATCTTGACGCGTCTTGGGACCTCTAACGACGGGTATCCGAGCGTCGTCACCCGACAATTCTTGCCAAGTCTCTCTAACATTAAATGAAGGAGGTACACCTCGTGCACCTGAAGTTGGAAATCCAAACACCACCTTCATAATACGAGGCGTCACAACATACTCTTGACCCAACAGACGACATGTCATAGTATTGGATTCATCATCAAAATTCATTGTGCAATAGAATTCTACCAATAATGGGGAATAACCCGATAATTCCATCATAGCATATTGCAGCAGTCCTAAATTTTTTAAATATTTCTTTATCTTATCTTCAAGACCCAAATTTTGCATCAATTGCCAATTAAATAGACGCGGATGAGTTATCTCTTGATGTGCAAAACGACGATAAAGTGTACCTTCCACTAGATTATAAATGGGAAATGTGGCTGAGTACATTATGCTGATATCTTCCACGGGTTCCTCCATAGGAACATCATCATGTCGAGGGTGACGGGAGCTGGATCCGGCAGCCTGTTTTGTTTGAACCATACTGATAAACGTGCGAGTGGGCACTGGATGCCGGACGGAAGCTGAGCACTGGAGCTGGGAAATGCCGGACTCGATCGAGTGGGCGCTGAGGCACAGCGCGCGGTAATGGAGTAGCACCGGACTGAAGCAAGCACCGAATGGAGGCAAGGTGACGCTGGGCGCGAGGCGCACGACGCTGGATGGTAGCGCCAGACGGAACGAGGTGAGCGCTGGGGCGCTAGGCGTGCGACGCTTTAGGAAGCGCCGGGCGAAAGTGAGCGTGGGCACGGGATGCACGACGCGCGGCGCTGTGACAGCGCCGGACTGAGATGGGCATGGCGCTGTGGCGAAATGCCTGACGTATAGAGAGCACCGGACGGAGGCACCCGCGGGCGCTTGGGAGCACGGCGCTGAAGCTGAGCACCGGGAGTAGCGCCGGACGAAGAAGATGTAACGTGCGCTGGGTGCGGCGCGCGGCGCTGTGACAGCGCCGGACGGAGAGGAAGCGGGCGCTGGGGGCGACGAGCGGCACGCAAAGGCTGAGCACGGAGAGGGCAAACGTCGGACGGAGCCTTGAGCGCTGGACGATGGAGCGACGCTTGGGCGCGGACAGGGCGAAGCGCGCGGCTTTGGCATGCTGCGCTTGGTAAAGCACCGGACGGGAGGAGAGAGCACCGAATGGAGGAACGGAAGCAGGTGCTTGGGAGAGAAAAAACGACGCTGAAAGAAAACGAGAGAGAGAGACGTGAGAAGAAACCCTAACTCACGTATAATATGTATATAAATAATAATAATAATTTTTTTATTATTATTAAAATAATGGACCCAACGTCGGTTTTCTTTCGTCCGGTGCTGGGTAACCTTCTCTGCATATTTTTAACATTTCTCACCCAGCACCGGTTTCAGCGCGTCCGGCGCTGGGTGAGCTCTCTGGACGACATTTTTCTTATGCTCAGCGTCGGTTGGCTTGCATCGGGCGCTTGGATTCCTTTCTTCTGTGCAAGATCATCGTTCCTCATCACGATTTTTGTTCTTCACATACCCGAGACTCCTAGATATATAACTCTAAATCCTGCACCACACAAAACCAAACAATAAACAAAAAAAAAAAAAAAACGAGAACAAAGCATAAAGAAACGTGGGTTGCCTCCCACGAAGCGCTAGTTTTACCGTCACTAGCCCGACCATTAATCCTTCATTCTGAAATTGCCTCTTGTAGTCTTATCGACTCAGTCTCCATCACATTCGGTGCTCCTTCAATGTACAACTTTACACGTTGTCCATTGACATGAAAAGACTTCTTCTCATCACGATTATACAATTTCACCGTTCCGTATGGAAATACTTCTTCTATCTCGTATGGACCACTCCATCTACTCCGAAGCTTCCTGGGAAATAGTCTCAACCGTGAATTAAAAAGAAGCACTTTCATTCCAGGTTGAAGATCTTTTCTCACCAACTTCTTATCATGGATTCTCTTCACCTTTTCCTTATACATTCGAGCATTCTCATAAGCTTCATCACGCAGTTCTTCAAGCTCAGACAACTGTAAAGTCCGCTCTTTTCCAGCTTGAGAAAATCCAAATTCACGTTCCTAATTGCCCAATATGCTTTATGTTCAATCTCAACCAGAAGATGACACGACTTACCATAGACCAACTTATAGGGACTCATCCCTAGCACAGTTTTGTAAGCCGTTCGATATGCCCATAGAGCCTCATTCAGTTTAGTTGCCCAATCTTTTCTCGATGGCTTCACCATTTTCTCTAAGATCCACTTGATTTTCTTGTTGCTCGTCTCGACCTGTCCTGAAGTTTAAGGATGATATGGTGTTGCTACTTTGTGGGAAACTCCATTCTTCTTCATCAATTTCTCAAATAACTTATTACAGAAGTGTTTCCCCCCATCACTAATTATAGCTCGAGGAAATCCAAACCTGCAAAGAATATTATCCTGCACAAACTTGATGACAATATAAGCATCACATGTCCGGGTAGGAATCACTTCCACCCATTTGGACACATAATCTACAGCAAGAAGAATATACTCAAACCCACAAGACTTTGGAAAAGGACCCATAAAATCAATGCCCCACACATAAAAAATTTCAACAGGTAAATTAGTATTCAGAGGCATCTCATTTCTAACTCCTATCGCACCAACCCGTTGACACCTATCACATGCTAAACAGAAATTATGCACATCCTTAAAGATCGACGGCCAATAAAATCCTGATTGAAGAACCTTAAAGGCGGTCTTCCGACCCCCAAAATGTCCTCCACAATGCGAAGCATGACACAACGTCAGGATCTCTAGCTGCTCCTCTGCTGGAATGCATCTTCTGATAACCTCATCCTTACCAAGGCGAAAAAGATAAGGATCATCCCAATAGTAGTTCCTGCAAGAAGACAAAAACCTTTTCTTCTCTTGAGAAGAAATATCAGGACGTAATTTTCCACTTGCAAGGTAATTGCATATATCATCATACCAAGGAATAACAAAAGTCTCACATGCATGATCAAAGGGAAACTCATCACTAATGCCAGATTGATGTAAGTCATCCGATTGAGGGTTAAAGGGAAGACGAGATAAATGATCAGCTACTGCATTCTCACTACCCTTTCTATCCTTAATCTCAACATCGAATTCTTGCAGCAATAAAATCCACCTAATCAATCTAGGTTTGGCTTGAGATTTAGACATCAAGTATCGAAGAGCTGCATGATCACTGTGTACAATTGTTTTAGATCCTAGAATATAAGATCTAAACTTGTCTAAAGCAAAAACCACAGCTAAAAGCTCCTTTTCTGTAGTCGTGTAATTTCCTTGTGCAGAATTAAGAGTTAAACTTGCATAGTAAATCACACACAATATTTTATCAATACGTTGACCTAGGATAGCTCCTACTGCAGTGTTCGATGCATCACACATAATCTCAAAGGGCAACGACCAATCGGGGGCAACAACAATAGGTGTAGAGATAAGTTTTTCTTTCAAAGTATTGAAAGCATGCAAGAAACTTTCATCAAACAGAAAAGGAACATCTTGGGCAAGCAATTTGCATAATGGTTGACTTATTTTAGAAAAATCATTAATAAATCGTCTATAAAAACCTGCGTGCCCTAAGAAACTTCTAATTCCTCTTACATCAATTGGTGGTGGTAATTTTTCAATTACATCTATTTTTGCCTTATCAACTTTGATCCCCTTTTTATATTCACATGTCCTAATACAATCCCACTTGTCACCATAAAATGGCTCTTTTCCCAGCTTAATGTAAGATTGCATTCAATACAACGTGCAAGAACCACATCTAACTTCATAAGACAATCATGAAAGATAATCAAAAAACTGAAAAATCATCCATAAATACCTCAATGAAATTACCAATCATTTCTGAAAAGATAGAAGTCATGCATCTTTGAAACGTTTCAGGGGCATTGCACAAACCAAACGGCATCCTCCTCCATGTGAAAGTGCCAAACGGACAAGTGAAAGTTGTTTTGGCTTGATCATCCGGAGCAATTGCTACCTGATAATAACCAGACAAACCATCAAGAAAACAATAATATTCATGTCCAGCTAGCTTATCCAACATTTGATCAATAAATGGAAGAGGAAAATGATCCTTTCTACTTGTGGCAGTCAATTTTCTGTAGTCGATGCACATCCTCTATCCAGTGGTGGTCCTTGTTGGCACAAGCTCTCCTTTATCATTTTTCACCACAGTGATGCCATGTTTCTTGGGTACCACGTGAACTGGACTGACCCACTGATTGTCTGCTACGGGATAGATGAGTCATTCTGCAAAGAGCTTTAGAATTTCCTTCTTGACTACCTCCATAAGATTAGGATTCAACCTTCGTTGTCCTTCCCGAATTGGCCTAGCCCCTTCCTCAAGTACTATCCGATGCATGCACATTGTTGGGCTTATCCCTCGAATATCAGACATACTGTAATACCCCGCATTCCTATAGCAGAGATTAGCTCCTAATTAAGAGCTTATAAGAAGGGCATTGCATCCTTAAGATCCTTAAGAAAGAGTGGTTTAAGCCACAAACCTTTGTTTTAAGCTTCGAGACAAGAAGATAGAATTTGCGATAGATTCGCGATAGAATTTGAGATAGAACCTAAGATAAGATTCTTAGGTCTTGTCGAGAATAAGAAGACTTAGATTTAAGAGTTTTGAGATGATAAATATGTGTTTATAGGAGTTTTGAACCCAAAGTCTTGATTTCAAAGTTTTGTTCTTTGTTACATACGTTTGTCGTATGAACCCTAATCGTCGGCTGAATGTCCAAAATTGTTTTTGAGGAAAAAAATATTTTTATAATCAAATTTTTATGTTTATATTATGTTATTTGAGTTTTAAAAGAGAATTTCAAGTAGAGAGCATTTTATCAGAAATTGAGTTTTGAAATCGGAACGGTATGGATTAATAGTATGTATTTGTAACATTAGCAAGAAATTCTAGCAAGAAAGAATGAGAAATTTCTAGATATATGATTATTCATCATGTATTAAAGAAAAGGAAAAATGGAGAAAGCTTGAGAAAATTCTAGATTATGGTGAATAATCACCATATTAAAGAAAAGGTAAAATAAAATAAAAATTTGTGGATATTATATATATGCTACTATTCATTATTTTCATGATTTTTCTTTCACATTTTCGTGCATCACACACACTACACACACTAAAATTTTTGAAATTTCATGCTCCAAATTTTGAAGATCCAATCGTTGAATTTTCGATCCGACTTCATATTAAGGTATATTTTCATCTCTAGAACATATCTATGGTTTGAAAAATTGAAAAACATGAACTTTGGGACATGCTATATTTTCGGTCATTTTGAGAAATTATGAAGGAATATGTTTATGTTTGATTAATTCTTGATATAATGTTTGATTGATCGTCGACGAGTTGTTTAACGTTGAAATTTTGAGCATATGTTTATCCTTTGAAATTTTGTGAAATTTTTGAAAATAAGGAAGTTCTTGATCTTGAATATATGATGTTGATATGCTTGATATTCTTTCATAAATGTGTTGATATAAACATGTTTTGAGCAAGAAAAACATTTGAAATCGAACTTATGCAAAAACTCCTATGTTGGTCGAAAACCCTAGCTCCTATTATGTTGGATTTTTGATTTTATTTGATCATTTTGAGTTCATATTTGGATTCTATGATATGAATAAAGCTTAAAATGATTTATTCGGATTTTACGGCCGACGTATTCGAAAATTGAAAATATTTTAGTTTGACGTTAAGTTTGGGTTTTCAATGCTAAAGCTTTGATATTTGGATTTTAATGGTTTATTAGTGATATTTGATGATAGTTGAGCATGTATAAAGGTTCGTCTAAGATAGACGACATCTTGCGCGATTTTTTACATCGGACATAAGCTATGTCTTAAGGGGTCGTTAGGTTTTTGGCTAAGGTTGGATGGTTTAAGCTTGTTGTTGAGTTTTCTATGCTCGTTTAGAGATATGAGGCTTTGTGATGTCTTGTTATATGTAAGATGTTAGAGGATGCAATGACCCAAGTGTTTATAGACCATAATGTATTGATATCGAGAAGATATAGTCGTATCGACGACTAAGATAAAAGTTAATTCTAGTTTGATTCTTGATAGGCTTATATGCCGCTTTGTGTGGATTGATGGACCAAGTGAGAACAAGAAAGATATGAAAGACAAAAAGTACAGTCGTCGAGTGACTGTCGCCAGGTGGGTATAAGTATTTTCTATAATGAATGCTTATGTTTTTATATATATTCAAAAGAGATGATATGCATTTATTTACAAAGTTTCAAAGTTGAATGACTTGCCTGTTTTTGAGCATGACATGCATAATGCACTACCTATCCACGAAAGAGAAAGAAAGAAAGAAAGAATGAATGAATGAAAGAAAGAATGTACCGACGTCGGGTATGGACCTTCAGGTCAAGGTGTGTTTGAGGAGGAGGCTTACTCCTCGGATCAACACAAAGAAAGAAAGTCCGTGGATATGGGAGGAAAAGTTATCGGCCGACATGAGAACATGCATATGCGTATTTTTATGATGCTATGAAATGAAAGCAAGTAAGTGTTTATTATGATGATGCATGCACAGGTTATTTCACTAAAACCTCATGTGTGTTGCAAATGTATGGCAAGTCAATCATATAGCCCTAAGGGCAATGTTTTTATGTTTTTGGCGTATACCCACTGAGTGCATTTTTATACTCACGCCCTGCATGTATTTCTAAACCTGCAGGTTGAGCTCGAGAGGATGTTGGAATCGAATGCTGTGCAAGGAGCTTCTCTAGTTTTTATGACTCACGATGAAAATGCTCAATTGTTGATATGATTCATTTAAAGTTATCATGTTTTGTTGCCCTAAGTTTTATGTCATCACACATAATTCTCAGCCACTCTTCTCGTTGCCGAACTTTGGCCTTCATTTGCTTTGGAATGTTGCTACGTTGAGTTGATTATAATCTTGATGATATCCTTGATTTTGTTGGTATAATCTCGGCATTGTTGTTATAATGTCGACTTAATTCTGAGAACATGGATTCATTGAAATGCATTTGTGAGCAAGGATTTACTTGAAAGTTCAGAATTATTTTTTTAGACCCAAGATGATATATATATATTATCTTGGAAACATTGTTAAACCTTGCTTTGAAACGTCAGTAAATTCTCAATGTTATCGAAGCATGCTTGAAAATGTACATTCTTGATATTGGTTATTCCGTAATGATTATTTGTCCTCAACCGTTGTTCTTCTTCATTCGATCCTTTATTATGGTTTGAGGACCTAGAATCAAACTTTGTCAAACTCTATTTTCAATTCTTTGAAACATGAATGTTTGATTACTTCATGATGAAAGTTGAGGTCACACATTGTGATCGATATGAATTATTGGTCACATTTGTTGATATTGATTATCAGAAGTTACTTCTTAACCCACATCACGGCCTAATTACTTGACTAATTACTTGGTTACGGAGTCGGGTCGTGACACATACTCTATCCAAGAGCTTGTTTATTTTTTCTCAACACCTCAATGAGTTGTTCTTCCTCTACCTTGTTTAGCCCGACAAACATTATGACAGGTTTCTACTCACCCTCCTCGAGATAGACATATTTGAGGTGTTCGGGTAACTCTTTGAGGTCTGGTTTCCCTTGCGGAGGTAATCTTTCCATTTCTACCTTTCGATTTTCCTCCGCAATATTTCTCTCCAGACAGAGCTTCTCTTCATTTTCATCAAAACCTGCAAGAAAGGTTTCTATGCGATCTTCCTGCAATACACATGTCTCGACCACAAAGCAATCAATAGCATCTATGTAAGAACAATTATCAATCACATCAGAAGATGGTACTATAGTGCTATCTCTAACAGAAAAGGACACAGTTTCTCCCAACATTGTCATTTTCAATATTCCATTTTTAACATCAATCAACGTGTTGGTGGTAGCTGTAAAAGGTCTACCTAAAAGAATTGTGTGCTCTCTACCATTTTCCTTAACGTCACCCACATCAAGAACAACGAAATCAACAGGAATAATCAACCCACCTACTCTGACTAATATGTCCTCGATAATCCCCGTAGGGTAACGAATTGTTCAACGAAGAACAATTCAACACTCTACTAGAATTCAATATCAATTGCATGAAATGTAATTTATCTAATGCCGAAAGAAACAAAAACAATCAAGAAACCAATAATCCAAAGTCTACTTTATAAATTGAATTCAACAATAATCGTAAAGCAAGAAATCATAAAGCAATAATACTATGAAATTGATTCCGATAGAACTTTGAAAGGAATGAAATGCAAGAGATAATCAAACATAAAATATAAGAAATGATCCAACATAAATTAACAAGAATGAAAAGTAAGAATTAATCTAATCTATTGTCGCCTGAAAACTCCCAGAAATTGCCATCCAAGAACAGTGGCTCGGAAGAAATGAAGACTGCGCCGCGGAAAAGAACTCCTCAAATATGACCTAAGTGCACGTATATATATATTAAGGAAGTGAGCGCCGGATCACTATGAGCACAGGTTGAACGGGTGTTCTAGCTAGAAGGTGAGCGCCGGTTCTGGAAGGAGCGTCGGTTCTGAAAACATTCTGTATTGAGAGTGAACGCCAGCTCAAGGGTGAGCGCCGGTTGGGTAGGAGTCAGCGCCGGTGTGCGCGCTGGAGTGGTGAGCGCCGATTGGGGCGCGAGCACCGGATCGGGTGCGCAGGCTGGAATGGTGAGAGCGCGCGGGCTGAGACGGCAATGTGCGCAGGGCCTGGCATTGGGGAGTGTGCTGTCGAGCGCCGGATGGAGTCGTGCGGGCGCTGGACGCGGGAGTAGGCATTGTGCCGTCGAGCACCGGAGGGAGTCGCACGGACGTTGGAGGAAGATAACCGAGCGCGCACTGGGAAAGGTCAACACATGCGGTGGATGTAGGGCGGGCGCCGTGTTCCAGCGTCGGACGGAGAGGTACGCTGGAACGCGCGCTGTGCGGGCGGGCGCTGGCCGGGCGAACGCGGGCTGGGCGAGTTGTTGGATTTGTATACTGGAAGCAGTTTTGGTTGAGTTTGTATACAATGTTTTCTGTTACCACTATTATAATCTCATATCTGAATTGTTTACTTGATTGCATATGTATGTCCTTTTATCTCATATATAAGTTAGATCATATAGTGTGTTGTAGATCATAGAAGTTTGTATGATTGGTCAAGCTTAATGAGATATAAAAAGAATCACAGCTGAGACAACTTGAGGACGAGTTGTCGGATAGTCATGTATAGATAAGAAGTAACTCGACTTGGTTGCTTGTCTATGCTTGGTACGCGTCGACATATTGATGGATCACATGAGATGAGTTCTTCTATCTGACCGTCGTGAAGAACCTAGATCTCGGTGACTTTACGTTGATCTAAATCTCGATAAGGTATTAAGTGAGTATGAGTTGCTGACCATCACTTTGACTTGTTATGGGTGAGGGTTACATGAGATAACCCAAGATTCTTTGCATCTTGGGTGGTGGCAGTGCTTGTATGTCATGCTAGTTACCTGTGTCGAGTCACCGTATCCGTCTAGGATGATGACGTCCCCTTAAGGAGCTCAAAAGGTTTATTGTACTAAACCCTGCAGGTTGAGTTATCTCAAGTACAATAATAAGGATGAGTGGTACTACTTAAGGAATTAAAGATATTAATTATTTTAAGTAGTCAGAACGCTGTAAATAATTAATGGACGTACTATATCTTAAATACGGGGATTCGTGAAGTCTAAGTGCAAGCCCGACTAAACTTAGGAAATAAAGGGGTAAGTCAACATTTATTCTCTAAATAGACCGCTTGCTACCCCGTTGGACCGCACTCGAAAATCTAAAAGATTGCTTCTTCCGGCATTGGAAGAGTTTGGTGCCACTTCTGTGAGTGGTGAACAATCAGAGCCGATAATCAGAGATCATCCTGCTGTTGAGAATACACCCCTGCCGAGAGGGATGGGTGAAAATGCACGTGCATTGCGTGATTTCTACAGGCCGGTGATTGGGGCCGCTACTTCCCCAATTGTTCTTGGACTGGCAGCCCGAGACTATGAGCTTAAACCGAATCATTTCTCGCTCATGCCTACTTTCCATGGGCTTGCTAGTGAGGATGCCTTGGGATTCATAAGAGAATTTTGCTCGGTATTGCAGTCCTTTCCGTTGGGAGGACTAAATGAAGATCAACTGAAGATGCACTGTTTCCCGTACACCCTTAAGGATAGGGCTAAGTCGTGGTTTTGGCGCTTTCCGCTAACTCCCTGCAGAATTGGAATGCCGTGGTAGATAAATTCATGACGAAATACTACCCCAATAAGAAGAGTCAGGAGTTGAGGTCACAGATCATGACCTTTACTCAGATGTCAGACGAGCCATTCCATGAAGCTTGGGAACGGCTCAGGGACTTATTGCAGAAGTGCCCTCACCATGCCTTGCCAGATGAAATTCTCTATCAATTGTTTTATGACGGATTGACTCAGAGTTTTCAGTACATGGTGGACAATGCTGTAGGTGGAGATATTGGTTCTCGAACGGCAGGAGATATCGTGGACATTTTTGAAGCGATGGCTGCTAATTCACAGCAGAAGTCCAGTCGAGGTGGAAGAACCAAGGCACATGCTGTGAATCCTTCCTTCGATATGAATAAGCAAGTGGTTGAGCTTATGAGGGAGGTGCAAGAACTTAAGTTGAAAAGCCCGATCCACCAGCATTGCACAAGGAACTTCCTTCGACATGAATCCATGGAACCTTGTGGAATCTGCAATGAACTTGGGCACAATGTTCATACATGCCCCAGGATGGGAGAGCATAACTCCGAAGGCGAAACTATGCAGGGATTTCAACCTAGACGGCAGTTCGAGCCTAATCAGCAACAAGTTAACGTGGGATGGAGGAATCAAAATCAAGGGCCGAGTTCATACCAGAATACGCCATACCAAAGACCTCCACAGCAGCAGCAGTTTCAACAGCAGAGGCACTATCTGCAGCAGAAGAAGAACCCCCACCGCAGCAGCCTCTCCAAAGCCAGTTCCCACAAAGAAGCCAGCAGATCGCCGAGCACCTCCACCACCACCTCAGAGACCAGCTTTTGAGGATATGATCACTCAAAGAATGGATGCTTTCGAACAAAGGATGGATGCTCAAGACTCCACAACCAAGCGTTTAGAGACGCAAATAAGACAGATTGCTAACACGCTGAACGAGCTATTGCAGCTAAGAGCAGTGGGGAAACTTCCTAGTCAGGCTCATCAAGCTCATGCGATAATTTTTCTAAGGAGTGACCGAGTTGTTGCGAGTGGGGTGGGGGAGTCATCAGACAAGCCGCTGCAGACACGGGAAGTTGAAAAGAGGAAAGAGGCCGAGGTCAGGCTGCATAAGGCTACAAACCCGTACATTCCACCAATACCCTTTCCACATCGGTTGAAGAACGAGAAGCAGGACCGGTGATTCGATGAGTTCTTTAAACTCCTGTCCAAGGTGAATGTTAATTTGCCCCTGTTGGACGTGATCAGAAATGTGCCGGCTTATGCCAAATTTTTCAAGGAGCTCGTCTCAAAGAAGAGAAGGTTTGGGGAGCACGAGAAATTCATGGTCTCGGGAGCAGCTAATTCCATTCTACAGCACCAGTTGCCTCCTAAGCTCCGGGATCCAGGTAGTTTTATTATTAAGATTGCTTTGGGTAACGGGAAAGAAGTTTCTGGCATGCTTGATTTGGGGGCCGGGATTAATCTTATGCCTTATTCTATGTTCAAACGATTAGGATTAGGTGAACTAAAACCCACTAGGATGTGTCTACAATTAGTTGATAGGTCCGTGAGATACCTTAAGGGTATTGTCGAGGATATTTTAGTAAAAATGGGTGGGTTGATTGTTCCTGTTGATTTCGTTGTTTTGGATATGGGAGATGTTAGGGAAGATGGGGAGAACACATAGTTGTTGAGGCCATTCATGGCCACAACCAACACCCAATTGATGTTAAGAATGCACATTGAAAAGAGCATCTCGACAGGAGTTCATAGCGAAAGCGGATCACAACGGAGTTCGGACGGCGAAGGATCATTTCTTCAAAGTCGCATGATAGTGTGCGCGATTTATTTCGCATTATCTTTGAATTTGTGAACACCAGTGTGGGGAAATGCAATAAGGTTTGATTGATTAGAATAAGGGTTAAGTTGCATGAGTTATCTTTCGACTCTTATTAGTATAGACTTTGCTTGAGGACAAGCAAATGGATAAGTGTGGGGGAGTTGTTTGGTATGATTTTGTGATGATTCTTGGTATTGTTTTACGTGTCATTTTCTATGGTTTGTCCTATTTATGTCGTTGGTTTGATTAATGTTTATTGATTCGGACTTACTTCGTTCGTCTCGATGTTTTGTAGGAAAACGGCAGAAAATAGGATGAATTAGATCTGCCAAGGATCATATATAATTGAAGAGCATCTCGACAGGAGTTCATAGGCGAAAGCGGATCACAATTCGGAGTTCGGACGAGCGAGAAGGGATCATTTCTTCAAAGTCGCGCACATGCACTCCGCGTGCCCGCTCGCGCACCGGCGCTGAACATTTTCAATGATTCTCATGAAAAATGGGGAAGGAATCAAGGATTTTTCCTTAATAATAATTTAAGACATCTCGATAGGAGTCCATAGGCGCAAACGGTTGCATTCGGAGTTCGGACAAGAGAGAGCGGGCGAAACACGAAGTCGCGCCTTGACGCGCGCGAGCGCGTCCGGCGCTGCGCGCCGTCCGGCGCTTGGCTCGCCCCAGCGCGCGTTCGCATGCAACTGGCGCACACGGCGCTGAGCTTGACCCAGCGCCTCAACCCCAGCGCCTCCTCAAGCCAAACCGGCGCTGCCCTCTCATTCTCGCCTAACCGGCGCTGCCATGAGCTCGGGCGCCGGCGTTCTTCAGAACGCGACGCGTCTGCTGTCTCCGTCCGGCTGGCGTGTCGCGGCTATTTATTCCAGGAGCTCCCCGCGTCCGGCGCTGCGTCGCGTCCGGCGTTGCGCGTGAAAAAGTTGTGCTATAAATACAGATTTACACGCAAAACCACGATCTCCTTTTATTTTCTCTTCCGTTTTCTTCCTTGGGAGCGCCTCTCCCATAGTTTTTCTCCCTTCAGACATTTGTTTCATTTAGTTTGTCATTGAGGATTCAAAGAACATTAATTCAAGAAGCTCATTTTCTTCCATTGCAATTGTAAGGATTTTCATGGTTTGATGTTACTCTATTTCAATTTCATTGTTGTTCTTATTTATATGCTTTCTTCATTATTGTTGATTTAATTTACTTAATGATTTCCTGCTTTCGATTAATTAATGCTCTTATTTGATGATCAATAATTAGGGTTTAATTGCAATTAGATTCAGATTAGGGCTTGACAAACCCTAAAAATAGGATTGCTATTGCTTTTGTTTATTGCTTTTGTTCAAGCTGGGATTGACAACCTGGTTTAGATTTATCGCTTTATTAGTATAGCTCGGGATTGACAACCCCTAGCTTAGGATCTTTATTTAATTCTCCGTATTTCAATTCCTCGTATGTTTCAACCCCGTTGATGTTAGAATGTTTAGGATTTAATCGCTTTACGTAATGCGACACGAACAATAAGCCCAGTTAAGTTTTCCTTGAGAGACGACTGTGTTAACTTACCTCGCCACGATTACCTCGTGCGATGCATGCTTGATTTGGGGGCGGGATTAATGTTATGCTTATTCTATGTTGAAAGATTAGGATTAGGTGAACTAAACCCACTAGGATGTGTCTACAATTGGCGATAGGTCAGTGAGATACCTTAAGGGTATTGTCGATGATATTTTAGTAAAATGGGTGGGTTGATTGTTCTGTTGATTTCGTTGTTTTGGATATGGGAGATATTAGGGAAGATGGGGAGGAACACACACTGTTGTTGGGGAGGCCATTCATGGCCACAACCAACACCCTAATTGATGTTAAGAATGCACATTGCTTGATGAATCTGTGTCTTTCTCGCACATGATAGTGTGATATCTCCTCTCGTTAAATTCATTGATAATCATGCTCCCGTAGATGCTGTTGATCCCTTGGCCGAGAATGTTTTGCTGCAGGGTGAGAATGCAAATTTGTACAAGGGGAAAGTGAAACAGATACTTGATCGGCGGAGAGTTAACAAGGATTTAAAGCCGGGAATAAAGATTTTAGTTTTTCAATCTCGTTTGAAGTCCTGCCCCCGAGAAGCTCAACTCTGGATGGAGTGGTCCTTACATAATTAAAAAGATGTTTCCTTATGGAGCAGTCTTACTCCGCGATCCCAACACCAACGGATCTTTTACTGTGAATGGACAGCGGGTGAGACCTTTCTTTGATCAAGGGGATGGTCCGAAAGGAGTAGAGAACTCCATGCTCATCGATCCTATATGTCTCTGACTGGATTACGTCATGCTCACGACGTAAAACTGAGTACTACGTGGGAGTTTACCCATGGATTTTTTCTGTTCTTTTTCTTTCGTTCTCTTTTGTTTGCTCCGTTGTTCTCGTTGATCTATCTGTTGTCGTTGAGTTAGTTTTGCTCAGAATTGGAACGTTGTAAGCAGTGTGGTGAAGCCGGGATACTCCAACTCTGTCGTGCATGCTCACATTCCAACCCTGTTTCTGCCATCTATTATCAGGGAAGTCTCATCCTCTATTGACCATTTTTATGTTATTAATGTTTAGAGCACTAAGGACAGTGCTCGATATTAGTGTGGGGGGAAGATTATTTGGTTTTGTGTGCGTGTCTTATAATTTTGCATGCTTGGTGATGTGCTTATTTTGATCTCTTGGAATCAAGTTTTTGTCTATGCGAATAAGTTAGGATTGTGATTTGTGCACATGAACTCTGTGGTATTGGTTAAACCTTGATGTATTTCTCGTTTATCTTGATGTTATGTTATTGAAGTGCAATGTGAATTGATGAGATTGTGTGAATTAATCTTAAATCGGGGTTATTGATGTGATTTGTCCGACTAATTCTAGGGGTAGTGTTAACAGTGTGGTTACCTATATACTTGTTTCTAAAAAAAAAAAGAGAAAAAGTAGAAAATGAGGAGAATGTAAACTCCAGTTAATTGTTGAGATTGTTGAAATGGAGGATGGGACTCTGCCCCTCTTTCTCGTAAATTGAGAAATGGACATGGGAAACCATGATAGGAGACTCGAGTTCATCGAGTGTTCACCTATCGAACATTGTTACAAAATCTGTCAATACTTTCTTTGTGTTCTCAAAAGAAACTTGTTGCTAAAGGTAACCATTTTAGTTAATTCACCCCTAGCGGAGAGTTGGGTCTGAGCAAAAATTACCTACTTGTTTATTTGACATTCTCACAATCTTAGATTTGTTTCACATTAACTTTGATTATTTATTCATCATGTTTGGGGAATTGCAAAAAAAGGTTTGATTGATTGGATTAAGAGTTTAATTGCATGAGTTATTCTTATACTCTTATTAGTATAGACTTTGCTTGAGGACAAGCAAATGGATAAGTGTGGGGGAGTTGTTTGGTTTCATTTTGTGCTTATTCTTGGTATTGTTTTACATGTCATTTTCATTGATTTGTCCTATTTATGTCGTTGGTTTGATTAGTATTTATCGATTCGGACTTACTTGGTTTGTTTCGATGTTTTGTAGGAAAATAGCATTAAATACGATGAAATGGGTCTGCCAAGGATCAATTATAATGAAGAGCTTTTCGATAGGAGTCCGTAGGCGCAAACGGATTGCAATTCGGAGTTCTGACGAGGGAGAACGGGGCGAATCGTCAAAGTCGCGCACGGCACCCTGTCGCACGCCGAGCCCGGCGCTCGAGCAAGTGCACCCAGCGCGTTCCACTGCGTGCACCCCCACGCCCTGCCTCCTCGTTCAGCGTCGGTTGCATCAGGCCCGATGCTCGGCCATGTCCAACCGGCGCTCGATGCAAGCACGCGCTCCAACCTCGCCGCTCGCCATCCGACGCTCAAACACTAGCGCGCGTTCCAGCGCATAGCTCGTTCGCCGCGCACCATCTCCGCACGCGTTCGCCTCCATTCCAGCGCACAGCTCCGTCCGGCATTGGGAACCCAGCGTCCGTTCCGCCTCGTGTCTGCTCTCCGTCCGACGCTGGGAACCCAGCGCCCATTCCGCCGTGCGTTGCCGGTTCGTTCAACCTCGTGCACCCATGCCCAGCGCCCATCCATCCGACGCTCAACCATGAGCGCCCGCTTGCGCTTTTCCCTCGCACGCTCACGTCTCACCCGGCGCTCGTCCGCCCGTGCGCATGCTCACCCTTGAGCCGGCGTTCGCTTTTGAGTCAGTGCACTCTTGTGAGCGAACGCTCGGTCTAAGCCGGCGTTCACTTTGGGAACATAAGCTCATCGCCGTGCTCGCTTACCTCGAACCGCGCTCATGTTCAATAAAGAACGTTTTCTCAACCGGCGCTCCCTCTAAACCGACGCTCACCTTCATGTCATAACTCTCCGCTCAACCTGCGCTCACATTGCAACTGGCGCTCACTCTCATTTAATATATATATACGCGCTAGGTCATTTTTATCAGGTGTTCGGATTTTTGCGCAGCCGCTGTTCCGTTCTCGAGAGATAGATTGAGCATCATTTTAAGAGTATTTGATTCCTGTTTTTATCTTTTCGATTATTACATTTAGTTTTGTAGTTCTTGTTGCATTCATTTGGATCATTTACGAGTTGTTTTGAGATTATTGTTAGATTCAATTCCATTGTTGATTCTGGATATTTTATAATTGTGTTGAACTCCATTCGATCAATTTACGTACTTTGCTTAATGATTATGGTTTGTTTGAATTACACTTTTGATATTGGATGTTAGTTATATGTTGAATAGTTCTTCGTCGAATTTTATTGTTTTATGTTTGATGATCTAGTTAGTTTGTACTTCGCTTTAGCTTCCTGCTTCGTGATTACTTAGGTTTTCCACTATGGATTGACAACCCCTAGTTAGATTGCTTCCTGTTATTTATATTTCCTTTCAGCATTTTAATTCCCGTTTATTTCAAAACCCATGTTGGTATTAGAATGTTTAGGATTTAATTGCTTTCTGTGTACGACACGAACAATAGCCATGTTAAGTTTTCCTTGAGAGACGACTAGGGTTAACTTTCCCTATTACAACACCTCATTCGATTATGAGTCAATTAAGAGTACACTTTTGATTGAAACAATTTCCCTACAATTGGTATCAGAGCCAGGTTCAGAATCTTGGCTCTGTTGGATTAATTCACGTTTGATTGTAACGTGCACAATTAATTAATTGTGGATCTGTCGTTCATCGTGGCTCGTTTTATTTTTGTCGGTTTTTATTTTTCAGCACGAGAAAATCCGTGGTCAGATTAGATTTTTTCTTGTAAATCTTATCTGTAAAAGAAGAACAAAGACGAAAAGCACGAAGAACGAGATGATGGGAGGTTGGCCGGAAACGGCCGCACGGCGCGAGGGCATGTAGGCGACGGCATGCTGAGCGTGCTCGACGCTCGCAGACACGCCGCTCGGCAGCCGTACATGTTTGGTCGGTAGCGCTCGGCAGCCTCGGCGGGTCGTGGGCGCTCGGTAGCTCCCGACAGCGTATATCGGTAGCGCCCCTTGGCGGGTCTGATAAACGCGCATTTTACACGTTTATTGTTGGTATTTAAAATGATTTTAGATCAATAAAGTGTGTTTATGTCTTGGATCTCAATGCTTTTATATATTTTTGGAAGATACTACTCTTGAGGTTCTTCTTTGGTGTTTTGTAGGCTTTTCAGGTGATAATCGATGCACAAGGTAAAGATGTAACCAAAGATGATGAATTGGATATAAAAAATATGGATGTGAAAAGTTTACAATGTTAAAGAGCATCTCGATAGGAGTCCATAGGCGCAAACGGATTGCAATTCGGAGTTCGGACGCGAGAGAACGGAGCGAAACAGCGAAGTCGCGCAGGAGCTAGCGACCACCCTCGCGGCCGCGAGGATGGCCGCAAGAAATTGCCCAGAACACCCAGAACCTCGTGACCGAGCTCGCGGACGCGAGCCCGGCCGCGAGGCGAGGTGGCTAGGCACAAAATTAGGGTTTTTCTGCACCTATATATCCCCAAGCTTGCTCCCCGCGCCTCAACCTTCCACAACCGCGTTTTTGGACCTTTTTCTCAGTTTTTTCATTGTTCTTCATTTATTTTCGATTTATCTTTGATTTAGATTCATTCTTGTGTTAGTTTTCCATCATTCTACATTAGTTCTACGCATTGTTATCGATTTGGAACGGTTTCGTCCGAAGGAATTGCGTCGTTTTCCCGTTTTTCATTGGGTTTGGATACGAACCCAACCATTGTTCTTCAGACGCTTCCCTACGGGTTTTATCAATTTAATTTCTATTTTGATGATTATTTCGTATTTAATTTCGTTATTTATGTCTAGCTAATTTCTGTTCTAATCCTAGGGTTTGTATGATTTTATCCTATATGTTGTGATGCCTGCTATTGTTATTTACCTTCCAGACATTGATTCATGATTCTTGGTGCTTAATTATATGTGTTGATTTCTGATCAATCTTGATGCATATCATAGTTGCGATTAATTACGTAATGCTTTAATTGTCAATCGATCTTGAATGCATGATACGGATAAGCCTTGAGTCGAATCGAGATAGGAACATAAGTAGGAAGCATATTCTTTGTGATCCTTTTCGAGTTACTTATTTTCTCTAGAGACGAATGTAATAGGGAAAATTAGTAATCAAGCTGTCACAATTGTCGTAAATGCTGAAGTTGTTGGCTACATATGTGATCTTCCATCTTGTCCGGATTAATAGACCGCTTGCAACTTGCTTGGACCGCTCGAAAATCTAAAGATTGCTTCTTAGGATTGGAAGAGTTTGGTGCCACCGTAGTGGTGACAGTCGAGCCGATAATCGAGATCATCCGCTGTTGAGAATACACCGCCGAGAGGATGGGTGAAAATGCAGTGCGTGATTTCTGGGCGGTGATTGGGGCGCTCTTCAATTGTTCTTGGCGGCCCGGACTATGAGCTTAAACCGAATCATTTCTCTCTCCTACTTTCCATGGGCTTGCTAGTGAGGATGCCTTGGGATTCATAAGGGAATTTTGCTCGGTATGCGGTCCTTTCCGTTGGGAGGACTAAATGAAGATCAGCGAAGATGCCTTGTTCCGTACACCTTAAGGATAGGGCTAAGTCGTGGTTTTGGTGCTTTCGCTAACTCCTGCAGATTGGAATGCCGTGGTAGATAAATTCATGACGAAATACTACATAAGAAGAGTCGGAGTTGAGGTCACGAGATCATGACCTTTACTCGGATGTCGACGAGCCTTCCATGAAGCTTGGGAGCAGCTCGGGGACTAATTGAAGTGCCCTGCCATGTCGCGGATGAAATTCTCTATCAATTTTTTATGGCGGATTGATTCGAGTTTTCGGTACATGGTGGACAATCTTGTAGGTGGAGATATTGGTTCTCGAGCGGCGGGATATCGTGGACATTTTGAGCGATGGCTGCTAATTCGGAAGTCCGATCGGTGGAAGAGCGAGCACATCTTTGAATCCTTCCCGATATGAATAAGCAAGTGGTTGAGCTTATGAGGAGGTGCGAGAACTTAAGTTGAAAGCCCGATCCACCGAGCCTTGCACAAGGAACTTCCTTGACATGAATCCATGGAACCTTGTGGAATCGCAATGAACTTGGGCACAATGTTCATACATGCCCAGGATGGAGAGCATAACTCGGCGAAACTATGCGAGGATTTCAACCTAGGCGTTCGAGCCTGTCGCAACAAGTTAACGTGGGATGGAGGAATCAAAATCAAGGGCGAGTTCATACGAATCGCCATACCAAAGACCTCCCGGCCGGTTTCAGCGCCGAGCCTATCTGCGGTAACCCTCACGCTGACTCTCCGGAGTTCCAGGCCCGATGTCGTGGGCACTCCCACCTCGAGACCAGCTTTTGAGGATATGATCACTCAAGAATGGATGCTTCGAACAAAGGATGGATGCTCAGACTCCACAACCAAGCGTTTAGAGGCAAAATAAGGCATTGCTAACACGGCAGGCTATGCGGCTAAAGCGGTGGAAACTTCCTAGTCGGGCTCTCAAGCTCGTGCGATAATTTTTCTAAGGGTGACCAAGTTGTTGCGAGTGGGGTGGGAGTCATCGGACAGCAGCTGAGACACGGGAAGTTGAAAAGAGGAAAGAGCCGAGTCGGCGATAGGCTACAAACCATTACATTCACCAATACCCTTTCCACATCGGTTGAAGACGAGAAGCGGGACGTGATTCGATGAGTTCTTTAAACTCTGTCAAGGTGAATGTTAATTTGCCCCTGGATGATCGAAATGTGCGCTTACCAAATTTTTCAGGCTCGTCTGAAGAGAAGGTTTGGGAGCACGAGAAATTCATGGTCTCGGGGCGCTAATTCCTTCTGACCAGTTGCTCCTAAGCTCGGGATCCGGTAGTTTTATTATTAAGATTGCTTTGGGTAAGGAAAAGTTTGGCATGCTTGATTTGGGGGGGATTAATCTTATGCATTACTATGTTGAAGATTAGGATTAGGTGAACTAAAACCCACTAGGATGTGTCACATTAGTTGATAGGTCGTGAGATACCTTAAGGGTATTTCGAGATATTTTAGTAAAATGGGTGGGTTGATTGTTCTGATTTTTGTTTTGGATATGGGAGATGTTAGGGAAGATGGGGAGGAACACTGCTTGTTGTTGGGAGGCCATTCATGGCCACAACCCACAATTGATTTAAGAATGCACATTGAAAATGGCGTACTTGATGAATCTGTGTCTTTCTCGCACATGATAGTGTGATATCTCCCTCGTTAAATTCATTGATAATCATGCTCCGTAGATCTTGTTGATCCTTGGCGAGAATGTTTTCTTGCGGGTGAGAATGCAAATTTGTACGAGGAAAGTAAACGAGATACTTGATCGGAGTTAACAAGGATTTAAAGCGGGAATAAAGATTTTAGTTTTTCAATCTCGTTTGAAGTCACGCTGAAGCTCAACTACGGATGGAGTGGTCCTTACATAATTAAAAGATGTTTCCTTATGGGCGGTCTTACTCGATCCCAACACCACGGATCTTTTCGTGAATGGACGGCGGGTGAGACCTTTCTTTGATCAGGGGATGGTCGAAGGAGTGAGAACTCCATGCTCATCGATCCTATATGTCTCTTGGATTACGTCATGCTCCGACGTAAGCGAGTACTACGTGGGAGTTTACCCATGGATTTTTCTTCTTTTTTCGTTCTCTTTTGTTTGCTCCGTTGTTCTCGTTGATCTATCTGTTGTCGTTGAGTTAGTTTTGCTCGATTGGAGCGTTGCGTGTGGGAGCGGGATACTCAACTCACGTGCATGCTCAGCATTCAACCTGTTTACGCCATCTATTATCGAAGTCTCCTCTATTGACCATTTTATGTTATTAATGTTTAGAGCACTAAGGCGGTCTCGATATTAGTGTGGGGAAGATTATTTGGTTTGTGTGCGTGTCTTATATTTTTGCATGCTTGGTGATGTGCTTATTTTGATCTCTTGGAATCAGTTTTTTCTATCACGAATAAGTTAGGATTGTGATTTGTGCACATGAACTACGTGTATTGGTTAAACCTTGATGTATTTCGTTTATCTTGATGTTATGTTATTGAAGTGCAATGTGAATTGATGAGATTGTGTGAATTAATCTTAAATCGGGGTTATTGATGTGATTTGTCCGACTAATTCTAGGGGTAGTGTTAGAGTGTGGTTACCTATATACTTGTTTCTAAAAAAAAAAAAGAAAAAGTAGAAAATGAGAGAATGTAAACTCAGGTTAATTGTTGAGATTGTTGAAATGGAGGATGGGACTCTGCCCTCTTTCGTAAATTGAGAAATGGACATGGGAAACCATGATAGGAGACTCGAGTTCATCGAGTGTTCACCTATCGAACATTTTACAAAATCTATTCACTTTCTTTGTGTTCTCAAAGAAACTTGTTGCTAAAGGTAACCATTTAGTTAATTCACCTAGCGGAGAGTTGGAGTGCGAGCAAAATTACCTACTTGTTTTTTGACATTCTCACAATCTTAGATTTGTTTCACATTAACTTTGATTATTTATTCATCATGTTTGGGGAATTGCAAAAAAGGTTTGATTGATTGGATTAAGAGTTTAATTGCATGAGTTATTCTTATACTCTTATTAGTATAGACTTTGCTTGAGGACAAGCAAATGGATAAGTGTGGGGAGTTGTTTGGTTTCATTTTGCTTATTCTTGGTATTGTTTTACATGTCATTTTCATGATTTGTCCTATTTATGTAGTTGGTTTGATTAGTATTTATCGATTCGAGACTTACTTGGTTTGTTTCGATGTTTTGTAGGAAAATAGCATTAAATAGGATGAAATGGGTCTGCCAGGATCAATTATAATGAAGAGCTTTTCGATAGAGTCCGTAGGCACAAGCGGTTCAATTCGGAGTTCGGCGAGGAAGCAGGCGAATCGTCAAAGTCGCGCCCGGCGCATCGCGCACGCGGCGCTCGAGCAAGAATGCACGTTCCTGCGCACCCCCGCCCTACCTCCCGTTCAGCGTCGGTTGCATCGGGCCGATGCTCGGCCTATCACCGGCGCTCGATGCAGACGCTCAACCTCGCCGCTCGTCAGACGCTCAAACACTAGCGCGTTCGATAGCTCGTTCGCCGCGCACCATCTCGCCGCGTTCGCCTCCATTCGACGGCTCCATCCGGCATTGGGAACCCGTCCGTTCCGCCTGTATTCGCTCTCGTCCGTTGGGAACGGCGCCCATTCCGCGTCGCGTTGCGGTTCGTTCACCTCGTGCACCCACCGCGCCCGTCCATCGGCGCTCAACCATGGCGCCCGCGCTTTTCCTCGCGCTCACGTCTGCGGCGTCGTCGCCGTCGCATCTTCGCCCCCAGCCGGCGTTTTTGAGTCGATGCACTCTTGTGGTGTATTGATGGATCACGCGAGATGAGTTCTTCTATCCGACGTCCAGTGAAGAACCTAGATCTCGGTGACTTACGATGGTCTAAACCTCGATAAGGTATTAGGTGAGTATGAGTTGTTGACCACCACTTTGACTTGTTATGGGTGAGGTTATACGCTCTAACCCAATATTCTCCGCATCTTGGGTAGTGGCGTGCTTGTATGTCATGCTAGTTATCCAGATCGAGTCACCGTATCCGCTAGATGATGACGTCCCTAAGGAGCTCAAAGGTTTATTGTACTAAACCCCGCAGTTGAGTTAGCTCAAGTACAATAATAAGGTCGAGTGGTACTACTTAAGGAATTAAAGATATTAATTATTTTAAGCAATGAATGCTCTAAATAATTAATGGACGTGATATCTTAAATACGGGATTCAGAATGTCTAAGTGCAAGTCTGACTCACCTTCTGTAATAAAGGGTAAGTCAAAGATTTATTCTCTAGTGGCATGAATGAATGTTTATAAATTAATTTATGTTCGGGTGAACATAAGATAATTAATTTATTTGAGGCCCATCTTTATTCCTTGCATTTGATCCCTGGGCTGGCCCATCTAGGCCCGAAGCTAGGAGGAAAATCGGCGCCCCCTCTCTCTCTATGGATATGATTTGATTCTATTTATCCATAAGGATATTATTATATTTATGGGATATGCATGGATCCTTTCCTTATGGGATTATGGTAATGCATTATAAATATAAGGTAAGAGATAAGATCAATGCTAATCTTCAACTATCCTATCCATAATATTCGAGAATTCCTAGTGTGAATTAGGAGATAATTTTCGTAAATTGTAGAGAGAATTAGGGTGATTTTCTGTAGCATTCTCCATAGATTATCCTCACTCGATATTGGAGATTGGGCAACCGGGATACAGTCTAGAAGATCAAAGCACGAATCTCGATCCGTTCTACCTCGACAGATTATAAGGTAAACACGAGAAAACCCCTACGTGTTGCAATTAATTATATAGGTGCATGATAGAATATAATCAATGTATGGTGAATTAAACATCCAAGATAGATCCTCGGGTGAGGTTAAAATAAGATTTCCATCAATTGGTATCGAGCTCGATCAAGATTCGCATCTGTTGAATTAATTCACGCTGATTATAACGCGCAATTAATTAATTGTCAATCTGTCGCTCATCGTGGCTCGCTTTATTTTTGTCGGATTTTGTTTTCACCACGAAAATCCGTGGTTAGATTAGATTTTTCCCAGAATCTTATCCGTAAAAGAATAACAAAGACGAAAGCATGAAGAATGAAACAACGAGAGTACAGGAGAAACTGTGCGCGCGGCCCGAGGGCGTGAGGACGACGGCACGCGCGTGGCGTGCTCGGCGCTCGCAGCCGCCCCTCGCCACCACGCGCGCGCTTTCAACCTCGGCGCACCACGGCATCGGACGGGCGAGGAGTCTCGGCGGCATCGGCAGCACGGGCGTGCGGGCGCGATTCGCCAGCAGACGCCTCGGCACGCCCCGACCGAGCGCGAGTTGTCGGCAGGGTGACGAGGGTGGCACGGCTCGGTAGCCGGGTGCGGGGAAGGCCAAGCTGGATGCCTCGCGCATCCTCGGCGCCGAACAAGGCACGCCGGGCGGCCCTCGAGCGGTTCGCGGGCGCACTCGCATCCACGAGGAGCACGCTGGCGGCAGGCGTGCGTTTGTCACGCGAGATCCCGGTGCCTCGCGAGCACCTTGCGACCACGAGGGCGACCAGTGGCAACGCGCCGCCGCGTGAGCGAGCGAGCATGGTTGCCAAGACGCGAAGCTCGGGCGGGTCGCGGTCACCTTTGTGACCGCGAGGCATCCCGCGAGGAGCCCGTGACGCGCGACGTAGGGCGGCGACGCGGCGCGCGGTCAGTGCCCTAGCGCTGCCCATCGCATTTTTGCCAACCGCCTGCACCCGCTTTTCAAGCCCGAATCCGATTTTCCGACCAATCCGTTTTTGACGATCCGGTTCGTGCCCGCACGCGAGGCCTGCTTTCGATGTTTATGAAGATCGTGCTTTGCAATTCTATGTAATAGATTAGGCAGAAAGTGCGTGTTCCACGGAGCGGGCACGATGAGCGTTTTTTTTTTTTTTTTTTTATCGCTCATAGCATGTCGTGGATGTTTAAATTATGCGTAGCATGCTACGTATGTTTAAATTACGTGACAAACATATTATATGTTTTCGTGATTGATGCGCATAGTAAGCATGCTAGGTTTATCGCGCTTTCAAGCATATTTTAGAATTTTGCGCAGCATGTTTTACATGTCGAGTTCTATAGAAAAGCATGCTAGATTACGTGATCTGCATGGACAAACCTTTTGAACAAAAAGACTAAGCAAGTAACCCGACATATTAATTTTTAAATTAAAGTGTCAAGACCTCCGCTTTTTGATCTATAAACAAAGTGATACGCACCGTGAGTAAACGCCCACACGCGCGGCTTGCTTGCACTGCTTTGTCATAAGTTTGTTAGATGAGATTTCTAAATAAAACATTTTAATCTATTGAGAAGTGGGAGTTTCATGTAAACGCCCACACGCGTGGCTTCAGCATATGCGATTTTTCATAAGTTCTTAAAATTGTGGTCATTGCTAGACATCACCTCGAGTACAACTTCCGCAAGTCCGCTTCTTGCGATAGTGATGTGGTCTAGTAAGGTCCAATCATTAATTTCATTTGTCATAAGGATCACCGACATGGATTGAAATTAAACGACTAGAAGGTATATTTTAGTCCAGTCGGGGGTTCATGTGTAAACGCCCACACGCGCGGCTTGCATGTGGAATTCCTTGGGTGATTGGAGGTTTCAATCAATATTGTTTTATCAAAAGGTTACAATATTATTGTTACGAATTATGTGCGATCGTATGCTTATGTGTTTTACATTATCCTTTCGGATATGTCTCTTAATCGATTATCAATATGCTCGCACAAAACTCCCTTATCCCGCATTTAATTTTATCGAGTGGAAGCGAAACATGGAATATGTTCTTATCGTGAAGAACACATGTTTGTTCTCATTACTCCTAAACCCGATGCTCTCATCGACGATCGACTAATGAGCAGCGAGAGTCAAGCAGACTTTGCCATAAGTCAAACAATATGGCCAAATGCTATATGATGACTACTATGTCCAAAGGCTTGCAGCTGCAGCATCGGTCGATGGTAGACGGACTGAAATATGGTCAAGTCTCGAGAGTAAGTTTGGGCAATCGGATCGGACAGTCCGCTTTCACACAATGAGAGAAATCTTGGCGTGTAAGATGGAAGAAGGAAGTTCGGTCCATGAACATGTCTCCACACGACTTATCTCATGGATAGTCTTGATCATTGGGAGGAGGTATTGACGGTGAAGCCAAGGTCGATATCATCCTCAACACCGCCCAAGTCTTTGAGAATTTACGCGTGAATGTGATCATGAGCAAGACCGAGTATACACTTAGTCAGTTGCTTAATGATCTCGTGGCTACGGAAGGAGTTATGGGCAAAGGAGCACATGCTCTTGCTAGCACATCTAGGGGCCCAAATTTTCCGTTGCAAAATGGAAAAAGAAAAAGGGGCACCAAAGGTGGTAGAGGCAAGAGAAATAGTTGGAGTAATGGGAGTAAGAACATGCTGCCACCGGAGGCTTAAAGAAGCCAAAGGAGTGGGCAAGTGCTTCAAGCAAGATCGGGCATTGGAAGCCAAGTGCCCTATGCTCATGCTCAAGGTACGCCATTTGCTTTAGTAACGAAAACATGTTTAGCGACTTGTTCTACTCATTCATGGGTAGTAGATACGGTCGATCGATCATGTTTGTTACACCTGTGGGTTCCATCGACAAGAGAGTCGATGATGGCGAGATAACGATCTCCATGGGCAACGCGAGAAAGTCGAGGCCGTTGCAATCGAGATGTTTCTTTATGTTTTGATAGAACAGCTTTTAGTTTTAAAGGACGCTTTATATGTGTCTGAGTTTCTACGAAACCTTATTTCTGCTTTTGAAACTTTTACTCATGGATATTCGCTTATTTTTGATAGTGGTGTTTCTATCATAAGAAATGACGGGTTATCCGTGGTGGCACTTTATATAATTCGCTTTATACTATTTCGCCAAACATAATACCTATAACTATGTTGCATCTTCTTCAAACCTTAAAAGAGAAAGTTTTCTTCGAAGATGACACCACATTTATCTCGGCATCTTAGATTAGGTCACATCACTCTAAATAGGATCCAAAGACCGGCTAAGAATGGAGCGTTGGGTGATCTCACATTACTCCATTCCCACCGCGAATCCGTATAGAAGAAAAGATGTCGACCGCACCTTCAAAGCGAAGGGTTATAGAGCCAAAGAAGTGTTGAGCTAGTCCATTTCGACTGTGTGGACCTATGTCCACACAAGCTCGTGGAGGTACGAGTATTTTTCGCTTTCATCGACGATTACTCAAGGTACGGATACGTATACCGCTTCACCGCAGTCCGAATGCTTTGAGAAATTCAAAGAGTTTAAGGCGGAAGTGGAGACGAAACTTGGTAAGAGTATCAAGTCATCAAGGTCTGATCGCGGTGGCGAATACCTCAAGAACGAGTTTATGGACTATTTGGTGAAGTGTGGGATTACCTCCCAAACCACTACACCGGCACACCACATCAAAATGGTGTGTCGAGCGAGAAATATGACTCTTTCGAAATGGTTAGATCAATGATGAGTTATGCAACATTGTCTATTTCGTTCGGGGTATGCCTTAGAAACGGCGCATACTTGCTAAATCTAGTACCATCCAAGTCACCGAAAAGACCCTTTCGAGTTGTGGTTTGGGTTGAAGCTACTTTAAGCCACATATGATATGGGCAGCCCAAGACATGTGTCTTTGACAAGAAGCGCGACAAGTTGGAGGCTAGATCCGACGCAAGGCTGTTTATCGCTATCCTAGATGGACGAAAGGTGGTTTATTCTATAGTCCTAAGGATCAAGGTCATTATTAGCACTAATGCCCGATTCTTAGAAGAGGATTATGTGACAAACCATAAATCCAAAGTAGAAATCATTCTTCAGAATTAGAAGATGATCGTATTCCACCACCGATTAAGCCAAAGATACGAGATGTCAGGTCTAGTGGGAGGAATCGACACCGATACTTCAAGAAATTGAAGTGGTCGAATTCCACCGAGATACCGTCGATAAAGTGGCTCCTATCCAGCAAGTTGTGCAAGATGAGAACCACAAGTTATCGCACCCACCGCCGCCATTGTGCCGGTGGCTCTCGTCAGTAGTGGGGTTGTTCGTCAACCCGAGCGATTTATGTTCGTGGGTGAATCTTCGGATTTAGTCCTAGGAAACGAAAGGTGCAATAATCGACCCATGGACATACAAATGAGGCGATACAAGACATTGATGCAAGATCATGGCACACCGCTATGGACTTAGAAATTGAGTCCATAACAATGCATGGATGTATATGAAAAGACACCTCTACTAGATGGCAAGGAAGTCATAGGTAGTAAGTGGGTATATGTTGGTTGAAATTTCTTTTGATGTGAAAATACTATACGCAAGTGCACGTAATCAACAAGTAATACACGGAAGTATTCCGAGATCGAATCCACAGGGAATGCACTTTTAAATCACGTAAATTGTAATTTTGCAAAGTAAGGGGAGATGGACGAACCGGTACAAACTAGAATATAACACTAGCGAACTGAAATTAAAACGACTTCGGCACGGCGAAGTGGACAGTGACATAGACAACGAGGAGATTACCGTTATCAAGGTAGAGAAACAGACTTGATTTCCCGATTCCACCCATGCTCTTTTCTAAATATTGCTACAAAGATTATCTTGCTTTATCAATATGACATGAACTTATTTGATTCTTAGTATTTTTCAAATCTAAGATTATATTCTATAGATCCAAATTATATATTCCTATATCGAACCGCTCTTAGAATATCATTACTAATCCATTCATATTTGCCACGCAAAGGTAAATGCATATTCCTATGCTATTCACACACATAACATTAAAATCATGTTCTTACGTCATTTATTGTTTTCCATTCTATAACAACTTCCCAAAGAATTATAGAACTACGATCCGACTAATGGTGATCAATCACAAGTGAGATAAAAAAAATCAATAAAACAATAGTGATTTAGCAAGACAATGAAGCTCATACACACGCACGAGCATGGGTTTCCTCAAGAAATCAAGTCATAAAGGGTTAGCTCATAGCGAGCTGTTTAACAACCTTGAAATAAGCAACAGCCATAACAGATTAACAAGGTTTAAGAAAAGATAAAGAAATTAGTTATCGGATCGCAGGTAAGCTCTTGATCGTCAGCTCTTCCACGACTTCCTCTCCAAGAATTCGCACCTTCTCCCTTACTCCAGATGTTCTTCTATCCTCCGCAACTCTCCAAAATGTTGATATCCGTAATCCTCCCTTTGATTGTTGCCAACCCCTTTAATAACAACCTCCATAACAACCTCATGCGCTTTTTCGTAGGTGCAGACGTGCACCGCCACTTTCTGCTCCTCGATCCTTTTTCTTTTTCGCTTAGCTCGCGGATGCAGAGCGCGCTCGCCCTTTTCACCGTCAGAGCCGCCGCCACGTGGGCCGTGGTCCCACCGATTTCTTCTTCGAGAATTAACCTGCACTTTCCATGCTACTGCCTCTTCCGTAAGCACGGCTCGGATTTTGCTTTACCGAGCTCGGCTCGCCACGGGCTTTACTTTGCCAATGAGTCCGACCTTACTTTCAACACGAGCTCATCCATACTTGCGGTGGATCTCCGCCATGAGCTCGACCGCCACGAGCTCGCTTCCACCTTCAATCTTACCGAGGAGTTCGAACACTTCGCCCGAGCCACGCCTTCGCCCGAGCTCGCTCTTCGCCCGAGCTCAACCTCGAGGTCGCCTTCATACTTGTGAACTTTTCAATCTTTGTGCTCGGAAGGATGCGAGCTCGGCCCTACTCTCTTTCTCCCCGAGTTTGGTTCCACTTACAAGCTCGGAAATTTTGAGCTCGGACGCCACTTTTCCTGCTGACTTCGCCTTAGTAGCCCGACTCGTCCCTCATTTTTCAAAGATTACTGCTCGCCCTTCCTCTTACATCAAGTCAAGCTCGCCACGAGCTCGGCCTCGTCTTCCGCCGCTTCTTCCCGCAACATGCTATGATTATATAAATAACGCTCAAAAACAACTAAAAACCCTTTATTTTCATCAGACTCAATCCTTCACACAAACACACGCAAACAAGAGAAACACAAGCAAGACAAGGACAAACAAAGTAAGAGCGTAACACAACAACCGAAGCTTTTATCATTAAAGACCTATAATAACTCTTTACAAGAGTTATCACACCCCCAAACTTAGTTCATTACTCGTCCTCGAGTGATGCTCTACCACAAGATACAAAAACAAACAGAACACAGACAGATGCTCATAACAACAGCCGAGGTGATAGCTTAATCAACTAAGAAAACTGCTTTCAGCCAAAAATTTTCAAAACACAAGAATCATTCATTCCTTCTCGTTGTAAATCTAATTACTCACCTCATTTTGTAAGAGTATCACACTACAATTATTAACAGGTACAAAGCGCATTAGCATTTACATGAATCTTCCCATGCTTCGGTTCTCCTTAATATGACCATATCTTGATTATCAAGTGCACCCAGGTCTCCACAAATTCAATTTAGTCATCCCCCTCTTTGCTTAACATGAGTAATATCAATAATGAATCAGTAGGTCTTTATAAAGCTTATAACGTTGGGCTCGGGTGACGGTAGGATTATTTGGGATAATGTAGCTCGTAACACCCTAGCATCCTTACTCTTCCTCTTTTCAACATGCTTTAAAACTACCCTTCTTCTTTCCTATAGGAGATTGTTCCTTTTTCTTGGTTAATTCTTTTCTCGCTCATAAACAAAATCTCAAAGACTCTTTCCCCTTTTTTTTTTTTTTTTTATAGTAAAACAAGAAACGCTTATTATAACATTGTCCTTTATCCTTAAGAGGTTACCTCCACCCCAAACTTAAAACTCAACATTGTCCCCAATGTTGGAACATTATAACAAAAATGGGAGATTGATTTCTTTGTAAGATACGGTGATAAGTCGAACTCTAAGTAATTTCGCCGAGGTCAAGGGAATCATGGATACATATATGAGAGGGGTACAGGGGAATTTTATATGGCTGATCAAAAGAAAAGGCTGTAAGCTCAAAAGGGGACTCTAGGGAAATCATGAAATACAGGTAGGCGAAGAAAGGCACAAACGATTCAAAAGATGGCCTACATCCTATCCATATTAACATACTCATGTAAATTGTTCAAGGGGAACTTCCAACCAAAATGGAAGATAGCACTGTGACAAGAATGTAGGTCAACCGAGGATTACTTATGCAATGGTTAACTCTTATGAAAGCTAATATGCAAATATCCAAACCATCGAGGTACTCCCTTACACAAATAAGGATCAAACTTAGATAAACAACGAGTCAGAAGACGATTTCCCTTTTTAAAAACAAAAATAAGAAAAATATCATCATTAAGCAGTTCCTTTGCCAACCTGGCATCACCCTTAGCTATCATTATAAACATCACAACAGCCACAACAAGGACGCACAACACAAACCACAAACAAACAAAAAGATAAAAACGAGAATAAAAACAAAAACCAAGGATTGAGTTGAGAGATACGCCCCTAGCCTATGCATCGGGACGACCCAAGGCGAGAGGGAGAGGCAGGAGCAGTGAAGTTGTCGATGAAGGACTTCCTCATCGTGGCGGCAGCGCGATGCGGCTCATTCGACCGAGCTCCACTAGGCCAGCCTTCTTTGCGGCGCTGGTATGCACCAACTCGCCGCTTCTCTTGGTACGCCTTGAAATCCTCATCAAGGTCTCGCAGGATTTGGCCATGGAGTTGAACAACTGCTTTGGGAAATCCGAAAGACGGGCGTCCGTCCGTAAGATGACGATCCCAAGAAATCCCTTTAATGCACGGTCCTCGCTATGGCAAAGACACCCGTAATCGCTTGATGTCATCTTCGCAAGCACCGAACGCAAAGATAAGGATGTTGACTTGCACCAGCAGAGACATTTCAAAGATGTCTGCTATTGTTGGATAAGCGTGCTCTTGACCGGAGCGATGGCTCAGCAGAGCGGCGATGCCGTGGGCATTGAGAAGTCGCCGTGGCCCGAACATGACGATGCGTCGTGGCCTTGATGTCTATGAAAGCTTTCTCCGCTGGGCGGTCTTCATTGTCATCATAAGGGACTCCAAATTGTTATGCATAGTCGATATCGTGGAAGGAAAAATAGCCTTCCATTCTTCTTCTTCCGCACGCCCACCTCACGCCAAATTAGCGCCACATTAACCGATCTCCCGTGAAAATACATGCAGAGCAGCATCCGCTCCTCGACATCAAGAGTCATGGGTAGTGGGTAGGATGCGCTCTAATGAAATTGAGCCACACATGGCTTGAATTTTAATGTCGACGCTTAACGGATCGACGCCCTTGCGTAGATACAACCCATTTTGTTCCTTCTACCGTCAAGTAGCCTTAATGCGCCATCGAGGTCATCACCGAGGGCTCTCTTAATATTGCCGAATACTCATCATCCACGGCGTTATCCAGACTATACACCTCATTGATTGTTTCGGAGATAGGATTACCGGCTTACTCCTGACCACGGCTGATACTCCCTCCTTGTCCGCCAGAGGAGTGATATTAGCATAAAATTTTTCACCTGGTCAGAACAGGTGGCGGCGAAATCGCCGTGAACTCGCCCATCCGCTTAGAGAAGTCACCCACGACGAACATAGGAGTTTCCTTATTCTCGCTTGAACCCTTCTCCATCTACAATGCTCTTAATTTTAGACCTGAAATCGCTCAAAACCGCCTCGGCGACTGAAACTTAGGAATGTTCTCAATAGATTGACCGCCTTAGATTTGGAAGGTGTAGCTACCCTTGCTTTCAAGTAGGCGTACCTCGAGTTCGCTTCTTCGAACCTTAGTTTTTCCTTCTCCTTCGCTAACTTTCCTTTTTGATGAGGCAGGTGCAGTGTCCGGCGACGATTGAGGGAACGGCGAAATACACGTGATTTAATCGTGAGGTCTGCCGGTGATAATTCCTCGTCCGATACGATGAGGCGTGTTTGGATCACTATTTGGGACCTTCACAAACTTTCTCTGCGCCGCTCGAGATTGACCATGGTTGCAAGAAAATTTCCGGAGAGAGAATCGACAGAGGTGAGATCGCTATGAGGATTTTGGGAGATGACGGGTAGTAAGAGTAATGTAGCAAAGAAAGGAAGAGCAAAGGAAAGTTGAGTAGTTGTGGGATATAAGCGAAGAATATGGACGGCTTTTTAACCCAAATAGCTAAGAATTAATTCTCGCCTTTCTGACCAATATTCCCGCTTAAAATTTCCCTTTATCTTCCCTGCTGTAAATCCTCTTTTGAGCATTATATAAGCACGGTGCTCAGAATATCTTCTGTACCACGCCTGCAATCCAAACATCAGCATATCAATTTACCAAAAACAACCTAGTTTCTTTTAATCATGTTATAGCAATTTATTTAAAACCCAAAACAAACAAGGAAAGGCAGGGAATAAGCAAATATGTACAATCAGGTCGCCAGGCGCCTGATCACCATGGCGACCCATGGTACCCGAGGTCAGGCATCTTTCAAAGTGGTAGAGGTCTTCTCGCGACCGACCTCGCCCCCACAATAATGCTTGACGCGCTGCCCATTGACCTGGAATTCACGACCTGACTTCCCTTCTTGAAGTGTTATAGCACCATGGGGTGCTACATGAAGAATTGTAAAAGGCCCAGACCATCTTGATTTTAGTTTCCCAGGGAATAACCTCAACCTGGAGTTGAACAAGAACACCACGACCCGCAAAATTGTTATCATGCCATCTTTTAGTTCTCTCTTTGTACAACTTAGCATTTTCATAGGCGAACCAACTGAATTCATCCATTTCACTTAGTCGCAACAATGAGCTTCTCCAAGAATTGGATGATCAAAGTTTAGTTTCTTAATCGCCTAATAGGCTCGGTGTTCCAGCTCGGTGGGAGGTGACAGCTTTTCCATATACCAAGCGATAGGGCGACATCCCTAATGGTGTTTTGAAAGTCGCTCAGAGGCCCATACCGCATCATCCAACAAGTGGATCAACTCTTCGCCCGGATTCACCACCTTTCTAGTATACCCTTAATCTCTCGTGGAAAGCTCCGCCGACCATTCTGTCTCATGGATGGTATGTCAGTGGCGATCTTATGGCGAACATTGTATTTCGCTAGTACGTAATCTTATCGCCTTTGTCGACAAAGTGTGTGCCCGCCACTAATGATCGCACGAGGAGTACCAAACCGTGAAAATATTCTTTGCAAGAACTTGATCACCACTTTTGCATCATTCGTGGTACTTGCTACGCCTTCCACCCATTTGGACACGTAGTCAACCGCCACCAATATGTAAAGGTTTCGAACGAGGGTGGAAAAGGACCCATGAAGTCGAGGCCCCATACATCAAGAGCTCAATTTTAATGAAATTCATTGGCATCTCATTTCGAGAGGATATTTTTCCAACTCACGGCATCGATCACATCTTTGCACAAAAGCATGTGCATCCTTAAACAAGGTCGGCCAAAATAACCCGATCAAGCACCTTAGTCGCCGCCCTTTGCCCCGCAAATGACCACCATATGGAGTGGCATGGCATCCTTCCGTAATTGATTCCACTTCTTCATGCGAACACAATACCATTAATCCATCAAGACAACAGCTTATATAAGAAGGGCTCGTCCCGTAAGTAATGTTCGACCTCGATAAAGAATCTTTTCTTTTGATGGGACGAGAACTCGGTGTAGCATTCCACATACCGTAAAATTGACAAAATCGCATACCATGGCGCATCGCTATGATGCATGCTCATTAGTTGCTCATCCGGGAACATGTCCCGAACTGGCTTGAGTTGATTCTCCTTCCGATTCGTAATCGAGACAAATGATCCGCCACTGATTTTCTGCTCCTTTCTCGCCTCTTATTTCCGATCAAATTTTGCAGGAGCAATATCCACCGATTAACCGTGGCTTCAAGATCTTCTTCGCGACAAGATACCGATAGTCGCATGATCCGTGTAGATTATCACTTTGTTCCTACGAGGTAGGCTCGAACTTTTCACGTGCAAAACCACGCAAAGCAGCTCTTTTCGTCGTCAGGTTATAATTTATCCGGCTTCCACCGTGGTTTTACTTGCATAGTAGATCGAGTGGAATATCTTCTCTCTGCGCTGGCTCAAAGACGCCCCTCAAAGAAAATCACTTGCATCGCACATCACCTCGAAAGGCGATGTCCAATTCGCCCAACAATTCATCGAGCTGTTACAAGAGCTCGCTTCAAGACTTCGAATGCCTTAAAACACTCGTGAGTGAAGTCGAATCAAGGGTTTTGCTCCAAAGAAGGCACATAGGGGCTTAGCCGTCTTTGAGAAACCTTTATAAACCTTCTCAGAAACCGTGATGTCCCAAGAAGCTTCGCACACCTTTACAAGAGTGGAGGTGGAAGTTTGTCTATTACTCGATCTTTGCTTTGTCCACTTCGATCCCTTCTTCGATATGTGGTGACCTAAAACGATGCCCTCTCGCACCATGAAGTGGCACTTTTCCCGCTTTAAAACTAAGTGGTTGCTTCAACGCCCGTAACTTTCCCAAATTACTTAGTATATCCCATAGGTGTCTCCAAGACGGAGAAGTCATCCATGAAGATTTCTATTGATTTCTCCACCATATCCGAGAATATGGCCATCATGCAACGCTGGAATGTTGCAGGAGCATTACAGAGCCCAAATGGCATTCTTCTAAATGCGAAAGTGCCATAAGGACAAGTGAAGGTGGTTTTGTGTTGATCATTGGGCTTAATGGCAATTTGGTGATAACTGTAATAACCATCGAGGAAGCGTAAGAACTCCTCACCGCTAGTTTATCCAAAGATCCGATCCATGAATGGTAGAGGAAATGATCCTTCCCGGTTGCCGTGTTTAGCTTTCAGTAGTCAACACGTACACGCCATCCCGTTATCACCGCTGGGATCGCCTCGCCGATCGCTCAAACCACCGTGACTCGCCCCTTTTAGGAACTCACCGAACCGGGCTCACCCACGAGCTATCCGAAATTGGGTATATGATTCCGGCATCCAGCCATTTGATAACTTCTTTCTTTAGTACCTCTTTCATCGCTGGATTGAGACGTCGTTGATGCTCTATGGAAGTGCTGTGGCAATCTTCCAAAGAATATCTTATGCATGCATGTGGACGGCCGATCCTTGTATATCAGCAATTGACCATCCAATAGCTCGCTTGTATTTTCGCAATACCTGTAGCAAAGCTTCTTCCTGATCGGGCTTGAGAATAGCAGAGATAATTACTGGGAGGGTTTCCTCCTCCCGATATGCATATTTGAGATGGTTCGCAAAGTCTTTAGGATTAACACCGAGGTTCGCCGATTGATGGTTTGGGTGCCTGAGTTACCCTGCTGGCGAGCCCCACGACTCGGAATTCGCCGGGCAAGTGAAATCGACATTTTCTTTGAGAGATGTTGACACAACTCGCCTTTCTCCAACTCTACGAGTTCGCATAAAGCCGGCCATTAACTCCGAATCGCGAGGTGCGATCTCAGATTGTATCCGCGACGACTGCCCATGACTCGGACATCGAGCATTCCTCCACTTCGTCCGGATACTTCATAGCATTGAAAACATTGAAGGTAACCTTCCGATCATTTACCCTCATGGCGAGCTCGCCTTCCGAACATCAATTAGAGTTCTTCCACTTGCAAAAATGGACGTCCCAAAATGATTGGTACTCATGACCGCTCATAATCCAAGATAATGAAGTCCGGGAAAGATGAATGTGTCCACTTTACTAATACATCCTCGATTTTCCCTCGTGATGAGCCATAGATCGGTCCGCCAATTGCAAGGTCACCGCTAGGGCCTCGCTTCTCCTATCCCGAGCTTTTTAAATATTGAGAGCGGCATCAAATTTATGCTTGCTCCAGGTCACATAACGACGCACCGACGCCGGCCCTCCAATCGAGCATGGAATTGTGAAGCTCCTGGATCTTTCAACTCGGAGGAGCTTGCTCTTAAGCATCGTACTACTACTTTCGGTCGGTGCCACCGCTTTCAAACTCGCCCAACCGCCTCTTCTTGGTCGATGTCCTTCAAGAATTTCACATAGTTCGGCATTTGTTCCAACGCCTACCAAAGGGATGTTGATATGTAATTGCTTCGTAACATCAAGGAATCTTCAAACCGGGTATCCTGCCGCTTCTTCTTCAACCTTCGAAAAGGAGGTGGTGGACGATACACCACTTCGTCCGTAAGGTTTGGTAACGGATTTGTTGCCGCAGCACCTCGGCATTGCGACCGCTGGATTTTCCGTGGTAGCGACCTGGTTGTTACTTGTTGAGGACTCACCTTTTCTTCTCGGTCCGGCAGCTCGGTTCCTCGTGATCCGCTTTCCACTTCAGAACGTGACAGCCTCGACTGTTCTTTATCTTTTCGTGATTCTCCGTGTCACTTGGCAAATTTCCAAGGGTCGGTTTTAATCTCATTGGCTAATTGTCCGATCTGACTTCCAAATTCCTTGTCAATGTGGAGTGCCCTTGTATTACAAAGATCTGCTTTTAGCCATGTATTCCTTCATCAAGGTTTCAATAGTCTTGGGCGTGGGCGACTTGTTGTCGCTTTGGTTGATAATTTTGTGGATATGTGGTTTTCAAAATTTCCACCACTGCTTGATCCGGACCTTGGCCTCCCATGAGAAATTAGGATGTTGTCGCCACCCGGATTGTACATTTGTGAATAAGGGTTGTTCCTCCGTCCATTCGATTTCCCGATAATGATCGAGGCTGGTTCGACGGCAACTCTCGAAGGTATGCCCTTCTCCACAATATACGCACGACACTCGCTTACTTGCATGGTAGGTGCGACCATTTGGACTACTCGCCGGTACCGCACACCGATTAGGTACTTGCAATCCTCTTAACATGTTACTCATGGATGCTACCTGGCTACATTAATGCCGTAGGCATCAACCTCCAACACACCGTGACCGATTTCTTTCCTATCAAGCACGAGAATTTGACCATTGGCAATTGTTATCTCTGATTCTTTCCAAGATCTCGTATGCTTCGTTGTATGACTTCGAAAGAATAGCTCCATTTGCGAGAGCATCAAGCACCAAACGTGTTGACGCATTGAGACCATTGTAGCGGTCTCCAATTGAATGCGAAAGGCGGAATGCCGTGATGAGGACATTTCGTAGCATTTCCTTGTATCGCCCCAAGCTTCGCACACATCGACTCTTCGTCATTCTCGCTGAAATGACATGATGTCATTCCGAATCTTGCGTTCTTGGTGGGCGGGAAGTACTTCATCAAAAAATTTCGCCGAGCTCGCTCCATGAGGTGATAGAATTTGATGGAAGACTGCTCACCATGCTTTTGCACGATCTCGTAGCGAAAAGGAATAACCGAAGTCTCGCCTACCGGAACACCCGTAACTTAAATGAGTCAACCTCTCGAAATGATCGAAGGTGGAGATGTGGATCCTCCGTGGCGACCACCAAATTGCCCCACCGCTTGGAGCATCCAAACATGACCGGCTTCAGGTTCGAATCGGTTCGCTTGCACCTCGGCCTTGTAATTCCCGGATTCACTTCGTTAAATGCGGGGTTAAGCGTGAGTCACGTATACCCTTTCCCGATCATCGCCGATGACAATGGCATTTCCTCCATTGTGTGCCTCTCCTCCGCGCGCGCCATCTCGGCTTGCGCTCTGCGAACTCGCTGTCGGGCGCCTCTACGAAAAGGTGCGTTCAATCTCGGATCTAATCGGTGGGTCACTTGCGCTTTTGCGCTCATGATAAACCACAATCCCAGAACCCCTGTTCACACAAAAGGTAATGACCAGAGTGAGTCACGTATTACAAAGAAACACAAAATTGCAATCTCCACGTAATTTATAATTGGCACTCCCCGGCAACGGCGCCAAAAACTTGTTGGTTGAAATTTCTTTTGATGTGAAAATACTATACGCAAGTGCACGTAATCAACAAGTAATACACGGAAGTATTCCGAGATCGAATCCACAGGGAATGCACTTTTAAATCACGTAGATTGTAATTTTGCAAAGTAAGGGGAGATGGACGAACCGGTACAAACTAGAATATAACACTAGCGAACTGAAATTAAAACGACTTCGGCACGGCGAAGTGGACAGTGACATAGACAACGAGGAGATTACCGTTATCAAGGTAGAGAAACAGACTTGATTTCCCGATTCCACCCATGCTCTTTTCTAAATATTGCTACAGCATTATCTTGCATTATCACTATGACATGAACTTCTTTGATTCTTAGTATTTTCCAATCTAAGATTATATTCTATAGATCCAGTCCATATATTCCTATATCGAACTGCTCTTAGAATATCATTACTAATCCATTCATATTTGCCACGCAAGGTAAATGCATATTCCTATGCTATTCACACACATAACATTAAAATCATGTTCTTACGTCGCTCTATTGTTTTCCATTCTATAACAACTTCCCAAAGAATTATAGAACTACGATCCGACTAATGGTGATCAATCACAAGTGAGATAAAACAATCCCAATAAAACAATAGTGATTTAGCAAGACAAGCGTAGAACTGCGCTCGTCACGCGAGCATGGGTTTCCTCAAGAAATCAAGTCATAAAGGGTTAGCTCATAGCGAGCTGTTTAACAACATTGAAATAAGCAACAGCCATAACAGATTAACAAGGTTTAAGAAAAGATAAAGAAATTAGTTATCGGGATCGTGTGCAAGCTCTTGGATCGTCGTCTCTTCCGATGACTTCCTCTCCAAGAATTCGCACCTTCTCCCTTACTCCAGATGTTCTCTATCCTCTGCAACTCTCCAAAATGTCGATATCCAGAATCCTCCCTTTGATTGTTGCCAACTCCCTTTTTAATAACAACCTCCATAACAACCTCATGCGCTTTTTCAGAGGTACAGACTGTGCACCTGCCAGCGCCTTCGTTCCCTGATCCTTTTTCTTTTTCAGTTAGCTCTGCCAGATGCAGAGCGCGTGTCTCTTTTCAAATTGAGCCAGCCGCCACCCGCGGGTCCGTGGTCCCGCTGATTTCTTCTGCGAGAATTAACCTGCACTTTCCATGCTACTGCTTCCTTCCGTAAGCACGGCTTGGATTTTGCTTTACCGAGCTCGGCTCGCCACGGGCTTTACTTTGCCAATGAGTCCGACCTTACTTTCAACACGAGCTCATCCATACTTGCGGTGGACTTCCGCCATGAGCTCGATTGCGTTTCACGAGCTCGCCCACTTTCAATCACCGAGGAGTTCGAACACTTCGCTTGGAGCCACGCCTTGCCCGAGCTCAACCTCGAGGTCGCCTTCATACTTGTGAACTTTTCAATCTTTGAGCTCGGAAGGATGCGAGCTCGGCCCTACTCTCTTTTCTCCCCGGAGTTTGGTTCCACTTACAAGCTCGGCAATTTTGAGCTCGGGCGTCACTTTTCCCGGGCGTTGACTTCGTCTTAGTAGCCCGACTCCGTCCCCGCATTTTTTCAAAGATTACTGCTCAGCCCTTCCTCTTACATCAAGTCAAGCTCGCTCATGAGCTCGGCCTCGTCTTATTGCCGCTCTTCCTGCAACATGCTATGATTATATAAATAACGCTCAAAAACAACTAAAAACCCTTTATTTTCATCAGACTCAATCCTTCACACAAACACACGCAAACAAGAGAAACACAAGCAAGACAAGGACAAACAGGCGAGCAGAACACACAACAACCGAGGCTTTTATCATTAAAAAGGACCTATAATAACTCTTTTACAAGAGTTATCGGTATACAAGAGGAAGAGAAATTCAGATGGAGATGTTTCGGCTTTTAAAGTCAGGCTTGTGGCGAAAGGGTACACTCAGATTGAGGGCATCGATTTCGATGAGACCTTTTCACCGTAGCAATGCTCAAGTCCATCGAATTCTTCCGCCATAGCAGCCTCACTCAACCTTGAGGTTTGGCAAATGGACGTGAAAACCGCTTTTCTAAATGGTTACCTTGAGGAAGGTAGAGACATCTATATGCAAAGAACCCAAGGTTATGTGGTGAAGGGTGAAGAGCATCTAGTTTGGAAGCTTAAGAAGTCCATTTATGGGCTTAAGCAAGCCTCACGATCCCGGAACTTACGCTGACGAGGTGGTAAAGTCCCATGGATTTACCCAGGTGCCTAGCGAGAGTTGTGTGTATCGCTTAGACGTCAATGGTGATGTGGTATTTCTTGCACTTTATGTAGATGACATTCTTCTAGTTGGCAACAATGTGAAGTTGTTATCGGGAAAGAGTTGGTTATCCGATCGGTTTCAAATGAAAGACTTAGGAGATGCAACGTACATTCTTGGGATCAAGGTTTACCGAGATCGCAAGAGGAAAATGTCGAGCTTATCTCAAAGGCCATACATTGATACCGTGATTACTCGCTTTAGTATGCAAACAGCCAAGAAAGGATTGCTACCTTTCGGACATGGCGTTCCTTTATCTAAGGATTAGTCACCCATGATTGCAAATGAAATAGAGGAATGAGACAAGTTCCTTACGCTCACTGCAGGAAGTCTCATGTACGCAATGTTATGTACGAGGCCGATATCTCGCTGTGCGGTAGGCATAGTAGCTAGATATCGCCTAACTCTGGACAAGCTCATTGAATCAAAGAAAGCATATACTCAAGTACTTGAAAATGACTCGAGATTATAGGCTAGTTTACCATGCAGATAGTCTAATGCCTTCGGGTTATCTGCACTGGATTTCCAAGTGACCGTGATGAGAAAAGTCTACCTCGTGCTATGTGTTTACCTTGGGAGGTGGAGCCATATCCTCATGGAGTGCAAAGCAAATGATGCATTGCGGACTTTAACATGGAAGTCGAATACGTGAGCCGCCTTGAGGTCGCAAGCGAAGTCAGATGGTTCAAGAACTACCTCACGGATCTAGGCGTGGTACTGGTTTGCCCAAGAGTTTCATAGTTTATCGTGATAACTCAAAGCGCATGTGGCAAACTCGAAGGAACCACGGACCCACAAGGCGACCAAACACATAGAGAGAAAGTACCATGTCATACGAGAAATCGCGAGACGAGCGTAATAACCCTAAAAATTTAAAACTTTAATTGGTGATGCTCGCACCAATTATTTGTGGTACTTAGACCTTAATTAAGTTTAAGGAAACCAATTAAACGAATTAGAATCGATTCGTAGATCGAAAACTAAAGAAATCAAAACGGTAACTAGTCCCACCCTGATTAGGGTTTTCGAGTAGCCCGAACATAGAATGAAAGATCGAGAATGAATCTCAACAAACGGATTTCATTTCTAGAATCCTCACACGAAAACATGTGAGAAGCCAAAGAATGAGAATTTTCGGGCATACTTGCCCGGTCAGTCTTAAAATCACTATTTACGAGCCGGAACAACTTCCAGTCCGTGCTAATCACAATAAATTGTGATAACAATCTAAATCATGAAGGAATAAATTATTATGAATTTAGAAATTATAAGAATCAATTTCTGAAAGAAATTTCTGAAGAACTTAACCGAACGCCGGGTAATATATACCAGGAAAACCCTAAATTGATCCGAACGACCCGAAACTCGTACCAAGGGTCTAAATCAATAAATTATGATTTATAAAATTCAAATAAATGTTGAAAGCTCAATTTAATCGCCAAACACCGTTTTTCCGCGATAACTCAGAATTGACATATCGGACGATGTCCAAACTTCATGAAATTTTTATAATCATTGAAATAAGTCATTTGGAGGCTATTTAATAAAATAAAACCTTAAGGTTCCGAGAAATCAATCGAAATCGCGTTAAAACTTAAAGAGTCAGATTAACATGCCAAACGGGTAATTTGACCAATCCACCTCCCAACTACCACCAAGACCACCCCAAATGAGCTAAGGACAGCCCATTAGGCTGTAACACAGCAGCATTTTCTTGCCATTACAGCCTCTCACTTGGGAACCAAAATTCTCTCTCATTTTCAAATTCTCTCCATTGTTCTTCACACTTTGGAGCCTTTAATCCTCCTTCCAAACCCCTCCCACAGTCAAATCATATTTCTAAGACCATAGGAAGGTATTATTCATCATCCTCTTCCATCCTAATGGAGTGGAATTTTTATTTTGAATTTTTGGGTTTAAAAACCCTAGTTTGCTCCTCATTTTTTTTCATGCCTTTAAAGCCCTCAAATGCTCTCAAGCTATGAATGAAAAATTCTTAGAATAATGTTCTAAGGCTACTGTCAAAATTTCATAATTTTTGGAGCATGTTTGATTTTTTTCGATTTATGCTTTATTTCTTTTTATATGTGATAAAGCATAATTTTATAAATATTAGTTGATATTTAATGTTAATATTACATGCTCATTTCATATATAAACATATTGTGCAAGATTAGAATTTATTGAATATGTATATATATAAATGTGGAATTACAGAAATGATTTAAAGATGAAAAGCATGGTTTAAAAATTTTATTGCATGATATGAAGTGATATTTCATGTTTAGTATATAGTATAAGCATGATATAATTTTTGTCGAATTTATTGAACACCAAAGCTTACTAATTTGAAATGATCGAAAGTTTGAGACTTTTAACCCATGGTTTAAAAATTTATATGATGATATTGAGTTGGTAATTAAATTCTATAATATGATAGGAGTATAATGTGATTTTATTGAATTTATTGGATGCATATGCTAATTGTTGCTAATTATCGAAACGTAATAGAATGGCTAAGTATGGGTTTAATTTTGATGATGAATGATGCTATGATAGTAATATGAAACTGGATAAATGGTTGTGATTAGGGTGAATGAATGGAACACTTATGCACACTTACACAATGATGGTGTATTACATTAGAAATTAGGGTTTTCTAATGCTTTAGTATAGTTTATGTTGTGTATGGTTTTGTTGATGTTGAATGTTTATGTTTATATCAATCGACAAACCAAAACCCCAAACGTAAACAACATAATACTATATGTACGAGAACCCAAAAGAAATCGACCAATTTCGATAACTTAAGACTAATAAACGAGGATCGAAGTTAGACACAAATTAGGGTTTTTCCATTAATAAAAGGATACTCAAACGTGAGTTCGTAAGTTAGAAAAACTAAAGGTCGAGCTACAACGTTAATATTCAATAACGACAACTCAATACGATAATTATTTGGCGTTAACATAACTCGCTAACGAATAACGATTATACGACATATGTAATCTCCGACGAGTAAATTAAATAAGCAATGTCGTAATGAGTAAGCGAAGATTCAACATAAGATGTCGATCCTTATGTCTCAAACATCGAGTTAATATTCCAAGTACTTCATTTATTCTTAAGTACTTAGCTATATGATAGCATGTGCTCACTGAATCATAAATTAAGACTCATCTTTAATTGTCGTGCGAATACGATAAGTCGTCAAGCATAACCTACTAGGGCGTAACTATAATTGTTAAGTCTAGTTAGTGGCTTGAGATAATCCTAAATTACCAATCACAACTTGAATACTAACAATCTATAACGTAATAACGCTTAAAAGAGCACTATGGTGAAGAGTCGAGGATAAACTCTGAGTATGTGATTCATAAGTCAAAGTTTACCTATGAGCGATGAACTAATATAGTTGGGAATTGGGAATGTAAGATAATAAGAATTATCTTAAAACCATCACATGAAATCATAAAGAAACCCTAATTGGGAACTTAAGTCGTAATTTATAAACCACCATCGATCGATAGAAAGAATCTAAGAAATGTTATTTTCTTATGAAGGGTTTGACCGCACATAGTCGGTGAGAGAACAACCACACCGCTCACTTAGACTTACTAGCGTTGGACTAGCGGTGGGCTTTTCTTGAAACAAAATGATTATGCATAACTCAAAGCATGATTTACAAAAGCTTTATGAAATATTATCGCATGAATCGTTATCGATCGCCAAATATTTATGTTTTGTTGTGTCCATATCTCGAGGTTGGTTTGTCCAAATGTGGGATGAGAATTTATTGGTATATCCAATGTGGTATGTGAATGAGTTGGTCCACCAACGTTAAAAAGTGTAACGATCGGATCCGACTTAGTTGAGGACTAACTCGGATTGTGTACACGCAGACCGTGTTAAGGTTAGCTACCTCGACGGTCACGGCGACTATGTGTAGGTGGCCACCTCCATAGTGCGCGAATGAATGAACGAATGAATGATGAATGAATTACCGATATGGAACAACGTGATAAAATAGTCGGGCCGACACTTTTGGAAAATGATAAAATATTTGATAGTACGCATGAGTCTTTAACTAAAATCCTCATGTGCTATTGTTGCGCTCAATAACTTTTGGTAAAGAAAATGTTTTCGCAACGAGTCCACCGAGTACTTTTGTACTTAGCCCCGCATCTCATTTTGATGTGCGGGTTGAGCAAGGATCGATGATGGGTGCGGGTGGTGCGAGTAGCAGCTTGTTTTGTGGCTTAACTAGAGGTTTCTAACCTTGGGCATGCATCGTCATATGCATGTCCACACGCTTATTTGTCGCCTAACTCGATATTGTTTAATGTTTTGATTATAATTGCTTTAATGCCGATTGAATTGGAGGTCGTACTGTACTTTGAATTTTGCCCGATTGGGTTATGTTGAAACCTTGAACCCCTTTTGACAAGTCATTCTGCGACTGAGTTAGTATTGAATTACTTATCCCTTTTAGCCTATGTGTTATTGAATAGTTAAATGGTTGATTGCCTTGATTAGTTATGTTTATATCCATTGCTTTATTATACCGTGACGATCCATATGATATGTACTTCATTGGATAGTCGGGTCGTCACACGAGGGGACGTGCTGATTGAAAAGATTGATACGACGGATAACATAGCAGATCCATTTACAAAGAGCCTGTCTCAAAAAGTCTACGAAGTGCACGTTCGAGGACTTGGATTGCGCTTCATGGCACCCACTTAGGAAGGAAACTTTTGTATAAGTGGGAGAAGCAAAGTGATGGTTTTTTTTGTAATAGCTAGTAGAGACACATTGTATACTAAAAGTTTGCTTTAGTATAAGTGGGAGATTGTTGGATTTGTATCTTGAAAGCGCTTTGGTTGAGCTTGTATACAATGTTTCTTGTTACCACTATTACAATCTCCTATCCGAATTGAATACTTGATTGCATATATCTCGTGTCCCCTTATCTCATATATAAGTTAGATCATACGATTGTGTAGAAGATCACGTAAGTCCGTATGATTGGTCAAGCTTAATGAGATATAAAAAGAATCACCCGAGACAACTTGAGGACGAGTTGTCGGTATAGGCTCATGTATAGATAAGAAGTGACTTGACTTGGTTGCTTGTCTATGCCGGTACGCTCTACAAGTATTGATGGATCACAAGTGAGATGAGTTCTTCTATCTGACCATCGTAAAGAACCTAGATCTCGGTGACTTACGATGATCTAAACCTCGATAAGGTATTAGGTGAGTATGAGTTGCTAACCATCACTTTGACTTGTTATGGGTGAGGTTATATGTTCTAACCCAATATTCTCTCGCATCTTGGGTGGTGGCGGTTTGTATGTCATGCTAGTTATCTCAGACGAGTCACCGTATCCGCTAGGATGATGACGCCCCTTAAGGAGCTCAAAAGGTTTATTGTACTTAACCCCGCAGTTGAGTTAGCTCAAGTACAATAATAAGGTTTAGTGGTACTACTTAAGGAAATGAAGTTATTAATTATTTTAAGCGATGTAATGCTCTAAATAATTAATGGACGCTCGATATCTTAAATACGGGATTCAGAATGTCTAAGTGCAAGCCCGACTCAACTTCGGTAATAAAGGGTAAGTCAAGATTTATTCTCTAGTGGCATGAATAAATGTTTATAAATTAATTTATGTTCGGGTGAACATAAGATAATTAATTTATTTGAGGCCCATCTTTATTCCTTGCATTTGATCCTGGTCGGCCCATCCAGTTCGGTTAGGAGGAAAATCGGTGCCCTCTCTCTCTATGGATATGATTTGATTCTCTTTATCCATAAGGATATTATTATATTTATGGGATATGCATGGATCCTTTCCTTATGGAATTATGGTAATGCATTATAAATATAAGGTAAGAGATAAGATCAAAGCTAATCCTCAATTATCCTATCCATAATTTTCGAGAATTCCTAGTGTGAATTAGGAGATAATTTTCGAAAATTGTAGAGAGAAATAGGGTGATTTTCTGTAGCATTCTTCATAGATTATCCTCACTCGATATTGGAGATTGGACAATCGGGATACAGTCCAGAAGATCAAAGCACGAGTCTCGATCCGTTCTACCTCGACAGATTCAAAGGTAAACACGAGAAAACCCCTACGTGTTGCAATTAATTATATAGGTGCATGATAGGAATATAATCAATGTATGGTGAATTAAACATCCAAGATAGATCCTCGGAGAGGGTTAAAATAAGATTTCCCATCAATGAGAACATGTATATGCATATTTTTTTGATGCTATGAAATGAAAGCAAGTAAGTGTTTATTATGATGATGCATGCACAGGTTATTTCACTAAAAACCTTGTGTATTGCAATGTTATGGCAAGTCAATCTTACAGCCCTAATGGCAATGTTTTATGTTTTCGGCGTATACCCACTGAGAGCATTTTTGTACTCACGCCCTGCATGTATTTCTAAACGTGCAGGTTGAGCTCTAGAGGATGCTGCAATCGAATATAGTGCAAAGGAGCTTCTCCAAATGTTTTGAATCATGATGATATTGTTCAGTTGTTGATGTTGTTCATTTGATGTTAACATGTTTTCTTTCCCAGAGAGTTATGTCATCATACATAATTCTCAACCACACTTCTCGTTCCCGAACTTTGGCCTTCACCTGTTGATATGTTTTGTTATGCCGAATCGACCGACCTAATCTTGATGACGGTCATTGTTTTGTTGTTTTGGTCTCGGCATCGTTGTTAAGTTGCCGACTTGCTCATGAGAACATGGATTTTTTTGAAATGCCTATGTGAACAAGGGTTTTCTCGAAAGTTCAGAATTGTTTTCATTGAATCCAATATGATATATAATGTCTTGGAAACATTGTCGAACCATGCTTTGAAATGTCGAAAAATTCTCAATGTTTTCAAAGCATTCTTGAAAATGTACATTCTTGATATTGGTTATTTCGTTGTGATTATTTTTCCTCAGCCGTTGTTCTTCTTCATTCGATCCTTTATTATGGTTTGAGGACCTAGAATCAACCTTTGTTAAACTCTATTTCACTTCTTTGAAACATAAAGCTTTGATTGTTTCATGATGAAAGTTGAGGTCACACATTGTTATTGATATGAATTATTGATCACATTTGTTGCTATTGATTATCAGAAGTTATTTCTTAACCCACGTCACGGCCTAATTACTTGATTAAGTAGTCGGGCTATGACATCACCCTCTGTCCCCTACGTCATTCCTCGTCCTTTTTCCCGCTCTTCCTTGTCTCGATCATCCTCTTGCTTCATGTCAACTCGCTGATCGTGCTCGGCCCGCAGCATGAGTGTCTTGGCAAGATGTCGAATGCCTTGCCAATGTAATCTTCGGATTTTACCTCTCACACGGAGGTGGCCCGATCTCGCCCAATGTCCGTCCTCAACTCAAGAAGACTCCCAAAGCGTGTCATCCCGCATACGTACACACACAAAGAACACACAAAATGCACTCTTTCTAAGGCAAGGACTACCCCAAAAGAGCACGAAAAGTGGGCTCACACACTCACAAACTTGAACCACGGTTGTCCTCAAGCGTGCAAGCATTCCTTGCCCAAAAAAAAAACAAAACACACAAACAACACACGCAAAAACCAGCAAGGATAAGATGAAACACAACAAAGATAATCCGGCATAGACGATTAATACAGCCATGTATCAAGGTTAATCAAGATCGGGGCAAAGCAGTTTGTGGAAGTTCCTCTCAAGCACTCAAACTCTTTGTGTTTAGGGTTTCACGCTCAGTGATGACTTGATCAAGGAAGTGCCATAGGCTTGCCTGCCGTCTACTATCTCTGCCCTATAGCTATGTCTAAGTTCTCTATCCTTAGGTCTTTTAGGGTTGTATTGAGTGGCTTCTTGGCAAAGTAGGAAGTATTTAAGCTTTGGGTAAGGTTGTCTTGACTTAGGTCTTGGGCAAAATGTTTTCCCATTTCCCTTGGCAAGATACTTACGGGCCTGAGCACACTTATATTTTTGGGGAAACTTCTTTTTCTCTTTATATATTTTTTTCGTTGTTCCCCCACCCTTTTCTTTTATACACATTTTGAATTGGTATACATTTACCCAATTTTCTCAATTTAAGCTCATTATGCCCGGCCGAAGGCCAAGGCATCTAATGTTTGTGTTTTGCCCAGAATGATGCTCAAGACATACATATCCCTCTCCTATTCTTCCTCTCTCAATCCCCAGGTCAGGGAAGAGCACAAGGTAATTCAAAAGAAAACGAACAGTTCAAAAGGGGCTAGCAAAGGATACATATAGCTGGGTTTATGTTCATTGTTGACCATGGCTACGAAAAGAAAGCCTAAATCATCTAGAGCACTTAAACCTACAGCAGTTAGGCTTTGATCAAGACGGCAGACAAATTCTAGCACAACCAAGTCAAGCATCCGAATAACACACAAAATAGAAATCATGCTTGCAATGATAAAGCATATAGGTTCGATTTCTCACAGGTGTGCATGCTATGCCCCTTTTCCGTCATACTAACCTCATTGAAACAAGCTAAACATGTATTACAAATCCTATGCCAAGATCATAATCATCATGCTCATCTCAAACGTGCTGGTCAACACACACAACAAGAAACAGAGGGCCCTCCCCACTCACACACTTTGCTCGTGGCAAAGTGTTAGACTAATTAGGGTCCCCGAAAAACACAAACACACAACAAACAAACATAAAAACAAAAAAAAAGTAAAACAAAACACAAAAAACAAAAAACACAAACACATGGGAAGAAAAGCTTAGGGGGATGCAGGTGGATACCTGAATCCTTGATGGGCGAAAACGCAGTCGCATGCCTGATCTCGCCAAGGTCTCTTGCAATCGGGCGAGGTTGCTTGAGTGTCATCTTGGGCGTGCTCTAGTGTTGTCAAGGTCCCGCCTTACCTTGGCCTTTGAGCGGCCGGCTTGGCAATCGGCTTCTCAAGCTCCCGCAGATGGTGAGCTTGTCGTCCTCGCCTTCCACGATCTTGAGCATCTTCTTGAGCGCTTTTAGGTCAAATGTGTCCTCTCCTGGGTCATGGCAAAGCCGGAGCCGAGCGCATCATTCTCCTGGCGGTTGGTTGGCAAGTGGCACAAGGATAGCCTCACGCCTCCCCCCATGATGCTCTTCATGCGAAATTGAAAAGGCTGCTGTTGAGCTTTGTCTTCTCGTGCATCGCCCAGAGGATGTACAGTTTGCTTTTTTGACATTGTCGTGCTGCTGTCCGTCTTGCCAAAAAGGTTGTAGGAGAGAATCCGGTGGCACACCTGCATGGCTGGGTCCTTGAGGGCGGTTCCCTTGGCGTCACAAGATTTGAATTGTGCGCCATCTTTTCCGATCAGATTTACCCAGATCCCCGACCATTTTCCATCAGTGAAGTTGGGCACCACCTTGACTGCTCCTTTGTAGCTTGCACTCTTGGCCTCCATCAACGTCACCATCTTGAGAGCTTGGTTGAGCTCGTCAACCGTGAACTCTCTCCGCTCCCCCGAGGAGTGTGAATTGTATACCCTTTGGCACTCCCTTGTCGTGGTCGATGTCAAGATCTCCGTTGAATTCCTTCACCCATGGCGCATAGACTATGGTATCCCACTCAAGAAACTTCCCACATCTGATTCCTTTGAATAGCCACCCGACGTCCTCTTTGACACGCAGTCGCTCGAGGAGTTCAGGCTCCAATCGCTTGGGCACCACCATCTCCTTGTTCTTAGCGAGCTCCTTGGCGTTGACAGTGTAAGCCTTCCCCCTCTTCGATGAGCGTGTCGCCATTTTAGCTTTCTTTGCCGGCTGTTCTGCGATGAAAAGGACGTCTTCTTCCTCCTCCCCTACCACTTGGTCATTCCCTTCGTCTTCGTCTTCGCCTTCACCAAGCACGTCGCAAGAGCTTCCTTCCTCGGAGATCTCCTTCTCCTCCACTACCTTGGTTTCCATGCCGTCGAACTCAGTATGAGACGAGGCTGCCGGTGTCTTCTTTGAGGAGGAGGTGGTAGGAGTCTCCTTGGACTTTTTCTTTCCTGTGGAGGAGGACCTCCTTCTTCTTCTCCGGCGCCTTCTCGGTCGGGGTGGTCCTCTTCGTGGCGCCCACCTCCATGTTGATGTCGTGGAGAGGGCGCTTTTTACGCCCGGCGACGGTCGGTGAGGAGGCTCCGTCGTCGGACGACGGGCTTCCCTCGGCGGCGGACTTGGCTGGCGATTTATCCATTTTGATACGACGGGCAACGGTCTTCTTCGAGGCTTGTTCCGGGAGCTTTTTCCTTGGATGTGTATGAACCATGGAGGGAAGGTTAGGGTTTTGTGCTTTGATTTGGGGAAGTTTTTGGGATGTGGTTTGAATGTGGGAAGGTGGGTAGGCGAAATGAGGGATTAATTGGGACGTGGGTTGAGGCGGTTATAGGGTAGTGGGTTGAGTGATGGGATGTTTCCTACGTCAGCCTACAGAGATTCAGATGCCGTCTCATATCCCGTGTCTTGGCCAAGGCTGTCGCCTTGCCACCGCAAAGACTCCATTTCGCCGCCTGAGTTCCTTCCAAACCTGCAGTTAAGAAAATACGCTCCATGAGGAAGAAACAGTCCTCTCAAGGAGCAGGTCAAAATAACGAGGGTGGGTTTACCCACTCACACAATTTGCTTGAGGCAAAGTGTTAAAAGTGGTCAAGACCACCCCCTTGACAAAAAGGGAATAGAAGATAAGCAATTAAAATCATACCACACCGAGTTGCCTCCCGGGAAGCGCTGTTGTTCAACGTCGTTAGCACAACGTATTCCTCCAGCTTAGGTGTCTTAAGGATCCTCTTGAGGGACCTTGGGAAGCTCATCTTGCTCAGCATCCCATTCTCTGAGCCTTCGGTCGTACCCATAGTAGGTCTTGAGCCTGCTTCTATTCACCTTGAACACTTTCTTGCCGTCCATGTCGCTTATCTCCATGGCTCCATTCGGATGTTGGGCGTGCACGATGTAAGGTCCCACTCACTTGGTGGTCAGCTTGCCAGAGGCATAGCGGAACCTATTTTGATAGAGTAGCACCACTTGCCCATTTTCGAACTTCTTTTCCTTGATCAAAAGATCATGGGCTCTCTTGAGCCTATCTTTGTATATGGCAGCATTATCATAAGCTTCGAGTCGAATCTCCTCGAGCTCTTGTATGTCAAGATTGCGCTTATCTCCTGCTTCATCCCAGTCAAAGTTGAGCTTGTGGATTGCCCAGTATGCCTTGTGTTCCAGCTCGACAGGCAGGTGACACATCTTGCCAAACACCATCTGGTAGGGAGACATTGCAAATGGCGTTTTGAAGGCTGTCCAATATGCCCATAGTGCATCGTCGAGGTGATGCTCCACTCCTTCTTGCTCTCTCCCAAGGCCTTCTCCAAGATAGTCTTCACCATGCGGTTCGAGAGCTCAGCTTGGCCATTGGCTTAAGGATGGTAGGCAGTGGACATCCGGTGATGCACCCCATACCTCTTGAGTAAGCTGCCAATTGTGGCATTGTAGAAGTGGGTGACCCAATCACTGATTATGGCTCTTGGCACACCGAACCGCTAAAGATGTTTGACTTGAGAAAACGGCTATAGCCTCAGATCCGCCATGGCCGTGGCCTCGCTTCTACCCATTTTGACACGTAGTCCACTGCTAGGACTATGTATTGATTCCTCTTAGAGTTTTGCAAGGGGCCCATGAAATCCATGCCCCATATGTCGAATACATCCACTGGCAAGATAGGTACCAAGGGCATCTCATTCCTCCTTGAGACATTGCCCTCTCGTTGGCACTTATCGCAGCCTCGATATTTCTCGTAGGTATCCTTGAAGATAGTGGGCCAGTAGAACCCGCAATCAAGGATCTTCCTTGTCGTTCTCTTGTGCCCAAAATGTCCCCCGCACTCTTTCTCATAGTAGTGCTCAATGATGCTTGTCTGCTCACCTTCCGGAACGCATCTCCTCAAGATCAAGTCTGAGCATTGCTTCCACAAGTATGGGTCATCCCATACGTATTGTCGACTCTCCTTCTTGAGTTTGTTCCTCTGGTGTGTTGGCATCCCCACGGGCAACACTCTGGTCACGATGTAATTCACCATGTCCGCGTACCACGGCTCCTTGGTGTAGATCTCGAGTAGCTCCTCGCCCAGAAACATTACTCGAATTGGATCTCCTTCATCATTTCTCAAAATTCTGATCAACTGGTCGGCCACTTGATTTTGAGATCCACTCTTGTCTTTGATCTCAACGTCGAACTCCTGGAGGAGGAGTATCCACCGTATGAGTCTTGGCTTTGTATCCTTCTTTGCCATGAGATATTTTAAGGCGGCGTGGTCAGTGTAGACCACAGTCTTGCTCCCAAAGAGGTAGGAGCGAAATTTCTCGAAGGCAAACACCACAGCAAGAAGCTCCTTCTCCGTGGTTGTGTAGTTGATCTACGGCCCGGTGAGGGTCTTCGATGCATAGTAGATAACGAAGCTTTCCTTGCCGATTTTCTGCCCAAGCACCGCGCCAACAGCGTATCCACTAGCGTCGCACATTAGCTCAAAAGGCATGCCCCATTCGGGTGGCCTTATGATGGGCGCTGTGATAAGGTGCTCCTTCAATATCTGGAAGGCTTCTTTACATGCATCGTCGAACTCCCACGGTACATCGTTCTGGAGGAGGCGGTGAATCGATTGTGCTATCTTAGTGAAGTCCTCGACAAACCGCGATAGAATCCAACAGGGCGAGAATCCCGCAATGCTTGATGTTGGTAGGATAAGGCAGCTTGGCTATGATCTCCACCTTGGCTTTGTCTACCTAAAATGCCCTTCTCAGTGATAACATGCCCAAGGACAATTCCCTCCTTAACCATGAAGTGGAATTTTTCATAATTCAGCACAAGGTCATTCTCCACGCACCTCTGCAGAACTAACTCAAGGTGTTCTATACACTGGTTAAACGCCTTTGCCATAAACAAGAAAAATCATCTATGAACACCTCAATGCATTGTTCAAGCAAATCGAAAATATACTCATCATGCATTCAAATGTCCCTGGGCATCAGATAAACCAAATGGCATACGACGATATGCAAATATGCCAAACGGGCAAGTGAATGTGGTCTTATCTTGATCTTCTAATGCCACATAAATTTGCATATATCCGTAGTAGTCGAGAAAACAATACATGTTCCCATGAGTCTCTCAAGCATCCGTCAATGAACAACAGGGGGAAGTGGTCCTTCCTGGTCACCTTGTTGAGCTTTCTGTAGTCGATGCAAACCCTCCAACCTATCTGGAGTCTCATCGTGACCAGTTCCTTGCCTTCATTCTCGACCATCTGTGCACCGGATTTCTTTGGCACGACGTGGATCGGGCTGACCCACCGGCTGTCCGAGATAGGGTAAATGAGGCCCAACTCGAGGAGTTTGAATATCTCCGCCTTGACAACTTCTTTCATCACCGGGTTGAGCTTCCTCCGGGGTCTCTCGAACCGGTATGGCATCGCCCTCGAGCAAGACGTAGTGTTGGCAAACAAGAGGGTCGATGCCCTCGAGGTCGGCTAAGGTCCAGCCGATGGCCTCCTTATACTTTCTCAAGACGGCTCTTGTCTCTTCTTCTTCTTTGATCGTCAGCTCGGAGCTTATGATTACTGGCAACGTCTCATTGGCTCCGAGGTAGATGTACTTCAAGTGCTCCGGTAGGCGTTTGAGCTCTAGCTTGGGGGATTTCTTTAAGGCAGGTTGCATCATTTTCTTGCCATGCACTAGTTGTGATCGATAGCTTGGTTGATCGTCCACGCTTTGGTCGGCTTCTATCTCAAGCACTTGGTTGCCTCGATCTCCTCCTTGTCGAGATACTCTAGGTCTTCAGTGTGTCCTTGGATGACTCTGTCGTACACGTCCTTAATCACCACGTTGGCAGAGTATCTCTCAACATCCTTCTCAGTGAGACTGACAAAGTCCACTATCTCGGTGTCGATCGGAAATTGCTCGGCTTTGTAGATGTCAAAGGTGACCGTCCCCCCAGTGAATTGGCATGTGAGCTTCCCTGTATCGCAGTCGATAAATGTCTGGGCCTTCTTGAGAAACGGCCTGCCTAGCAACATGAGTTGTTTCTTGCTCCGGGTACTGCCCATATTTAGAACATAGAAGTCGGCTGGAAAAATAAGGTCTTGCACCTTGACGAGCACATCCTCAATGATCCCTTCAGGATAGACACTTGACTTGTCTGCCGGCTGAATCTCAACACAAGACAGTCGGAGTGGTCCGAGTTTCAACTCTTGATAGATAGATTGGGGCATCACATTGATTGATGCCCCGAGATCGGGCATAGCTTGGTCTATCCTTGTTGTCCCGATCACACAAGGTATATAGAATATCCCAGGATCGGTACACTTGATTGGGAGGTCTCGCTTAAGCACGGCTAAGACATTCTTCCCCATCTAGAACTTGGCATCGTCTGTGTACTTGACTCTCTTGGTACACAACTCTTTGAGGGACTTGGCACACATCGGCATCGAGGTCAAAGCAGTGATCAAAGGTATGTTGATCTCTACCTCTTTAAAGATCTTGATCATCTCATTCATCTCTTCAGCTTCTTTGTTCCTTGCTAACCTTCCTGGAAATGGAGGTCTGATCTTAATCTCTGTCTTGTCTGCTATCTTGGGCAAGGAGGCCTTCACCTCGGGTTCAGGTTCCTTGACCAAGTCCTCGACTTCCTCGGTTATGTCTTCTATCTCGACTGTCTTCTTGACTAGGGCTCCTTCCCTGCTTGGTAAGTTCTTGCCACTCCTCAAGTTGATTGCGTTGATGTGCGCATTGGGTTGGACTTGCACTTGAGCAGAAAGTGTCCCTTGTTTTTGGTTGATCTTTGAGATCTCTTGCGTCAAGGTGTTCAGCTAGGTCAGCATAGATTGCAGGACTCCTCTTGTCTCTGTTTTGAACTTGTCGAGGTCTTGCACTATCCTTTCTTGTGTACCTCCTTATCTGTGCACTATCTCGGCTAAAGATGGTCGAGCTTGAGGTGGGTTCTACCCAGGAGGTGCTTGATAGTGTATGCCTCCGTACCTCAAGTTCTCGTGATTCTTCCACGGTGGGTTGTACGGGTCAAAGCGGGGCTTATGACCTTGAGCGTTTCCTCCACCACCGTTGTTGACATGCCCAAAGGCATTCACCTCTTCTTCTTCGGTTACTTGTAGACATTCGTCCGTGTTGTGGGTGGTGGCAAAGTAAAGCTGACACGCTTTGACATTCTTCTTGGCCATAGTGGGCCTCAACAGGTCCATCATTTATTTCATCATGGCCTTCATATCCTTCATATCCTTCATGTCGGATCCGTCTGGGCATCGTCTTGACCATTACGTTGGCATCATCTCGAGACTATTCAGCCAAGTCTTCGAGTAGTTTGAATGCCTCGTTGGGTTGTTTGTTGAGGATGGAACCTCCGCACGCAGCACTCACGAGCTGCCTCTGAGTCGGCCTCAAGCCATTCACATAGTATTGAATCAAATCTTGATCAGAGATTTGATGGTTGTGACATTTTGACAAAATAGACTTGAAACGACACCAATAGTTGTATACCGTCTCACCATTCCCCATCTGGAGGGAACTCATCCTTTTCCTCACGCTTTGTATCCTTGAGATGGGATAGTATCTCTCAAGGAACTTCTCTTGAAGTCCTGCCCAAGTAGTGACACTACCCGTAGGCAAAGTGTACAACCACTCTCGATCACCGTCGTGGAGAGTGAATGGAAAGGATATGAGTCGGATTTACTCCTTCTTGACTTCATCCGCACACCTTATGGTACTACGCACCATTTTGAAGTCCTGGAGATGGCGCTGGGGGTCCTCTCCCAGCATATCGCTGAAGGTTGGCAAGATCTGCATGAAAGAGTGTCTCAGCTGCCAGTTGTCCTCGATCTCGGGTAAAGTAATGCCCAAAGGCCAGAGACTGTTGTTGTTCGGGAACATCATCTCCCGCAGCGTCTGCTCTTCTGGAGTTGGTAGGTTTTGTGGATTCCTCTCCTTCATGTTGTCTTGCCTCAGTACATGCCTCCTCAAGAAGGGAGAGTTTTTCCTCGGCCTGCCTCTACTTCTCCGAATGGTTCTCTCAATCTCTGGGTCAACCAAGAGCTCTCCGTCCTCGCCTGCAAGGTTAGGTCGGAGCATGCAAAAACCAAACAAAAAATAAAAGATAAAAAAGTGAGTAACAACACTAGAATAGCGTAGCTTCCCGGCAACGGCGCCAATCTGACGACAGCCTAAAACTCGTCGTCAAAAGTGTTGGGAAAACATATGTTAACCCTCGCCCCGAGGATCCATCTTGGGTGTTTAATTCACCATACATTGATTATGAACCTAGCATGCGTCTATATAATTAAATCGCAACACTTTGGGGTTTTACGTGTTTACCTTTGGATGCAAGAGGTCGATGGAACGAGATGAACGGATCGAACGGATCGGACTCGTGCTTTGACCTTCGGACGTATCCCGTTGCCCAATCTCCAATGTCGAGTGAGGACGATCTATGGAGAATGCTTCAAAAATCACCTCTTTCTCTCTACCCAATTTTCAAAATCTCTCCAAGAGCTTATGGAATTCTCGAAAATAATGATGTCTTGATTAATGATCATTAACCTAGACTTTATCTCATACCTTATATTTATAATGCACTACCTTAATCCCATATGGAAATTACCATAATCCTATATGGAAATTACCATAATCCTATATGGAATATTACCATAATCTTAGGATTATTTCCATACTTTCGTGGATTATTTCCATACTCTCGTGATTATTACCAAAATCTTATATGGAAAGGATCTATGCATATACCATAAATATAATAATATCCTTGTGGGATAAAGAGAATAAAATCTTACCATCGGGAGCACGAGGGCGCCCGATTTTCCTCAAGCTATGGGCTGATGGGCTAGCCCAGGATCAAATGCAAGGAATAAAGATGGGCCTCAAATAAATTAATTATCTTATGTTCACCCTGAACATAAATTAATTTATAAACATTCGATCATTCCACTAGAGAAAGAATGTCGACTTACCCTTTATTACCGAAGTTGAGTCGGGCTTGCACTTAGACATTAAGAATCCCGTATTTAAGATATCGAACGTCCATTAATCATTTCTAGCAACTCGATCGCTTAAAACGATTAATAACTTCATTTCCTTAAGTAGTACAACTCAACCTTATTATTGTACTTGAGCTAACTCAACCTGCGCAGGTTTAGTACAATAAACCTTTTGAGCTCCTTAAAGGGGCGCCATCATCCTAAACGGATACGGTGACTCGACATGATAACTAGCGTGACATACAAGATCGCCACGACCCAAGATGCGGAGAATCTTGGTTAGAACATATAACCCTCACTCATAACAAGTCAAAGTGATGGTCAAGAACTCATACTCACCTAATACCTTATCGAGGTTTAGATCATCGTAAGTCACCGAGATCTTGGTTCTTCACGACGGTCGAAGAAGAGCACATCTCACCGTGATCCTTCAATACGTCGTAGACGCACAAAGATAGACAAGCAACTAAGTCAAGTCACTTATCTATATCGCAGCCTCAAACCGACAACTCGTCCTTAAGTTGTCTCACCTGAAACTTTTATATCTCATTAAGCTTGACCAATCATACGGACTTCGTGATCTTCTACACAATCGTATGATCTAACTTATAAATGAGATAAGGGACATGATATATGCAATCAAGAATTCAAATCGATAGGAGATTGTAATAGTGGTAACAAGAAACATTGTATACAAGCTCAACCAAACTGCTTTCAAGATATCTGAACCAACAATCTCCCACTTATACTAAAGCAAACTTTTAGTATACAATGTGTCTTTCTACTAGCTATTACAAACAACCATCACTTTGCTTCTCCCACTTATACAAAAGTTTCCTTTCTAAGTGGGTGCCATCAAGTTTAATCCAAGTCCTCTAACGTGTCCATCGTAGACTTTTGCGGCAGAGCTCTTCGTGAATGGATCCGCTAGATTTTCCGTTGTATCAATCTTTTCAATCAAGACGCCACCGCCTAACGATTTCTCGTATGACATGGTACTTTCTCTCTATGTGTTTGGTCGCCTTGTGGGTCCGTGGTTCCTTCGAGTTTGCCACTGCACCTGAGTTATCACAGTAAACTATGATACTCTTGGGCAAACCAGGTACCACATCTAGATCCATGAGGTAGTTCTTGAACCATACAGCCTCTATTCGGCTTCCATGGTAGAGTCCGCAATGCATCGCTGCTTTGCACTCCGCCAGGATACGGCTCCACCTCCCAAGGTAAACACATAGCCCGAGGTTGACTTTTTCTCATCACGGTCAGCTTGGAAATCCGAGTCTGTATAACCCAAAGGCATTAGACTATCTGCATGGTAAACTAGCCTATAATCTCGAGTCCTTTTCAGGTACTTGAGTATATGCTTTACTGCAGTCCAATGAGCTTGTCCAGGGTTAGACTGATATCTAGCTACTATGCCTACCGCATAGCAGATATCGGGCCTCGTGCATAGCATTGCGTACATGAGACTTCCTACGGCGGAAGCGTAAGGAACTTGTCTCATTTCCTCTATCTCCTTTGCAGTCATAGGTGATCTGCTTTTGATAAAGGAACGCCATGTCCGAAAGGTAGCAATCCTTTCTTGGCGGTGCGCATACTAAAACGAGTAATCACAAAGATCAATGTAAGACGCCCGAGATAAGCTCAACATTTTCTTCTTGCGATCTCGGTAAACCTTGATCCCAAGAATGTACAGCGATCTCCTAAGTCTTTCATTTGAAACTGATCGGATAGCCAACTCTTTACGCTCGATAACAACTTCACGTTGTTGCCAACTAGAAGGATGTCATCTACATAAAGTGCAAGAAATACCACATCACTTGACATCTAACCGATACACACAACTCTCGCTAGCAACTGGGTAAATCCATAGACTTTACTACCTCGTCAAAGCGTAAGTTCCATGATCGAGAGGCGCTTAAGTCCATAAATGGACTTAAGCTTCCATACTAGATGCTCTTCACCCTTTACCACATAACCTTCGTGTTGTCGCATATAGATGTCTCTACCTTCCTCAAGGTAACCGCTTAAAAAGCGGTTTTAACATCCATTTGCCAAACCTCTAGTTCAGTGGGCTGCTATGGCCAAGTATTCGATGGACTTGAGCATTGCTACGGTGCTAAAAGGTCTCATCGAAATCGATGCCCTCAACTGAGTGTACCCTTTCGCCACAAGCCCTCGGTTTTAAAAGTCGAAACCTCTCCATCGAATCTCTTCCTCTTGATATCCACTTACTACCTATGGCTTCCTCGCCATCCGGTAGAGGTCTCTTTCATATACATCCATAGCCGTTATGGACTCCATTTCTAAGTCCATAGCGGTGTGCCATGATCTTGCATCAATATCTTGTATCGCCTCCTCAGTATGTCCATGGGTCGATTATTGCATGTTCGTCACTGGGACTAAATCCAAGATTCACCCACGAACATAAATCGCTCGGGTCGACGAACAACCCTCCCACTACGACGAGGTTCTACTGTGCACAATGGCAACGGTGGGTGCAGATACTTGTGGTTCTCTAACTTGCACAACTTGTCGTGTAGGTACCACTTGCGGTCGGTATCTCCAAAGGAACTCGACCCACTTCAATTTCTTGAAGTATCGGTGTCTATCCTCCCACTAGACTCGACATCTCGCACCTTTGGCCTAATCGGTGGTGGAATACGATCATCTTCTAATTCTCAAGAATGATTTCAACTTTGGACTTATGATTTTTCATATAATCCTCTTCTAAGAATCGGGCATTAGTGCTAATAATGACCTTCTGATCCTTAGGACTATAGAATAAACCACCTTTCGTTCCTCTAGGATAGCCAATAAACAGCCTTGCGTCAGATCTAGCCTCCAACTTGTCGGCCTTCTTGTTCAGCACATGTGCTGGACTGCCCCATATCCTTATGTGGCTTAAACTGGGCTTGCGCCCAAACCACAACTCGAAAGGGGTCTTTTCGACTGACTTGGACGGTACTAGATTTAGCAAGTATGCCGCCGTCTCTAAGGCATACCCCGTAAGCGAAATAGGCAATGTTGCATAGCTCATCATTGATCTCACCATTTCGAAAGAGTCCTATTTCTTCGCTCGACACACCATTTTGTTGTGGTGTGCCGGTGAAGTCTTACCGGGATGTAATCCCACACTTCACTAGATAGTCCATAAACTCGTTCTCGAGGTATTCGCCACCGCGATCAGACATGATGACTTGATACTCTTACCTAGCTTCGCCTCCACTTCCGCCTTAAACTCTTTGAATTTCTCAAAGCATTCGGACTTGCGGTGAAGGTATATGTATCCGCACTCGAGTAATCGTCAATGAAAGTGACAAAATACTGCACCTCCACGAGCTTGTGTGGACATTGGTCCACACAGTCGAATGGACTAACTCCAACATTTTTTTCGGCCCTATAACCCTTCGCTTTGAAGGTCCGGTCGACATCTTACCTTCTCTAGGATTCGCAGAGGGAACGGAGTAACCGTGAGATCACCCAACGCCCATTCTTAGCCGCCTTTGGATCCTATTTAGATTGATGTGACCTAATCTAAGATGCCAGAGAAAAGTAGAGTCATCTTGAAGAAAACTTTCTTTTTAGGGTTTGATGAAGATGCAACATAGTTATAGGTATTATGTTTTGCGTAAATAGTATAAAGCGAATTATATAAGGTGCCAACACGGATAACTTCATTTCTTATGATAGAAACACCACTATCAAAAATAACGAGAATATCCATGAGTAAATAATCAAACGAAACAAGGTTCCACCGAAAATCCGCACATATAAAACGCCTTTCAAAACTAAAGCTGTTGTCCCAAAACATAAAGAAACATCTCCAACTCGCAACTTCGACTTCGCCACGTTGCCCATGGAGATCGTTATCTCGCCATCAAACGCTCCCTTGTCGCAGGAACCCACGCAGGTGTAACAAACATGATCGATTCGCCAGATCTACTACCCAAGAATGGGTAGAACAAGTCGCTAAACATGTTTCCGTCACTAAAGCAAACGGCGTACCTTGAGCCTCGAGCATAGGGCACTTGGCCTTCCAATGCCCGCTTACCGCACTTGAAGCACTTGCCGCTTCTCCTTTGGCTTCTTCTGCCTCCGGTGGCAACCATGTTCTTGCTCCCATTACTCCCACTATTTCCTCGCCTCTACCACCTTTGGTACCCTTTTCTATTTCCATTTTATGATGAAAATTTTGGGCCCTTAGATGTGCTAGCAAGAGCATGTGCTCCTTTTCCCATAACTCCTTCCGTAGCAACGAGATCATTAAGCAACCGACTAAGTGTAAACTCGGTCTTGCTCATGATCGCATTCACGCCGTTCTCAAAAGACTTGGGCGGTGTATTGAGGATGATATCGACCTTGTCACTGGTCCAATACCTCCTCCCAACCGATCAAGACTATCCATGAGATGAGTCATGTGGAGACATGTTCATGGACCGAACTTCCTTCTTCCATCTTACACGCCAAGATTTCTCTCATTGTGTGGAAGGATCGTCCGATCCGATCGCCCAAACTTACTCTCGAGACTTGACCAAATATCGATCGCATCTACCATCGATGATCTCGCATTACAAGCCTTTGGACATCGTAGTCATCATATAGCATTTAGCCATATTGTTTGACTTATTCCAAAGCACCTTGACTCTCGCCGCTCATTAGTCGACGCCGTCGATGTGGCATCGGGTTTAGGAGTAGTGAGAACAAACATGTGTTCTTCACGATAAGAACATATTCCATGTTTCGTTTCCACTCGATAAAATTTGGACCGGATAGCGGATTTTGTGCGAGCATATTGATAATCGGCGTAAGAGACATATCTCGAAACGATAATGTAAAACACGTAAGCATACGATCGCAAATAATTACGTAACAATAATATTGTAACCTTTTGATAAAACAATATTAATTGAAACCTCCAATCGCCCAAGGAATCCCACATGCAAGCCACGCGTGTGGACGTTTACATGAACCCCCGACTGCACTAAAATATACCTTTTAGTCGCTTAATTTCAATCCATGTCAACTTATCCTTATGACAAATGAAATTAATGATTGGACCTTACTAGACCACATCACTATCGCAAGAAGGGACTTCATGAAGTTGTACTTGAGGTGATGTCTAAGCAATGACCACAATTTTAACAAAAGAAGATGAATTCTTAGAATTGGTATACTCACGCTCGACCATACCGCTTCCAATTCAAATTCTTTTGTTATCTCATTTTATATCTATCTCTAGAGAACTTATGAAAATCGCACATACAAGCCACGCGTGTGGGCGTTTACATGAAACTCCCACTTCTCAATAGATTTAAAATGTTTTATTTAGAAATCTCATCTAACAAACTTATGATAAACAAGGCAAGCAAGCCACGCGTGTGGGCGTTTACTCACGCAAGGCCTCACTTTGTTTAGAGATCAAAAGTGGAGGTCTTGACATTTTAATTTGAAAAATTAATTTGTCGGGTTGCTTGCTTAGTCTTTTTATTCAAAAGGTTTGTCCATGCAGATCACGTAATCCTAGCATGCTTTTCTATAGAACTCAACATGTAAAACATGCTCAGAAATTCTAAAATATGCTTGATAAACGCGATAAACCTAGCATGCTTACTATGCGCATCCAATTACGTAAAACACTTAAAGGTTTGTCAACGTAATATAAACATACATAGCATGCTCTCGCACAATTTAAACATCCACGACATGCATATGAACGATAAAATAAAATAAAACGCTCATCGCGCCCAATCGTGAAACCCGCACATTTAAATCTAATCTATTACATAGATTTACAAAGTACGTAATTAAACTTGAAAGACGGGCGTGCGCACCCGCACGGACCGGATTCAACAAATGGGCCTCGCGTGCACGGGCACGGACCGGAAAATCTGGAAAAGCGGAGTCCGGGCGGGTCGGCCAATTGTCTTTGGCCGGGCGCCAGGGCGAAGCCCCCACCGCCCGCCCACTTGTCATCCAGCGTGCTCGCGTGTCCTCGCGGGCAACCTCGCGGTCGCTAAAGCGACCGCGACCGACGAGCGAACATCGCGCCACCGCCCGAGCGCGGCGCTCGCCGAGAGGCGTCGCCGCCCGGCGGCCGAAACCGCGACCGCGAGTCCGCCGCATGGCGCGGGTTTCAGCGACGACAGCGCCTGCCGCCCGCTAGCTTCGCCGGCCGCGCTCGCGGGTAATCCTCGCGACCATGAGCTCGCCGCTAGGTGCCGAGGATCTCGCGCGAGCACGCGCCCGTCGCCGCAGCCCCGCGATCGCCCTCGCGACCGCGAGGCTCGCTCGCATGAAACCACCCGGATCACGTACCGAGACCTGCTTTTCCCGTCGTTTCGTTCTTCGTTCTTTCGTCTTCGTTTTTCTTTACGGATAAGATTTACATAATAAAATCTAATCTAACCACGGATTTTCTCGTGGTGTAAAACAAAACCAACAAAACAATAAACGAGCTACGATAAACAGCGGATCCACAATTATTAAACGCACGTAATAATCAAACGTGAATTAATCCAACAGAGCCAAGATTCGATCCTGTGCTCGATACCAATTGTTGAGAAAACATATGTTAACCCTCGCCCGAGGATCCATCTTGGGTGTTTAATTCACCATACATTGATTATAAACCTAGCATGCGCTCATATAATTAAATCGCAACACTTTGGGGTTTTTACGTGTTTACCTTTGAATCAAGAGGTCGATGGAACGAGATGAACGGATCGAACGGATCGGACTCGTGCTTTGACCTTCTCGGATCTGTATCCCGATTGCCCAATCTCCAACGTCGAGTGAGGACGATCTATGGAGAATGCTTGAAAATCACCCTCTTTTCTCTACCCAATTTTGAAAATCTCTCCAAGAGCTTATGGAATTCTCGAAAATAATGATGTCTTGATTAATGATCATTAACCTGACTTTATCTCATACCTTATATTTATAATGCACTACCTTAATCCCATATGGAAATTACCATAATCCTATATGGAAATTACCATAATCCTATATGGAATATTACCATAATCTTAGGATTATTTCAATACTTTCGTGATTATTTCCATACTCGTGATTATTACCAAAATCTTATATGGAAAGGATCTATGCATATACCATAAATATAATAATATCCTTGTGGGATAAAGAGAATAAAATCTTACCATCGGGAGCATGAGGGCGCCGATTTTCCTTGGCTATGGGCTGGATGGGCCGACCAGGGATCAAATCTGAGGAATAAAGATGGGCCTCAAATAAATTAATTATCTTATGTTCACCCTGCAACATAAATTAATTTATAAACATTCGATCATTCCACTAGAGAAGAATGTCGACTTACCCTTTATTACCGGTTGAGTCGGGCTTGCACTTAGACATTACGAATCCGTATTTAAGATATCGAACGTCCATTAATCATTTCTAGCAATCATTGCTTAAAACGATTAATAACTTCATTTCCTTAAGTAGTACCACTCAACCTTATTATTGTACTTGAGCTAACTCGACTGCAGGGTTTAGTACAATAAACCTTTGAGCTCCTTAAGGGGACATCATCATCCTAAACGGATACGGTGACTCGACATGAGATAACTAGCGTGACATACAAGATCGCCACCACCCAAGATGCGGAGAATCTTGGGTTAGAACATATAACCCTCACTCATAACAAGTCAAAGTGATGGTCGAGAACTCATACTCACCTAATACCTTATCGAGGTTTAGATCATCGTAAGTCACCGAGATCTTGGTTCTTCACGATCGCCGAAAGAAGAACACATCTCACTCGTGATCCTTCAATACGTCGAGACGCATCAAAGATAGACAAGCAACTAAGTCAAGTCACTTCTTATCTATATCGCGGCTAAGCAAACCGACAACTCGTCCTTAAGTTGTCTCCAGGTGTGAAACTTTTATATCTCATTAAGCTTGACCAATCATACGAGACTTCGTGATCTTCTACACACCGTATGATCTAACTTATAAATGAGATAAGGGACACGAGATATATGCAATCAAGAATTCAAATCGATAGGAGATTGTAATAGTGGTAACGAAACATTGTATACAAGCTCAACCAAACTGCTTTCAGTATACAAATCCAACAAAAAGGTCCTAGGCGCGTCAAGATACTATTTATAATCTCCTCCAAATTAAACACATAGTTCCGTATATGGCAAGTTAAGGGGTCGAACCCAAGAGAGTTGGTTGTGTTGTTACTCGAGTTGTCACAGTTTGAGTAGGAGGTTGCCCAGAGGGTAAGGTGTCAGTCGGTGACGATCTTAGTAGAAATGTACTGAGAGATAGATCTTAAGCAGAAAGTAAAACTTAAAACTAAACACAAGGTAAAAGTTAAATAACAAGAAGTTGGGCCAAGGGTTCCACACGTTGAGATATTGGTCAAGATATCGGTCATAGGTTCAAGGGTTTTCACCACGAGTGTATGTCGTTGGTTAAAGCTACCAAGGGGTAGGTGATAAACGTGCTTTTTACTCATTTATTGATGATATATTAAGATGAAATAGATCTATTAAGTGCGTTTATATAGTCGATCTTTATGCTTTTAGCTATTTTTGGAAGATACTGCTCTTGGGGTTTCTCTTTGGTGTTTTGTAGGTTTTTCAAGTGATAATCAAGCACAAGGTAAAGATGTAACCAAAAATGATGAAATGGATATAACAATTATGGATGTGAAAATTTTACAATATTAAATAGTATCTCTATAGGAGTCCATAGGTGCAAACGGATCGTAATTCGAAGTTCGGACGCGAGAGAACGGAGCGAAACCGTGAAGTCGCGCATTCTGCGCAGAAGCTCGCGACCATCCTCGCTGCCGCGAGGACGGCCGCGAGAAATCGTCCAAAATGTTTTCGGGCAGAGCTCGCAACCGAGCTCGCGGCAATGAGCCCGGCCGCGAGGCAACGCGGCTGGGCGCGAATTAGGGTTTCAGCCTTTAGCCTATATATACCCCTAGACCTCATTTGGCGTCCCCAACCCTTTCCAGACGATTTTTATCAGTTTTCTCTAGTTTTCCACTTATTTTTCACTCTAGCATTCCATTACGTTGATCTAGACATTAGATTTTCATTGTTCTACATTAATTCTACACATTGTAATCGCTTGGGAACGATTTCATCCTAGCGAATTCATTATTTTCCAGTTTTCTTCTTGGATTTGGATACGAACCCAACCATTGTTCTTCCGACGCTACATTACGGGTTTAATCAATTTAATTCTTATTTCTATGTTTAATTCATATTTTATTTCGATTATTATGTCTAGCTAATTTTCCATTCTAATCCTAGGGTTTGCATGATTCTATCATTAATGTTGTGATTCCTGCTATCTGCTATTTACCTTCCAGGCATTGATTTATGATTCTTGGTGCTTAATAATATGTGTTAATTTCTGATCAATCTTGATGCATATCTAGTTGCCAGTTAATTACTTAACAGTTTTAATTGTCAATCGATCTTGAATGCATAATACGAATAAACCTTGAGTCATAGCTGAGATAGGAACATTCGTAGGAAGCATATTCTTTGTGATCCTTTTGGAGTAGCTTATTTTCACCTAGAGGCGTAAGATAATAGAAAATTAGTAATCAATCGCCACAATTGTCGTGAATCGAAATTGTTGGTTACATATGTGATCTTCCATCTTATCGGATTAAAATTGGTTAATAGGAAGCAGGATAAACATACGTTGTGGGTAGGATTAATGCATCCTTAGGGTAATTCTTTATATCTTATTATCTCTTCTAGTGTTTATTGCTTTCGTTTATTTTTGCTTTATTTAAGGGGCTTATTGAGAAAATGCCCCCAACACGGATTCTCCAAAGAGCAGCAGATCACATAATTCTATAGTGGACTGACGCTACATAGTAGATGCGTCGGCAGGATGATGCCTGTTGAACCGACGAGTGGAGGAGGCCAGCCGAATCATAGAAAATATGGCGGTAAATAGCTATCAATGGCCGATGGAGAGAACACCAATGGTTAAAGCAGCTGCCGTAGAGGTCGACTCGAGATACGACGATCTTATGAAGAAGTTCACTCTTTTGAAGAACCGATCGGCAGGAGGATGTCAATTATATCAATCAGAGAAACCATGGGGAAAATCTGGCATACCATCCTAACAACAGGAATAATCCTAATTTGTCGTATGCCAACCCCAATAACTTCCAACAACCTCCAAAGAAGTTTGTGCAAAATGGGATGATTCGGAGCCAAGAAGCGAGTGCGGAAGATATGATGCAACAGCTGGTTGTGAGCAACCAACAATCGGTGACACTGACCGAACTCGTTCATCAGTACCACTGGTCAGAGGATTACACAGCAGGAATCCACCGTAGCGACGATGGGCAAGAATTTGAAAATAATGGAGAACCAGATCAGCAAAATAGCTGCTCAACAAAACACGCAACATAAGTTGGGCCAATTTTCGAGTAATACGGAAGTGAACCCAAAAAATCAGTGCTTTTCTATCCAGTTGAGGAGTGGACGAGCTTACCAGAATCACCCAGGGCAAAACGATGAAAAGGGAGCAAACCATAAGGAACTCGCAATCGAGCTCACGACCGCGAGCCCGATCGGGAGAAATCATCCAGAGAGTTTTCCAGAGAGGCTCGCGACCGACCCTGCGACCGCTAGGCCGGCCACGAGAAATCGGGCAGAGAGTTCGGATGAAGAGTCACGATCGAGCCAGCGACGCGCGACCGCCAAGAAGACCACTGATGAAACCCAGGTGCCTAGCGACCGCACTCGCGCACGTGAAGGTGGCCGCGAGGCACTCCCAGAGAAGAAATATCCGACTTACACTTCTCCAATCCCATTCCCAAGTCGGCTAGCCAAGCCAAAGCATGACGATAGGCTGACCCACCCCGGAGATGTTCGAGAAGGTGAATATCAATATCCCTTACTAGATGCGCTCAAAGATATGCGGGTACATGAAATTCTAAAGGATGCCGTCACCAACAAGAAGAAGTCGGAAAAGTTCGAGACTATTAGTTTGTCTCAAGAGTGCGATATTGTCTTTGCAAAAAGTTGCCGTTGAAGCGAAAGATCCGAGCGACTTCACTATACCCCGTGTCATTGGAGGGCATACTTTCTCCGAGTTACATGCGACCTGGGGCAAGCATCAACTTGATGTCGTTGTCCATATTTAACAAATTGGAGATTGGAGAATTAAAGCTTACTACAATTTCTCTCCAAATGGCAGACGCATCAGTCACCCGTCCAAAGGGGATAGTGGAAGATGTGCTTATCAAAGTCAAAGATTTTATCTTCCCAGCGGATTTTGTGGTCCTTGATATGCCAGAGGATGGGAACACGCCTCTCATTCTAGGGAGACCGTGCTTAGCCACAGGTAGGGCTCTGATCGATGTGCAGGATGGTGATCTCACCTTCCGTGTGAATAAAGAGGAGTTAACCATTTCAATATATGATGCCATAAAGCAACACGATAGTTCTGAGCATGAGAAGTGCTATTTGATCACCACTGCCGCTGCTAGACAAGTCTCGTGCTTGAAGGGTAACCGACCAGTCGATGAGGATGCTAAGAAGAAGAGTTGGACTCGGTATAGAAGTCCGAGTGATTCGTTCAAGTTTGGGGGGGCACTTCCACCCTCAGTGGTGGTCTGCAGTGAATGCTAAGTATAGGGGCAAGCACAAGTGTGAAAAGAGGTCAGTTGCCAGAAAACCAGATTGATCAAGGTATGAAATGGTCTAGCTAAAGACATTAAATTAAACACTTGTTGGGAGGTAACCCAATGTTTTTTGTTGTTTTGTTTTTGTTTTGTTTTCATTTTGTTCGTTTTTTTTTTTTTTTTGTTTGTTTGGGGTTGAGTTGAATGACGAGCAGCCGATGATGAGAATTGTTTTTATTAGAAAATCGATTACAACTGATTTTGTGAGATGAAGCATGTTATGATTATTGTGAGTATTGAGCTTTTGAGAACTTGATCACATGTTTGAAACCTGTGAGACTTGAGCTTTTAACTGTCATATCTTTTCAGTCTTGCTTCTTTCTGTGTGAATAGTTTGAAATAACATGTGTTTCTCTAGAACTTGCTCGGATCTTTTTCGAGGTTGCATTGATGTGCTTAAGAATTAGGAGATGATATTAGGCATTCTTTTCTTAGCCTATATACTATCCAAACACTTACCTGTTAATCATTTAATCCGTTGATGAGCCCGATTGAGCCAACCTTATTCTTTCATATATCCGTGGGTTGGGTTATGTAGTTGTATGATTTTTGGTTGCGAGAATTTAAGGTTGAGAAAAAGAAAGAAAAGAAAAAGAAAATAGATGATGAAAAGTGATAATCAAAATAGTTGTTTACCCATATAAGTTTCAAAAGAAAATAAAAAGAAAAAATGGCACACATGTGTGAAAAGAACATAAATGGGTAAGTAGTTAGTGCTTTGAGATGAGTATATCACTTATAAGTGCAATGTTCTTAAAAGAAAAATGACTTCATTAAAATGAATTGTGAAAAAATGGGAATTGTGTCTTATGATATTTATGGTGTTGTCATTATGGGATTATGAGTCACTTAGCCTAAATATATCCTACCTTACCAAAGAACCTACGTTATAACCTGTTATAAAGACCTTTTTGATCTTGGTTCTTGAGCACATATTTGAGCAATGGAGAATTAGACGATTTGCAAGCTTATGGTAGATTCCGTGTGTTTTTAAACATTGAGAGTATACATATCCTCATTGATACACTTGAGTGTTTGAGATTCTTATATATATATATCCATGCCGTGAGGATTTAAGCTTGAGAAAACTTGTGCTTATGGTTTTTATGATATGTGGATTTGAACGGAAGATGTTATGATTTGTTTTATTTGAGGTGAATCTTTTGTTGCTCATTGCTCTGAGGCTTATTGCTGTTGTCGTTCGACTCATTCCCTGTCGTTTTTTTATCTTTCGTTTGTTCTGTTTTGTTTGAGGACAAACAATGCTTCAAGTTTGAGGGTGTGATATTGATGATATATTAAGATGAAATAGATCTATTAAGTGCGTTTATATAGTCGATCTTTATGCTTTAAGCTATTTTTGGAAGATACTGCTCTTCGGGTTTCTCTTTGGGGTTTTGTAGGCTTTTAAAGTGATAATCATGCACAAGGAAAAGATGAAACCAAAGATGATGAAATGGTTATAACAAATATGAATGTGAAAATTTTACAATGTTAAAGATTATCTCGATAGGAGTCCATAGGCGCAAACGGATCGTAATTCGGAGTTCGGACGCGAGAGAATGGAGCGAAACCGTGAAGTCGCGCATTCTGCGCAGACGCTCGCGACCATCTTCGCGGCTGCGAGGACGGCCGCGAGAAATCATCCAGAATGTTTTCGGGCAGAGCTCACGACCGAGCTCACGACCGCGAGCCCGGCCATGAGGCAACGCGGCTGGGCGCGAATTAGGGTTTCAGCCTTTAGCCTATATATACCCCTAGACCTCCTTTGGCGCCCCCAACCCTTTCCAGACGATTTTTATCAGTTTTCTCTAGTTTTTCACTTATTTTTCACTCTAGCATTCCATTACTTTGATCTAGATATTAGATTTTCATTGTTCTACATTAATTCTGCGCATTGTAATTGCTTGGGAACGATTTCATCCGGGCGAATTCATTATTTTCCAGTTTTCTTCTTGGATTTTGATACGAACCCAACCATTGTTCTTCCGATGCTACATTACGGGTTTAATAAATTTAATTCTTATTTCTATGTTTAATTCATATTTTATTTCGATTATTATGTCAGCTAATTTTCCATTCTAATCTAGGGTTTGCATGATTCTATCCTAAATGTTGTGATTCACGCTATCTCGCTATTTACCTTCCGTGCATTGATTTATGATTCTTGGTGCTTAATAATATGTGTTAATTTACGATCAATCTTGATGTATATCTAGTTGCCGATTAATTATATGACGCTTTTAATTGTTAATCGATCTTGAATGCATAATACGAATAAACCTTGAGTCATAGCTGAGATAGAAACATTCGTAGGAAGCATATTCTTTGTGATCCTTTTGGAGTTGCTTATTTTCACCTAGAGACGTAATAGTAATAGGGAAAATTAGTAATCAATATACAATTTTCAGAATCGAAATTGTTGGTTACATATGTGATCTTCCATCTTATGCGGATTAAAATTGGTTAATAGGAAGTAGGATAAACATACGTTGTGGGTATGATTAATGCATCCTTAGGGTTAGTCTTTCTATCTTATTATCTCTTTTAGTGGTTATTGCTTTCGTTTATTTTTGCTTTATTTGATCTTGACTTTGAATTTAATATTCGAAGTCCCAAAACCTTTTCCAAAACCAAATCTGTCACTTGGATAATGATGAATTGTTGTTGAGTTAGCTTCTGTGTTTTCATGGTACAATCTCTGTGGATACGATACTTGACTTACCTTTATACTTGCACGTTTTCGTGTTAGAAAAAGTAGCGATCAAATTTGGGCGCCGTTGCCGGGGATTGTTAAGATTATATAGGAATAACTTGACGATTTGGAATTATTAATTCAAGTTGTAAATTTATTTATTTATTTATTTTATTTATTTCTTGCCAGAACTGATTTCTCCCTTTTTCTCTAGGTAGTTTATGATCACAAGGTCCCAAGGACCTCCTGAACTACTTTTTGATCCAGAAATTGGAAATACCCTAAGGAGAAGGTAACGATAAAGAAGAAGGCAAGAGATGGCAGCGAATCCGAACATCGGGGGAGTACCTCCTGAGAATGATGCACGTCTTCTGGCAGAGTTTGCAGAGATGCAGCGCCACATGAGTAACATGGGACTCCTCCCTACTGTAGAGACAAGACCACTGAACTATATGTACCGACCTCCTATTGAACAATTTCAAGGAGGCGGATGGGGCCCCGAAGTAAATGCGAACAATTTCGAACTGAAGCCGGCCCTGATAAGCATGGTTCAAGGAGAACAGTTCGGAGGAGGAGTGACAGAGGATCCGAATGCCCATCTCGAGACATACCTCGATATTCGTGACACCATCAAGCAGAATTGGGTGCCACAAGATACGATCCGGATGCGCATGTTTGGATTTTCTCTGCGCAGCCAGGTGAAGGATTGGTTCAAGAGCCTGGACCGTCTTGATATGAGCAGCTAGGAAACTTATGCGAAGTTACTTTCAAAAAATTTCCACCGTAAATGCGAAGATAATAGCCGAGATCTCCCATTTCTACCAACAAGGAGATGAATCATTATTTGAGGCATGGGAGAGATTCAGGGGCTTATTGAGAAAATACCCTAAACACGGATTCTCCAAAGAGCAGCAGATCACGTAATTCTATAGTGGACTGACGATACATAGTAGATGCGTCGGCAGGATGATGCCTGTTGAACCGACGAGTGGAGGAGGCCAGCCGAATCATAGAAGAGATGGCGGTAAATAGCTATCAATGGCCGATGGAGAGAACACCAATGGTTAAAGCAGCTGCCGTAGAGGTCGACTCGAGATACGACGATCATATGAAAAAGTTCACTCTTTTGAAGAGCGAGATCGAGACAGAGGATGTCAATTATATCAATCAGAGAAACCATGGGGAAAATCAGGCATACCATCCTAACAACAGGAATCATCCTAATTTGTCGCATGCCAACCCCAATAACTTCCAACAACCTCCAAAGAAGCTTATTGTGCAAAATGGGATGATTCAGGAGCCGAAGAAGCAGAGTCTGGAAGATATGATGCAATAGTTGGTTGTGAGCAACCAACAACTGGCGACACAGCCGAACTCGTTCATCAGTACCACTGGTCAGAGGATTACACAGCTGGAATCCACCGTAGCGACGATGGGCAAGAATTTGAAAATAATGGAGAACCAGATCAGCAAAATAGCTGCTCAACAAAACGCGCAACATAAGTTGGGCCAATTTTTGAGTAATACGGAAGTGAACCCAAAGAATCAGTGCTTTGCTATCCAGTTGAGGAGTGGACGAGCTTACCAGAATCACCCGGGGCAAAATGATGAAAAGGGAGCAAACCAGAAGGAACTCGCGATCGAGCTTAAGGCCGCGAGCCCGACCGTGAGAAATCATCCAGAGAGTTTTCCAGAGAGGCTCGCGACCGACCCTGTGATCGCTAAGCCGGCCGCGAGAAATCGGGCAGAGAGTTCGGACGAAGAGTCAGCGACCGAGCCCGCGACCACGAGCCCGACCGCGAAGAAGACCGCTGACGCAGCCCAGGTGCCTAGCGACCGCACTCGCGCCCGCGAAGGTGGCCACGAGGCATTCCTAGAGAAGAAATATCCGACTTACACTTCTCCAATCCCGTTCCCAAGTCGGCTAGCCAAGCCAAAGCATGACGATAGGCTGACCCGATTCCTGGAGATGTTCGAGAAGGTGAATATCAATATCCCCTTACTAGATGTGCTCAAAGATATGCCGGGGTACATGAAATTCCTAAAGGATGCCGTCACCAACAAGAAGAAGCTGGAAAAGTTCGAGACTATTAGTTTGTCTCAAGAGTGCAGTGTTGTGCTGCAAAAGAAGTTGCCGTTGAAGCAGAAAGATCCAGGCAGCTGATAAACGCGTATTTTACATGTTTATTGTTGATATTTAAAGATGATTTTGGATCGATAAAGTGCGTTTATATCTTGGATCACAATGCTTTTACATATTTTTGGAAGATACTGCTCTTGGGTTCCGTTTTGGTGTTTTCTAGGCTTATAAGTTGAAAACCGAAGCATGGAACAAAGGACAAGCAGACGAGGGAAAAATGAGGGCCTAGCGACCGCCTTCGCGGCCGCTAGCCAGGCCGTGAGCCATCACCAGCGAGCGTGAGCGCATGCGCGCGAAAGAGATGTCTCGCGACCGGCCTAGCGACCGCTAGGTCGACCGCGAGGAAACGTTAGCACACGCGAGAGTCCCAGCAGCCGCGAGACGTACCCATGGCGATTTTTCATGCGATGCGACCACACCTAGCGACCGCGAGGTGTGGCCGCGAGGCCAACGAGCACGTAGCCACCTGCCGAGAGTCGGAAGATGGCGGGGCGAGGATGTTCCCTCGCGACCGAGCTCACGACCGTGAGCCCGGCCGCGAGGCATGGCGGCAGACTCCAAAATTAGGGTTTTCACCCTAAATCTATAAATAGGGCTTCACGCCCTCGCGCCCCCAACCTAGTCCAGACCTATTTTTACACGTTTTCCTCATTTTTCTCTAGTTTTTCATTTATTTTCACTCTAGCTTTGATTTAGATTCATTCTAGCTTTAGTTTTTCATCGTTCTACGCATTGTCGACGCTTCGGAACGCTTTTATCCGAACGAATTCCATCGTTTTCCCATTTTCCGTTGGGTTTGGATACGAACCCAATCATTGTTCTCAGACGCTTCCCTACGGGTTTTATCAATTTAATTTTTGTTTTTATGATTATTTCGTATTTAATTTCGTTATTTATGTCTAGCTAAATATCTATTCTAATCCTAGGGTTTGCATGATTTTATCCTATATGTTGTGATTCATGCTATTGTTATTTATCTTCCAGGCATTGATTCATGATTCTTGATGCTCAATTATATGTGTTGATTCCTGATCAATCTTGATGCATATCATAGTTGCCAGTTAATTACGTAACAGTTTTAATTGTCAATCGATCTTGAATGCATGATACGGATAAGCCTTGAGTTATGGCGAGATAGGAACATTCGTAGGAAGCATATTCTTTGTGATCCTTTTGGAGTTGTTTATTTTCCTCTAGAGGCGTATGTAATAGGGAAAATTAGTAATCAATCGTCACAATTGTAAATCAAGTTGTTGGCTACATATGTGATCTTCCATCTTATCCGGATTAAAGCGGTTAATAATAAGCAGGATAAACTTCGTTGTGGATAGGATTAGTGCATCCCTAGGGTTAGTCTTTGTCTCTTATATTCATCTTTTAGTATTTATTGCCTTTGTTTATTTTCAAGTTGTTACCTTTGCTTTGGATTTTATTATCTCGAGTGATAAACCTTTCAAACCATATTACATTGCTTGGATAATGATGAAGGATTAGAGTTAGCTTACGTGTTTTGGTTGCAATCCACGTGGATACGATACTCGACTTATCCATATACATGGCGCGTTAATTTACGTGCGATCAAATTCTGTCGATCAGCAGCTTCACTATACCCTATGTCATTGGAGGGCATACTTTCTCCAGAGTTCTGTGCGACCTAGGGGCAAGCATCAACTTGATGCCGTTGTCCATATTTAACAAATTGGAGATTGGAGAATTAAAGCCTACTACAATTTCTCTCCAAATGGCAGACGCATCAGTCACCCGTCCAAAGGGGATAGTGGAAGATGTGCTTATCAAAGTCAAAGATTTTATCTTCCCAGCGGATTTTGTGGTCCTTGATATGCCAGAGGATGGAAACACGCCTCTCATTCTAGGGAGACCGTTCTTAGCCACAGGTAGGGCTCTGATCGATGTGTAAGATGGTGATCTCACCTTCCGTGTGAATAAAAAGGAGTTAACCATTTCAATATATGATGCCATAAAGCAACACGATGGCTCAGAGCATGAGAAGTGCTATTTGATCACCACTGCCGCTGGTAGACAAGTCTCGTGCTTGAAGGGTAACCGACCAGTCGATGAGGATGCTAAGAAGAAGAGTTGGACTCTGTATGGAAGTCCGAGTGATTCGTTCAAGTTTGGGGGGGGGGGCACTTCCACCCTCAGTGGATGTCTGCAGTGAATGCTAAGTATAGGGGCAAGCACAAGTGTGAAAAGAGGTCAGTTGCCAGAAAACCAGATTGATCAAGGTATGAAATGGTCTAGCTAAAGACGTTAAATTAAGCACTTGTTGGGAGGTAACCCAATGTTTTTCGTTGTTTTATTTTATTTTATTTTTCATTTTGTTCGTTTTTGTTTTGTTTTTTGTTTGTTTTTTTTTTGTGTTTATTTGGGGTTGAGTTGAATGACGAGCAGTCGATGATGAGAATTGTTTTTATTAGAAAATCGATTACAACTGATTTTGTGAGATGAAACATGTTATGATTATTGTGAGTATTGAGCCTTTGAGAACTTGATCACATGTTTGAAACCTGTGAGACTTAAGCTTTTAACTGTCATATCTTTTCAGTCATGCTTCTTTCTGTGTGAATAGTTTGAAATAACATGTGTTTCTCTAGAACTTGCTCTGGATCTTTTTCGAGGTTGGATTGATGGGCTTAAGAATTAGAAGATGATATTAGGCATTCTTTTCTTAGCCTATATACTATCCAAACACTAACCTGTTAATCATTTAATCCATTGATGAGCCCGATTGAGCCTACCTTATTCTTTCATATAGCCGTGGGTTAGGTTATGTAGATAGTATTATTTTTGGTTGCGATAATTTAAGGTTGAGAAAAAGAAAGTACAGAAAAAGAAAATAGATGATGAAAAGTGATAATCAAAATAGTTGCTTACCCATATAAGTTTGAAAAGAAAAGAAAAAGAAAAAATGGCACACGTGTGCGAAAAGAACATAAATGGGTAAGTAGTTAGTGCTTTGAGATGAGTATATCACTTATAAGTGCAATGTTCTTAAAAGAAAAATGACTTCTTGGTAGGAAAAATTGAAATGAATTGTGAAAAAATGGGAATTGTGTCTTATGATATTTATAGTGTTGTCATTATGGGATTATGAGTCACTTAGCCTAAATATATCCTACCTTACCAAAGAACCTACGTTATAACCTGTTATAAAGACCTTTTTTATCTTGGTTCTTGAGCACATATTTGAGCAATGGAGAATTAGATGATTTGCAAGCTTATGGTAGATTCCGTGTGTTTTTAAATATTGAGAGTATACATATCCTCATTGATACACTTGAGGGTTTGAGATTCTTATATATATATCCATGCCGTGAGGATTTAAGTTTGAGTAAGCTTGAGCTTATGGTTTTTATGATATGTGGATTTGAACGGAAGATGATATGATTTGTTTTATTTGAGGTGAATCTTTTGTTGCTCATTGCTCTGAGGCTTATTGCTGTTGTCGTTCGACTCATTCCCTGTCGTTTTTTTATCTTTCGTTTGTTCTGTTTTGTTTGAGGACAAACAATGCTTCAAGTTTGAGGGTGTGATAAACGTGTTTTTTACTAGTTTATTGATGATATATTAAGATGAAATAGATCTATTAAGTGCGTTTATATAGTCGAACTTTATGCTTTAAGCTATTTTTGGAAGATACTGCTCTTGGGGTTTCTCTTTGGGGTTTTGTAGGCTTTTAAAGTGATAATCATGCACAAGGCAAAGATGTAACCAAAGATGATGAAATGGATATAACAAATATGAATGTGAAAATTTTACAATGTTATAGAGCATCTCGATAGGAGTCCATAGGCGCAAACGGATCGTAATTCGGAGTTCGGACGCGAGAGAACGGAGCGAAACCGTGAAGTCGCGCATTCTGCGCAGAAGCTCGCGACCATCTTCGCGGCTGCAAGGACGGCCGCGAGAAATTGTCCAGAATGTTTTCGGGCAGAGCTCGCGACCGAGCTAACGACCGCGAGCCCGGCAATGAGGCAACGCGGCTGGGCGCGAATTAGGGTTTCAGCCTTTAGCCTATATATACCCCTAGACCTCCTTTGGCGCCCCCAACCCTTTCCAGACGATTTTTATCAGTTTTCTCTTGTTTTCACTTATTTTTCACTCTAGCATTCCATTACTTCGATCGAGACATTAGATTTTCATTGTTCTACATTAATTTTGCGCATTGTAATCGCTTGGGAACGATTTCATCCGGGCGAATTCATTATTTTCCGGTTTTCTTCTTGGATTTGGATACGAACCCAACCATTGTTCTTCCGACGCTACATTACGGGTTAAATCAATTTAATTCTTATTTTTGTGTTTAATTCATACTTTATTTCGATTATTATGTCTAGCTAATTTTCCATTCTAATCCTAGGGTTTGCATGATTCTATCCTAAATGTTGTGATTCCTGCTATCTGCTATTTACCTTCCAGACATTGATTTATGATTCTTGGTGCTTAATAATATGTGTTAATTTCTGATCAATCTTGATGCATATCTTGTTGCCAGTTAATTACTTAACAGTTTTAATTGTCAATCGATCTTGAATGCATAATACGAATAAACCTTGAGTCATAGCTGAGATAGGAACATTCGTAGGAAGCATATTCTTTGTGATCCTTTTGTAGTTGCTTATTTTCACCTAGAGACGTAACAGTAATAGGGAAAATTAGTAATCAACTGCCACAATTGTCGTAACTAAAATTGTTGGTTACATATGTGATCTTCCATCTTGTTTGGATTAAAATTGGTTAATAGGAAGCAGGATAAACATACGTTCTGGGTAGGTCTAAGGCATCCCTAGGGTTAGTCTTTCTATCTTATTATCTCTTTTTAGTGTTTATTGCTTTCGTTTATTTTTGCTTTATTTGATCTTGACTTTGAATTTAATATTTGAAGTCCCAAAACCTTTTCCAAAACCAAACCTGTCACTTGGATAATGATGAATTATTGTTGAGTTAGCTTCTGTGTTTTCATGGTACAATCCCTGTGGATACGATACTCGACATACCTTTATACTTCCACATTTTCGTGTTAGAAAAAGTAGCGATCAGTAGGCGCCCCTTTTTGGTCGTCACGTACACCAGGCCCCCCAGCCCCAGCTTGCCCTTAGGTTTTAGGACGAAGTACAGAGACCCCCTGCCTTGCCCCATTGCCAAGACGCTCTCCCTAGGAAGACACTTCAGTAGGGTATCCCGCCCCAACAGCTTGACTCACTAGATAACCCAATTAGTCACAGACGGTCCAAGGGAGTGGCTCGCAGCCCTTTGCCCATGGCCGATGGCTACAATCACCCAATCTAGCCGCACTTCCCGGGACAAAGAGAAACTCGATGTCTTACTCCGGCTATTGCTTGTAGCTACCCCTCCCTTCAAGGCTACCAGCCGAGTTAACGCTCAAGGAAAGGAAAAACATGGATATCAAGGCCTAAAGCTTCGAGAACACCCACTCAAGGTTCTAAGGACGTTTAGGCCTCACGACTCTCATGACCACGACTCAACATGCTTCACCCCGAGCCCAACCAAACCGACTACTCACGATAATCGACATAAACATAAAAGCAACAAACAAGAACATAAACAAAACCATACTTGAATATAAAATCAAATGCAAAGGTAAAACAGTCTCTGGCAAGCAGTTGCTCGAGCAGAGATAACAAAATACATGAATATAAAGGTTGCCCGTAGGACTTGTTTATCTTTCTCACCAATCACTCATGAAAACCAAAGGTAAATGAAAGAGAAATGTGCAGAGAGAACTAAGGACTTGATGTTTCCACTCTCCAACCGATATTGTGTGAAGTTGTGTTGTTGGGAGCCTAAGTGTACTCCGGTTTATCTTGGTCAGCGCACGTATCTCGAGGTAGTAGGTGGCGAGGTCAGCAGCTGGCTTGGGTTCTGGACCACCGATTGAAACTCATCTGGCTTCAGCTGGACGGATTTGTCTCATCTCAACCACCACAGCTTTGACCTTTCCCTTTTCGGCAAAAATCAAATAGGCGGCAGAGAAGGACCTTGTCCAGAATCTTCTCATTTGCGTGCAAGTCTGCCAGAGTTCTTGTCTGCGTCTCTCAACTACATTCTGAGTTCACCCTCTATCCCCTACGTCATTCCTCGTCCTTTTTGCCGCTCTTCCTTATCTCGATCATCCTCTTGGCTTCATGTCAGCTCGTTGATCAGGCTCAGCTCCCGCGCGGTACCGTGTCTTGGCAAGATGTCAGAATGCCTTGCCGAGGTAATCTTCGGGATTTTGCCTCTCTCATAAGAGGTGGCCTGATCTTGCCCAAGGTCCGTCTCAACCTGCAGTACCCCAAAGCGTGTCCTCCCAGACACAGACACACACAATGAACACACAAAATACACTATTTCTAAGGCAAGGACTACCCCAAAAAGAGCACGAAAAGCGGGCTTGTCACATGGACTCCTATCGACCTGGCCCGCATGTGATCCTTGATCTTGGTGGGGTCCTTCCCACGATCCCCCTGGTGATTCGGTGGATGCACAGCGAAAATCCTATCCTCGGGCAAGGCAGCCTCAATGTCCAATGCTCTACTGAGGGCCTCATGGTAGGTCAGATTTCCATTACCGGCTAGTGACACCCTAATCTCATGATGGAGTCATGTCTGAAACTTTTTAACTCTCTTCTTATCGATGTCGACCAGCTGAGGCGCATACCGCGACATCTCGCAAAATGCCATGTCGCAGTCCGTGAATGTTGTCTTTCCTTGTCGCGGATTGTATGACTCATGTTCCTTTATTTTCCTGTAAGTCTTAGGAATGTACTTTTCATACACTTCCTCCTTAAATTCCTCCCAGATGTAACCTTCCAGTTCCTCTTTGGACAAGGTCTTTCTCTTTGCCTCCACCAGAAGTCGGCGGCACCGGTCATTTGAAAAGCAACGCATGAAAAGAATTCTTGAGAGGTGCAGTGAAGGAAGTTTAAGATTCGCTCTAGTGCGCGAATCCATAGTTCCATATCCACAGGATTCCCAGTCCCGTTGAAGGTTGGCGGATTTTGTCTGAGGAATAGTTCCTCAATTCGTCTTCCTGGTGGTGGCGGTGGTGGAGGGGTGTCCCCTCTCTCAGGTGTTACCTCATGATTTCTTCTTCTCGGCGGTATTCTATCTTTCATAATTTTACGTAATCAAATATCTTCTTATACCACCCGTCAGGATCATAAATATCTTAGCACGGTATGTATATATAATCATAAGCATAAATCTAGTACGTCATCGAACACCAAATATCGCAACCTCAAAAACCAAAGCTCTCGGGGAGCTATCATCATATCAAATCAAATGTCTCCTACGAGGACTTTCATCATCTCTTTTAAGATCCATAAAAGGCCAGGTATGGAGTATGATGCTCCATAAATTAATATCAGCATCACTCAGTTTACCTAGTCATGGTGCGTACAAAAATCGAAACGATACCGTGGTCATCAGAATAAGGGTTCATGTCAGAACGACTTATCGTTTCCGCATGCATCAAAAGATATATAAGGGTATATAGACAAACACTATCTTGTCCTAGTAACTAGATCCATAATCGTCCGGGGTGTAGATAGGGCTCATCTTGTTGGAGTCAGAACCGGGAGTATGGTTACTATCTACTCCCTCTATCTCATCATCAGTAGGCAGGTCCTCATCTGAGTCTTCCTCTGGTATCATCCTCCTCTTCGACCTCAGCATCGAATGTGAGAGCCACGGACTCTAGTGACCCTAGCTTCTTCCATAGCAGCTAGGTCTCGGTGGATCTCGGCCATGATCTCTTCACGGTGCCTGCAGCTAAGCCATGTGGATCATCAACCTCCACATTATCATCGTACAGGGGTCCATGCGAGGATGGCAGCGGCCGAGCTGGGAGAGAACCGACAGGTAGAGGTGGATGCTGGAATGGAATGATCGACGGTGATGGTCTGGGCGGAAAATGACGGGACTCAAATCCTACTGGCGGTAGGACTAGAAAAGTGAGATGTCGGGGACGGAAAGGTCCAGCCTCGAACATGTTCCTACCACAACCAGACAAGAATACAGGTCCATCAGATGCTAAACGAGGCGCCTACGGGTGAAGCCACTCAGGAATCTCATCACGCCAGGTGTATTCCTGCTCGGGGAGATACGGTCCATAGGGTGCGTCCATAGGGTGCAACTCCGTATACCATAAATATGTAGCTCAGGTTACTGACGAAATGGGGCAAATCAGCCACACGATCGAAGCTCTCTCGACGACGATAGATGTAATCTGCTGATATCTCACGGGCATATCCCTTCCGGTCGGGTGGCAGTCTCGTGATCAGTCGAAGCACACCGTCATAATGTGATGTACCATGGCCATGTGCAGTAGCCTAGTGACGCACAAAGTGAGCTAAGAACTCACCGACGTCGTCTCCTTGACACATCTGGTAGGAACAGTAGGAACGTACAACCTCCTCGGGTATGGCTTTAGAGGATAAATGGCACCTAGTCGTAAAAACCGTCTGAACCATCTTATATTCCTAAGTTCTTATGAAACTACCTTCATGGTTTGGTCTTTGGGGTGAGACTGCATGGTTTCTTAGGGCATAACAAACGTTCGATATCTAGCCTTCGGGTAAAGGCTAGGTGGTCACCTTATCTTATCGGGTTCGGGATTTCTTATTTCTATTCGCATCATAACATTCGATCATGTCCGTTCCCATAATATACTTACAATTTGATCTTTCTTTTTATACTTCCTTAACGTTATACTTTGATTTTTCATTATCGCCACGATAGAGGCAACACGCATGGTGTTTGAAATTCCTTCGCGTAGAGAGGTTGGGACTCATAGCAGTGCGAACCTCCAGTTAAGCAATCGCTTCGTCATCATAGACTGGTCGCGTTCTCATCCTCAAATTCGATCGGATTGTGATTCTTAAAATTTATATGTTCTCGTTCTTCCTTAGTATTCCGTTCAATCGGGGATACCTTATGTTCTCATACTAAGTTCGGCGCTAAGGAATCATCATACTCATTTACATCCTGCTTCTAGCATGCTTTGCATATAGTAGTAAACACAAATCATGACATATATTGCGATAATCAAGTATCCTCATATTACTCCCTTACCAAACCCCTAAAGTTTGCAACTTTCTTTCAAACTAATGACCAATTATTTTGAAAGAAACTTTTCAATTTCAAATAATTCCTTTTTCCAAAATATATTTTGACCTTCAAACTAAGCAACATTTGTAAATCTATTTTAGATTCTATATACTTCCATCATTTCAAAATAACCTTCAGTTGAGATAGTTACATTTTTCCTCGTTGAGCTGGACGACGATGGAGTACCGTGCAATGGTAGTCAAACACCAACAATTTCTAGACTCAACCTTCAACTTAGGATTCAAGGAAAGTGTTTTTAGGGTTCAGAGCGAACAAGTGTTGGATTTGTATACTGAAAGCAGTTTTGGTTGAGCTTGTATACAATGTTTCCTGTTACCACTATTACAATCTCCTATCTGAATTGATTACTTGATTGCATATATCTGTGTCCCCTTATCTCATATATAAGTTAGATCATACAGTGTGTAGAAGATCACAGAAGTCTGTAAGATTGGTCAAGCTTAATGAGATATAAAAAGAATCACAGCTGAGATAACTTGAGGACGAGTTGTCGGTATAGGCTGCGGTATAGATAAGAAGTGACTTGACTTGGTTGCTTGTCTATGCTGGTACGTCTCTGACGTATTGATGGATCACAGTGAGATGAGTTCTTCTATCTGACCGCCGTGAAGAACCTAGATCTCGGTGACTTATGATGATCTAAACCTCGATAAGGTATTAGGTGAGATGAGTTGCTGACCATCACTTTGACTTGTTATGGGTGAGGGTTATATGTTCTAACCCAATATTCTCCGCATCTTGGGTGGTGGCGGTGCTTGTATGTCATGCTAGTTATCGTGACGAGTCACCGTATCCGTTTAGGATGATGGCGTCCCCTTAAGGAGCTCAAAGGTTTATTGTACTAAACCCCGCAGTTGAGTTAGCTCAAGTACAATAATAAGGTTGAGTGGTACTACTTAGGAATTAAAGATATTAATTATTTTAGCGAATGTAATGCTCTAAATAATTAATGGACGTGCGATATCTTAAATACGAGGATTCGTAATGTCTAAGTGCAAGCCGACTCACCTTCGGTAATAAAGGGTAAGTCGGCATTTATTCTCTAGTGGCATGAATGAATGTTTATAAATTAATTTATGTTCTGGGCTACAACTGGGCTGAACATAAGATAATTAATTTATTTGAGGCCCATCTTTATTCCTTGCATTTGATCCCTGGGCTGGCCCATCCAGGCCCGTAGCACAGTGAAAATCGCACCCTATCCTCTCTCTATGGTAAGGATTTGATCCTCTTTATCCATAAGGATATTATTATATTTATGGGATATGCATGGATCCTTTCCTAATGGGATTATGGTAATGCATTATAAATATAAGGTAAGAGATAAGATCAAGGCTAATCCTCAATTATCCTTAGCATAATTTTCGAGAATCTCTATAGTTCTTAGAGAGGAATTTTCAAAAATTCATAGAGAGAATGAGGTGATTTTCTGTAGCATTCTCCATAGATCGTCCTCACTCGACGTTGGAGATTGGGCAACCGGGATACAGTCCAGAAGATCAAAGCACAAGTCTCGATCCGTTCATCTCGTTCATCCCCGACAGATTCAAAGGTAAACACGAGAAAACCCCTACGTGTTGCAATTAATTATATAGACGCATGCTAGGAATATAATCAATGTATGGTGAATTAAACATCCAAGATAGATCCTCGGGAGAGGGTCAAAATCAGATTTCCCTTCAATTGGTATCAGAGCCTGGGATCAGTATCTTGGCTCTGTTGGATTAATTCACGTTTGATTATTACTTGCGCAATTAATTAATTGTTGAATCTGTCGTTCATCGTGGCTCGTTTTATTTTTTGTCGGATTTTGTTTTTCACCACGAGAAAATCCGTGTTTAGATTAGATTTTTTCTCTGTAAATCTTATCTGTAAAAGAAGAACGAAGACGAAAGCATGAAGAACGAGACGACGAAGACTCGTCGGGAGAAATCGGACTCACGGCGCGAGCACAGCGCTCGGTGCCATGCACGCGTTTCTAGGTGACATCAACGGACAGGGTAGGAGGTTGGGGCGCATGGCTCGACAGCCAGGCGGTGCGGGGTGCACGCTTCACGCGTGGACGCCTCGGCACCGCTTCGACACCGGCGTCTTGCGCTTCGGCGATCTCCACAGATCGAGTGCACGGCGGCGGCACGCGCGCAGCGCCGTCGCGTTCGCGGCGCCGCGTCCGCGAGGATGCGTCGCGTTTGTCGCGCGAGATTCCGGCGCGGGCGACGGGCGCACGCGTTGTCGCGTGAGATCCCGGCGCTTGCGGCGGGCTCGCGGTCGCGAGGTCGACCGCGAGGCAGCGCAAGACGCGGTCGCCGCAGCGCGTGCTCGTCGGGTCGCGGTCGCCGCGACCGCGAGGCAGCCCGCGAGGAGCACGCGAGGTGGCGGCGCGCAAGGCTGGGCGCGCGCATGGGCTGTGCCCTAGCGCGCGCGGCCCAGCCCATTTTGGGCCAGACCCGGCCCAGACCCGTTTTTCGGCCCGAATCCAGTTTTGACGAATCCGGTCCGTGCCCGTGCACGCGAGGCCCATTTTTCGAAGTTAATGAAGATCTGTACTTTGCAATTCTATGTAATAGATTAGGCAGGAAAGTGCAGGTTCCACGAGTGGGCCACGATGAACGTTTTATTTTATTTTTAATCGTTCATTGCATGTCGTGGATGTTTAAATTATGAAGAAGTATGCTATGTATGTTTAAATTACGTAGACAAACATATTATATGTTTTCGTGATTGGATGCGCATAGTAAGCATGCTAGTTTTATCGCGTTTTCATGCATATTTTAGAATTCTGCGAGCATGTTTTACATGTTGAGTTCTATAGAAAAGCATGCTAGGATTACGTGATATGCATGGACAAACCTTTTGAACAAAAAGACTAAGCAAGCAACCCGACAAATTAATTTTCAAATTAAAATGTCAAGACCTCCACTTTTGATCTCTAAACAAAGTGAGGCCTTGCTCGTGAGTAAACGTCCACACGCGTGGCTTGCTTGCACCGCTTATCATAAGTTTGTTAGATGAGATTTCTAAATAAAACTTTTAAATCTATTGAGAAATGGGAGTTTCATGTATAGCGCCCACACGCGTGGCTTGCATGTGCGATTTTCATAAGGTCTCTAGAGATGGATATAAAATGAGATAACAAAAGAATTTGGATTGGAGCGGTATGGTCTAGTGAGTATGCTAATTCTAAGAATTCATTTCTATTTGTTAAAATTTTGGTCATTGCTTAGACATCACCTCGAGTACAACTTCCCACTAAGTCCCTTCTTGTGATAGTGATGTGGTCTAGTAAGGTCCAATCATTAATTTCATTTTCATAAGGATAAGTTGACATGGATTGAAATTAAGCGACTAAAAATTATATTTTAGTGCAGTGGGGGTTCATGTAAACGTCCACACGCGTGGCTTGCATGTGGAATTCCTTGGGCGATTGGAGGTTTCAATTAATATTGTTTTATCAAAAGGTTACAATATTATTATTACGAATTATGTGCGATCGTATGCTTATGTGTTTACATTGTCTTTTCGGATATGTCTCTTACACCGATTATCAATATGCTCGCACAAAATCCCTTATCGGTCCGAATTTTATCGAGTGGAAGCGAAACATTGAGAATGTTCTTCTTTGCGGAAGAAAATCTATTTGTACTCACTACACCCGTCTCAAGCCTCTAGGCGATTCATCTCGATGAGGGCGCAAGGAGCACGAGAAATGGGACAAATTAAATAGAGCGGCAAAGTGCCTTCTTTTGGTCACCATGTGCGAGTCCACAACTCCGAAGATCAAGAGATGGAAGATGCGACCATGATATGGCTAAGTCTTATGAAATCGTATGAGAGTCGGACGAGAATCGCTCATCATAATTTGACAAAATCAATAATGTCAAGTTCAACTTTTGGTGATATATGATTTGAGTATAATGTGAATTAGCGAGGCGTGATTGATAGAAAATGAATAGGGGAAAATTGATGTGATTTGTCCGGCTAATGTTAGGGGAGTGTTAACATTGTGGTTGCCTATATACTTGTTTCATTTATTTATATAAAAAAAAAATAATAATAATATGTGAAAAAGAAGAAGAAAATGAGGAGAATGAAAGCTCCGATTATCTTGTTGAGATTGTTGAAATGGAGGATGGGATTACATCCCTCTTTCTCGTAATTTGAGAAATGGACATGGGAAACCACGTTAGGAGACTCGAGTTCATCGAGTGCACCTTCGAATATTATTCAAAAATCATTAAAACATTCTTTATGCTTTATAAAAGAAACTTGTTGCTAAAGGTGACCACATTAGTTAGTTCACCTAACGGAGAGTTGGATGCGGCGAGATTACATTTTATTTATTGGAAGTCAATTGTCGTTCTTGATTTATTTCGCATTATCTTTGAATTAAGTAAACACCAAGTGTGGGAAATGCAATAAGGGCGATTGATTAGAATAAGGGTAAAGTTGCATGAGTTATCTTTAGACTCTTATTAGTATAGACTTTGCTTGAGGACAAGCAAATGGATAAGTGTGGGGAGTTGTTTGATATGATTTTGTGATGATTCTTGGTATTGTTTTACATGTCATTTTCTATGATTTGTCCTATTTATGCCTTTGGTTCGATTAATATTTATCGATTCGGACTTACTTAGTTCGTTTCGATGTTTTGTAGGAAAACGGCAGAAAATAGGACGAATTGGATCCGCCAAGAATCAAATATATTGAAGAGAATTTCGACAGAGTTCGTGGCTAGCGTGCGTAAATCGGAGTTCGAGCGAAGGAGAACGGGTCGAACGACCAAAGTCGCGCCTGGCACCCCGTCGCGCCAGCGCGCCAGGCGTGCCCGCCGTGCACGCCCGCCCGTACGCCCGCGCCCAGCACTCAGCCACCCAGCGCACGCTCGCTCCAGCGCGTTCGCCAATTCCTCCGGCGCTTCGCCCGGCGTTGCCCTCGGCGCCTCGCCTCGCCCGTCCGGCGCCGACGCGCAGCCTCGCCCGGCCTCAACTCCGGCCCGGCCGCCGCGGCGCCCATTCCTTCCGTGCTCACGCGTCCACCGGCATGCCTCGCCCGCTGCACACGCCGCGTCGTCCGCGCCCGAGCCACGCCTCGGCGCCCCGTCTGCAGGCGCGTCGTACACCGTCGTGGCCGGCCTCGCGGCGCCCCTTCATCCTTCTCCGGCCCACCGCCGCCGCCCAGCCAATCGAGCGCGCTCCTCCGCCCGGCGCCCATGCAGCGTCGCTTAACTCTCGCCCCGGCCGGCGCGTTCCAGCTCTCACCGCCCGGCCGGCGTTCAAGTGAACCGGCGTTACAGGCGGCGAATGTTTTGTGAGCGCCGCTCACTCAAGCCGGCGTTGATCGACTTAATATATATATTTGCGCTAGGTCATTTAGAGTGGGGAGTTCTTATTTTTGGTTTCACCAGCCGCGCGGTGCCTCTCGTCAGTTTCTTCCGGGAGCTCTTCCACACGACATCAGATAGAGATAACAACAGAGTTAGATTATGATTTAATTCTTGCTTTCATTTCATTTCACAATCTTGTTTATCAATTTATGCTTGGATCATCAGTTCTATTGGATTTAATTTCAGAGTATTATTATTTGATGATTAATGTTGAATTCAATTCCATAGTGACAGTGGATTGTTTTCTTGTTCCGTTGATTTATATTGCTATGATTTCTTGCTTTCGATTATTCTGTTCTTGTTGGATGATTGACGATCATGGTTCATTTACAAGTAGACTTAGATTAGTGTTGTAACCCTAAGAATATGTTTGCTATTGCTTTGTTTATAACTTTCGATTTATCGCTTTCGTAGCTCAACTAGGGATTGACAACCCTTGTTTAGATTTATCGCTTTATTAGTATAGCTCGGGATTGACAACCCCAGCTTAGGTTCGCCGTTTATTTCTCGTATTTCAATTCTTGCATGTTCAACCCCGTTGATGTTAGAATGTTTAGGATTTAATCGCTTTACGTATGCGACACCTAACAATCGCCTGCTAAGTTTTCCTTGAGAGACGACTCGTGTTAACTTATCACAATACGATTACCTCGCATTTATCGATGCGAGTGAATTTGAGTGTGTTTTAGCTCGATCACTCAAGTCCATCGAAATTCTTATGGCCATAGCAGCTCCACTTGAACCTTGAGGTTTGGCAAATGGATGTGAAACCGCTTTTCTAGCGGTTATCTTGAGGAAGGTAGAGACATCTATATGCAAAGAACCGAAGGTTATGTGGTGAAGGGTGAAGAGCATCTAGTATGGAAGCTTAAGAAGTCTATTTATGGGCTTAAGCAAGCCTCACGATCTTGGAACTTACACTTTGACGAGGTGGTAAAGTCCTATGGATTTACCCAGGTTGCTAGCGAAAGTTGTGTGTATCGTTTAGATGTCAGCGGTGATGTGGTATTTCTTGCACTTTATGTAGATGACATTCTTCTAGTTGGCAACAATGTGAAGTTGTTATCGACGTAAAGGGTTGGTTATCCGATCAGTTTCAAATGAAGGACTTAGGAGATGCGCAGACATTCTTGGGATCAAGGTTTACCGAGATCGCAAGAGGAAAATGTTGAGCTTATCTCGGGCGTCTTACATTGATCTTGTGATTACTCGTTTTAGTATCTGCACCGCCAAGAAAGGATTGCTACCTTTCGCACATGGCGTTCCTTTATCTAAGGAGCGATCACCTATGACCGCAAAGGAGATAGAGAAATGAGACAAGTTCCTTACGCTCGCCGTAGGAAGTCTCATGTACGCAATGCTATGTACGAGGCCCGATATACGCTGTCACGGTAGGCATAGTAGCTAGTTATCGATCTAACCTCGGACAAGCTCATTGAATTGCGGTAAAGCATATACTCAAGCACCGAAAAGGACTCGAGATTATAGGCTTGTTTACCATGCGAGATAGTCTAATGCATTTGGGTTATCTGCACTCGGTTTCCAAGTCGACCGTGATGAGAAAAAGTCTACCTCGGGCTATGTGTTTACCTTGGGAGGTGGAGCCGTATCTGGCGGGCCGCAAAGCGGCGATGCATTGCGGACTCTACCATGGAAGCCGAATATGTAGCCGCCTTGAGGCTGCTAAGGAGGCTATATGGTTCAAGAACTACCTCATGGATCTAGGTGTGGTACTGGTTTGCCCAAGAGTATCATAGTTTCTTGTGATAACTCGTGTGTGCGATGGCAAACTCGAAGGAACCACGGACCCACAAGGCGACCAAACACATAGAGAAAGTACCATGTCATACGAGAAATCGTGAGGCGAGAGGACGTCTTGATTGAAAAGATTGATACTACGGATAACCTAGCGGATCCATTCACAAAGAGCCCGCCGCAAAAGTCTAAGAAGTGCGTTCGAGGACTTGGATTGCGCTTGATGGCACCCACTTAGAAAGGAAACTTTTGTATAAGTGGGAGAAACAAAGTGATGGTTTTGTTTGTAATAGCTAGTAGAGACACATTGTATACTAAAAGTTTGCTTTAGTATAAGTGGGAGATTGTTGGATTTGTATACTGAAAGCAGTTTTGGTTGAGCTTGTATACAATGTTTCCTGTTACCACTATTACAATCTCCTATCTGAATTGATTACTTGATTGCATATATCCGTGTCCCTTATCTCATATAAGTTAGATCATACGATGTGTAGAAGATCACAGAAGTCTGTAAGATTGGTCAAGCTTAATGAGATATAAAAAGAATCACAGCTGAGATAACTTGAGGACGAGTTGTCGGTATAGGCTGCGGTATAGATAAGAAGTGACTTGACTTGGTTGCTTGTCTATGGTGGTACGTCTCTGACGTATTGATGGATCACAGTGAGATGAGTTCTTCTATCTGACCGCCGTGAAGAACCTAGATCTCGGTGACTTATGATGATCTAAACCTCGATAAGGTATTAGGTGAGTATGAGTTCTTGACCATCACTTTGACTTGTTATGGGTGAGGTTATATGTTCTAACCCAATATTCTCCGCATCTTGGGTGGTGGCGGTGTTGTATGTCATGCTAGTTATCTCAGTCGAGTCACCGTATCCGTTTAGGATGATGACGTCCCCTTAAGGAGCTCAAAGGTTTATTGTACCAAAACCCGCGCAGTTGAGTTAGCTCAAGTACAATAATAAGGTTGAGTGGTACTACTTAAGGAATTAAAGATATTAATTATTTTAAGCGATCAGAATGCTCTAAATAATTAATGGACGTGCGATATCTTAAATACGGGATTCGTAATGTCTAAGTGCAAGCCGACTCACCTTCAATAAAGGGTAAGTCGGCATTTATTCTCTAGTGGCATGAATGAATGTTTATAAATTAATTTATGTTCAGGTGAACATAAGATAATTAATTTATTTGAGGCCCATCTTTATTCCTTGCATTTGATCCTGGTGGCCCATCCAGTTCGTATGTACGCTGAAAATCGCGCCTATCCTCTCTCTATGGTAAGGATTTCATCCTCTTTATCCATAAGGATATTATTATATTTATGGGATATGCATGGATCCTTTCCTAATGGGATTATGGTAATGCATTATAAATATAAGGTAAGAGATAAGATCAAGGCTAATCCTCAATTATCCTTAGCATAATTTTCGAGAATCTCTATAGTTCTTAGAGAGGAATTTTCGAAAAATTCATAGAGAGAAGGAGGTGATTTTCTATAGCATTCTCCATCGATCTCCTCACTCGACGTTGGAGATTGGGCAACCGGGATACAATCCAGAAGATCAAAGCACGAGTCTCGATCCGTTCATCTCGTTCATCCCCGACAGATTCAAAGGTAAACACGAGAAAACCCCTACGTGTTGCAATTAATTATATAGACGCATGCTAGGAATATAATCAATGTATGGTGAATTAAACATCCAAGATAGATCCTCGGGAGAGGGTCAAAATCAGATTTCCCTTCAACAAGTGCTTTGATACCACTTTGTGATGACCCGACTTCTCAAACAAGTACGGATCAAATGGATCGTCACTGGTATAATAATGCAGTGGATATATACATAAGTAACTAATACAATTAACCATTGAACTACTCATAAATGCATGAACTGAAAGGAATAAAATGTTTCAATACAAACCCAAGTCACAAAAGGACTTGTCAAAATGTTCAATATCCAAATATAACCCAATCAGGGCGCAATTCAAGGAACTAGGTACGACCTCAAGTTCAATACGAAAGTGAATAGCAGTTATAATCAAAAGACACCAAAACAATATCAGAGTTTGACAACAATAAACGTGTGGGCATGCATATGATAATACATGCCCAAAGTTCTAGAAACCTTTCTATTATAGCAACAAAACACCTGCCACTCTGCACCACCACGCACTCATCGTCAATTCCTGCTCAACTTGCACATCAAAAACGAGATACAGGGCTAAGTACAAAAGTACTCAGTGGACTCATTGCCAAAAAGATTTTCTTTGTAAAGTTATTGTAATATCCCGCAGTTTTAATGTTTAATTACGATAATATAAATCGTAATTAGGGTTTTTAATTCGATAATTAAATCTAATTAGTCAACGCTCGATTTTGACTAAGCATAATTTAATAATGTCGTGTGACATTCATCGACACTTTGTGACGACCGACTTTCCAATAAAGTACGGATCATATAGATCGTCACCGGTATGATAAAGCGATGGATATAAACATAGCTAATCAAGGCAATCAATCATTCAATTACTCGATAACGCATAGGCTAAAAGGGATAAGCAATTGTCACGGACTCAAGTCACGAAGGACTTGTCGAAAAGGGATTCAAGATTGAAACATAACCCATCGGGGCAAAATTGAAATCGAGGTACAACCTCCGCTCAATCGGCATAAAAGTAGTTATGATCAAAGCATCAAAAATTATCGAGTTAGGCGGCAAATAAGCGTGTGGACATGCATATGAAGATGCATGCCCAAGGTTCTAGAAACCTTCCTAATAAAGCATCAAAATAAGCGCCACTCTGCACCACTCGCATCCATCATCAATCCTTGCTCAACTTTGCACATCAAAACGAGATGCGGGGCTAAGTACAAAAGTACTCGATGGACTCATTGCGAAAACATTTTCTTTATCAAAAGTTATTGAATCGCCCACAATAGCACATGAGGATTTTAGTTAAAGACTCATGCCTATCAAATATTTTATCATTTTTCCAAAAGTGTCGGGCGACTATTTTATCACGTTGTTCCATATCGGTAATTTATTCATCAATCATCGTTCATTCATTCGCGCACTATGGGTGGCCACCTACACATAGTCGCCGTGACCGGTCGAGGTAGCTAACCTTAACACACAGTCACACGTGTACACAATCCGAGTTAGTCCTCAACTAAGTCGGATCCGATCATTACCCTTTTTTAACGTTGGTGGACCAACTCATTCACATACCACATTGGATATACCAATCAATTCTAGTCCCACATTTGGACAAAACAACCTCAGATATGGACACAACAAAGCGTAAACATTTGGCAGTCAATAACAGTTCATGCAATAATATTTCATAAAGATTTTGTAAATCATGCTTGGAGTTATGCATAATCATTTTGTTTCAAGAAAAGCCCACCTCAAGAATTGTCCTTCTTGAAGTATCTGCTAGTGATCCTTGTCGTTTTCGTCTACGTCCACGCTGGACCTTATCAACGTAAGAGATATAATTTAGTATGTCATTCGTTTCTTTCGAGAAGAATTGCTAATATTTAACGTACTCGATATCCTTTAAGTCCTTGGGTTTTAGGATTTTGTTATCGATAAGACTCTATTATCAATTATATTTCGCTCATTCGATTAGTCTCACATAGCGATAGACGACACTTTGTCGTTACATTCTTCTCCGCGATCGATGTTTCTTCACGTCGTTTCGTTCAATTATGAATCTAAGTTCATAACTAATATTAAATCGTTTGTTAATGCGTATCAACGAATTCGAGTTCCAATAACTCATTCGTTATCATCATTTACTAAATCGCGTTTCTCACCTCACACGTCCCATATTTTCTAACGGAAAAACTCATATACAAACACTAAATATTTCTCGTAAGTCAATCATCTAACAAACGTTTTACAAATTAAAGTTACCAATATTTCTCAATCATCTACTTGACATAACCAATGTCATTAATTAATTAATTAAGTTCTTTAATTTAATTAATTAAATCCACAATTTAAGTTAACTAAATGGATTAATTTAAAAGCTCATATCAATATTATTTTTAATTGATCAACTCCACATGACTTAATTGGTCAAAGACCTATTTAAATTAAGTAATTAAGGCCCATTGCTCTTAATTAATTAAAGTCATTCCAAGCTAATTGATTAAGTTTAAGTAACTTAATTAATTAATTAAAGTCTAGCTCAATTAATTATTTAGGTCATCTAAATTAATCAATTAAGTTTAAGTAACTTAATTAATTAATTAAAGTCTAGCTCAATTAATTATTAAGGTCATCTAAATTAATCAATTAAGTTTAAGTAACTTAATTAATTAATGTCTAATTACAATTAGTTAAAGCTTATCAACTTTATTTAATTAAAGTTGATCTAAATATTCTTAAGTCTAAAAGATTTAATTAATTAAAGCCCACTTCAATTAATTAAAGTCCAATTAAAACTTGATAGTCGATTCTACATGTACTTATGTCCAACACATTTAAATTATAAGAGCCCAATGTAATTAATTAGAGGCCCATCTCTAAAATAATAGGTCCGACCACCTAATAAATCACGCCCAACCGAATTAATTAATTGTCATTGGCGAAATAATTAATCTGCCCAACTATTCCTTTAAACTCCTCCACCGATTAATTAATTAGCCCAACTGAATTAAATAATGAAAGCCCAAACCCAGCCCACAACCCACTACTGAACCTACACCCTTACCCCAGCCCCTCTCCAGATCCCATCTTCCTCCACCACTCTCGCGACCGCGCGCCTCCCTCCTTCCGGCGCCGCCGCCGCCGCTTGACGTCGGCGTAAATCGCCTCCTCGCGGTGGCGTACATCCGCCGCCACATCGCCTCTCCCTCACTCACACGAGACTCACGCTGCCTCTCTCTCCCTCTCATCTCAGCGCCACGACAGCCGCCGTCTGCCGCCCGCAGTGCGTCTTCGCCGGAGTCGCATCGCCGCCGTGCTCGCTCGCCTCTCTCTCGCACGTAGCTCACGCGGTCGTCTCGCCACTCTCACCACACCCAACTCGGCATAACTCTCTCTCTCTCGTCCACTTTGGGCGTCGTCGCTGCCGCCCGGCTTACCGCCGGTATATCGCTGCCGCCACCCTACTTACAAAGTATCGTTGCTCGACCATTTCTGCAGGCGTTGCCAGTGACGTTCCTCGGCGGACAAGACGAGCCTCCCTACCATCGGCGCGATGCAACCGGGGAGGGAGAACAAAGGAGGGTAGTTCATGGGGTGTGCACAACCATTCCTTATATTAAATTTCCAGTTGGATTATGTTCGTTTAGCACATACGGGATTGAAGTTTGTTCTCTTTTTTTTTTTACAAAATTCTTGTATCATTACAGAAAAGTGGAATAAATGGGGGAGTGGTTTGGACTTACCTTGATGAAGGTTTTTGTTGGGTTTCTGTTTTCAGTCGCACAATGGCTTGAAGAAGGCAGTGTTCTATGTACAAAAGAAATGGAGATTGGTCGTTGATACACAAAAAACGTTAAGTTGGGAACCGAAATGGTTACCTTGTGGTTTCTCCTCTTTGTGTTCTCTGCTTCTTCGTCTCGTGTTGGGAGTCCGAAAGTTGAGGAGATTTGAAATGGGAGTTGTAGGGTGGGGAGAAGAGATTTTCTGCCTTATGAGCGAGAGGTGCAGCAAGTTTCGTAGTTCAAAATTTGTCTTATGTTGCGATGGATCGATTTCTTTGCGGGGAGGAGAGAGAGGTGTGTGAGGCTATTGGATTATTGTTTCTTTGGAGGTAGAGATGTGTGTATAAGTAAAAAGAATATAAGATATGGTCAACTTTCCATTTTTAGTAATTGCGGTCTTGAGGCGATTCACGATTACGACTATTCACTCGTTTTGTTCGAACGGAATCGGTGATCGTCATGCACATTCGTAATCCGATTTATCGAATCCGATCATATCGCGTTATTGCTCGATTATTAACCAATTAAATTTTCTCGTTTATAAATAAAAGGAAAAGGTCTAATAATAATTTGATTAAATTCTTCGTTAACAAAATTTTATTTTACGGGTTGTTACACACTTAGTGAATTAAGGAATATAGTTTTTGATATTCCTTCGAACGTATGTTTCCAACGTCGATAAAATTCGACGAGTTAAGCCTTACGATATTTTCTAAACATCGAGACTTAGAATTCAATTCCTATTATTATAGAAGTAAATGAAGTGATTCTAATTCGTTTACAAATGTTTTAGAGATAATTCAACTATTGACGTTTTGAGACGGTTTAAACGTCAACGTTTAGAGACGATTCGATAATTCAGCCAAATGATCATGGAATTATATTATTTAAATTCCTATGATTATTTTATGATATAAGAGCATTATTTATCATCAAAACAATGTTAGAGAATTATGGAATAGAAATTTAACAATTTAGCCAATTTCGAAAACCCTAAATTTCAAAATAAGGGTTTTGAAGTCTAAAATGGTTTTAAATATTTTTCTATGATTTAATTCATCATATAAGACATATAATATGTCACATAGCTATAAATTAGCTATTTATTAAAAGAAAATAAAATATATAGCATTATTGATATATATGGTTTTCGAAAATGTATATATATGAGAAATTGGATTTAATTCCTATCCAAATGATGATGTATAGTTATAATTACATTTTGGAGATATCTTTAAAGATAAGATAAGGTGTATTGCAACTTGCACAAGTGGGAGGGACACTTGTGCATAAGGGACGAAAATTTCACCTTTTTATAAGATTTTATGAATAAAAATTGCTTAATTAATGTAAGATTATGATCTTATCACAATAATAGGTGTAAAGTAGAGTTAGAATCCAATTTGAACAAGTAACCTATGCTTGGAACCTTGTGATAGCCGAAAATGACACATGTATATTATAAAGTTGTAATTTAATTATTTTGTGACAAGTGTGATGCAAGTTGTTAATTAAGTGATAAGGTAACATGTTGAGGTGTATATGATAAGGATGAGTTGTAGGATAAGATAAGATTTTGTCCTCAAATGCAAGTGGGATAACAAGTGTACCCTAGATATTTTCTAAGTAATAATTAACATGCAAGTTGCCTAAGTCTATAAATACCACATGAAGCTCTTCAATCCTCATTCACAACCTTAAAGTGACCGAAAAATATAGAGAGAAAAGAGAGAGTGTTCACCTTGTTCAATCCCAAACTTAGATCATATAAACGTCGCCGATCAAAACTGTACTGATTAAAGGTTAGATCTCTTACGAGCTTCAGATATATCGTTAGAATCCATGTTATAAGTTTAGTTTATATGGGTGATTTTGAAAATCATGAGACTTGTGCCAATATGTTTAGATATTGTATTTATATGATGTTATTAAGCATGTAGTATAATTATATCACAAAATCAAACATGATATTAAATTTTATATGTTGACCGAAAACTTAAGTGTATGATATGTTGATGAGTATGATTTTTAATTGTTGATTTGAACATGAAATCATGATCTAGGTATTAACTATGCTTGTATGATTTTATGTAGAATTTTGGAACACTTTAGTACATAAGTCTATGAATTTCAAAATTAAAGAACATGATATTAGATTGTGATATAATCCATGTTTGAGTGTTATCATAACATATTGGAAGTGTAGAATCATAATATAGTGTTGTAGAATTTATCGATTTGTTAAAATTTATTGGACCTAAGTCCAAATTTTCAAAAGTGACTTAGGAAGATTAAATTCAATAGTTCACAATAAATAAAATTATGTTAAAATAAGGATGCTTATAGATGAGTATGTGTTATGTGATTTTATCGAATTTTGAAAATTATTTGCTTAGTTTAATTAGGGTTTTCAAAACTATAAGTTATAAGTATTAATGTTATAAATTTATTTTATGAGATATAATGGCATAGTATGATCCAAAATGATGTTTTAAACATATTATGATTTTATGGAATTTTAGAACAAGAATTGCACATAAAATAATAGAATTACATAAAAGGAATTAAAAGTCAAAATGTTGACTTTAGTCAAAATTGTTGACTAAATATCACCAAGTCAAAATTGTTGACCAAAAACGTTGACCAAGGTCAAATCACACGAATTCAATAATACGCGATCTATGTGACGTAGTACGATAGTAACAATGTGACTTACGTTACGTAAGTACATCAAACGCACATTATGTGCTAAAGAGATAGAATATCTCTTATATGATGAACGATTTCATAATCGATATCGCTTTAATTAGGAAACGCCATAATGAATCCGAAATTAGCCTCATGCGATGCATAGGAAGTTATAGACGATGTTCGCCTCTATCGAACGCGACCGATGTACTAAAATAGTTCTTACATTAAGCCGGGACGAATTGAACCGGGACGTAGGAATCGACATCGAGAGAGACTTCACGATACCGGTGGGCTTTATTCAAAAACCCTTTTATTTACTTGCTTTCTGCAAATGAAAAGTATTTATTTACAGTACTTCTGTTGAGAAATGATATGATTACCTGCCCAAAGTGTTTATGTTTTTATGTATGATCCTATCATGTTGTTGGGCAAGCCAACTATAAAAGTAAATACAGTTGTTGGTTCGCTACCAACGTATGATGATGTTATAAAGAAATTACAGTTGTTGGTTCGCTACCAACATGTGATGATGTTATGATAATAATATATGAGAACTGATATGGATCATACAGACAAAAAATATGTCTGGCCAGACGACTTTTGAAAGTAAAAGAAAATGTTTTAGTAAGCACGAGCATTTCAAACAAACCCTCGTGTGTTACTTATGGGGCAGTGTAATTTAAAGAAAATGTTTTGCAATGAGCCCACTGGTGCATTATTGTACTCAAGACCGCATATTTGTTTTTAAATGTGCAGGTTGAGCTAAGGATGGGATGGAGGTGTGTTGAGCAATTGGATCTTTTGTCAACAATTAGTTAAACCTTGGATACACATCGTCACATGTGTACTCCACATGCTTTCCGCTGCAAAGTACCTTAAGTTATGTTTTGAATTTGTACCTCATTTCCTTCAGACAAGTTGAACCCTCTTGTTAAAGGTCTGAATGATCCTGTTTCGTATATAAGTTATGTCTGTTATATTAAATGACATGAAGTCTTGAAAGTTCACTCATTATATGCCTCACAATCTCATAGTTAGTTATCTTTCATGGTGTTAATCCCCGTTGTTAGTAACAGTACTCGTTAATCCGTACTTTGGTTTGGCGGGCTGTTACAGAGTGGTATCAGAGCGGGTCATCCTTTGAACCCTAAAACCTTCTTTCTTTCAAAAAGTTAAGTCTAGATTGAGTCACTAGACTTCTAGAAAATCAGCCGACTATGCTCAACACTCCATCACATCAAGCTCAACCGGGAAAAAGGTAAATGATTTTATCACAGTTTTGAGAATGAGGATAAGCAGTTTGAAAGTTGTTAAAGTGAATTGATTTTTCAAGAAAACGAAAGTTTTGAAATAAAAGAGATTCCAAGAATATGCAGGTATGGGACTGCATATTCAAAGAAAACTTAAAGGATTCCAAGGATATACAGGTATGGGACTGTATATTCATGGAAAACTCAAAAGGTTTGATGTGCATTGAGTAAATGATTTTCTCAGTTTTGAAAGTGAAAATTTGAAAGAAAATGCCCCTTTCTCAAAGTTTTGAAATGAAAAGTTTGAAAGTGAAAAATGATGTATTCCAAAGAGATGAAATTTATGAGAATTTGTTGAAAGAGAAAGTTTTTGCAAATATTGCAAATAATGTTTTGAGAAGAGTTAAGAATGATAGTTATGAAAATCTCTTTAAAAAGACAATTATGAAAGTACTGTAAAAGATGTTTATGTTACACCGAGAAGGTGATATGAGAAAGAGAAGAGTAGTATGAAGGGGGTGTTGACATTGTTATGTCAAAAGAGAAATGTTCGAATTCATGAAATTCAAAGAGATTTATGAACAGAGTTATGTTATGTTTGGAAAGTGGACATTGATATGTCAAAAGTGTTATATGCTGAATTTTTGAAATTCAAAGAAAGCATGAGTTATGTTACAGTTTTGAAATGTTTATTTCAAATTTCAAAGTTATTTCACTGATGAGTATGATATCCCAAAAGAACATAGCCGTGATAAGAAGCATGATCACTTATCGCGAGAACATAGAAGTAAGAATCCGAGAACTTTAGTTCCTTTCGAGTACGAAAGTAAGTATCGACATGAGAACAAGAATAAAGATCAGTGAAAACATTACGAGTTTTCAAACGAGAAGAAAGAAGTATAAAGTGAAACCCGACGGCATTTTTATTCTCGACTTCAGCATCGACCTTGTCAACTTCGACTTTGGCATCGACCTCTTTGATTTAGACCTTAGCAATTCAGTTCGACCTTGGCTGCCTGATCTCGGCGCCAGCAAAACTGTCTTGCGCAGTGTTTTGATTTTAGCTCGTTCTCTCTCGTTTGAACTCCGATTCACAAACGGTTTTCACCCACGTACTCCTATAACAGAGTACTATATTTCTTATGAAGGACCGAATCCTTGGTTCCTTCTTCAGAATTCGTGAGAATCAGTTAAAGACTAGTCCTATGATGTTCATAGAACGAAAACCTTACAAGATAGCAAGAATAGTAGAATCTCGCTAGAAAGTGAGATTCCCAAGAGTACAAGAAGAGCTATGACGTACATAAGAACCTTTGTTGATGACCTACTACGAGTTGTATAAGGTTTCAAGTTCCACTCAATTTCAGTCATCGAGTTTAACTCTATGACCTAGTTCCAATTGAGAAATCACTTGCTTTCACTTTTCTCTCGAAAAAGTTTGCAAAACCAAAATTTTATACGATGTTTTGAAACCAAGCCTTGTGTAATCGAGAAAGTAATTGTGATGGGTCCGCCACCCATATGACCAAAGAAATCTCAGTAGTCGTCATTCTGGTCTTCGGACCCTATATCCCAATTATTCAGTTCAAAGAGTATATTGATTCAAACCTTAAGGATTGTCATCATGAGTTGTAAACCCATACTTCTTTTCAATTGTCATGATGAATTTTTCTTCGAAGCTTGAAACCAATAAGTATAAGATAGATTGACTTATCTTGTCACCTAAGTTTTCGAATCAATAGAGTGATAGATATCAAGTATGATGTAAAGAAATTTTCGATGAGATAAGATATATTCTCTCCAATGGTGCACATTGATGCATTGACCCTTGATGGGCTTTACAGAGATGAAGGATAACAGAAAAGTTGTACCTCCATATGAGGGTTATGATAATTAAGTCATGAATAAGATACTCTTTAGCATTGATTGTAAGAATAGAAGTAAAGGAAAGTATATGATATTCTTGGGAAATAACCCCCTCCTATTTACGTCATAACGAGAAAGATTATAACTTATTTGAGAGATAGTTGTTTGTCCTTAAGACCTCGTTAATAGGTTGGACATGTCTAAGGTATGGAGGTAGATGAAACTCATTTCATGAGTATACAAGGAATGAAAGCATCTCCATTAATAAGCCTCTCGTTTTATCCCCAAATCAATAAGACTATGCGTGAGCGGATCTAATTCCGAATATTTGAGACGTTGGTTAAACCAATGATAGTAAGAAACGATGAATCACAATCAATGAGATGTACAAACAGATAGGCTATCCCTAGTGTTTAAAACAAGTATGGGAAAGATAACCCAAAGTTGAGATATGATAAGGAGATGCTTATGCTAAAGATTAAGATAAAGGGAATAAGCGTATTGCCCTATATGACGACCCTAGATGGGATTTGTGACAAGACAAGCATGAAAAAGAGTGAATGTTTCTACTAAAGATATTTTAGGCTAAGATTGCATAAAGATGTTTTATAGATTGCGATAAATGCTAACTACATTCTTGCATTACCAGAATGCCGCCTGATACCTAACCCGAACAAGGTATTCAAGGCGCGAAAGGGGCGAGTAGGAAAGAGGCCGTATTCCACGGGCCGAAAGTGAAGAAATACCAGTACCACCCCCACCTCCACCCGACCGAAGAATAGAGGAAATGTTTCTTAGACAGAACCCACCATCTTTTAACGGGAAGGGAAGTCCCGAAGATGCTGAACTATGGGTTCGAGCAATAGAAAGGATTTTCGATTTCCTCCATTACACAATGCAAGAAAGATTATCTTGTGTCACCTTTCAACTAACCGGATCGGCAGATTTCTGGTGGGAAGCTAGGAAGAAGACTATAACTCCAGAACGAATGGAATATTTCACCTGGGAAGACTTTAAAACGGAAGTGTACGAAAAATACATTCCGAAGAGCTATAGAAAGAAGAAAGAGGTTGAGTTCTTCAACCTAAAGCAAGATAGAAAGTCTGTAACAGAGTACAATCGCATTTTCTGCGATATGTCAAGGTACGCCCCAGATTTAGTAAATACTGATATGAAAATGGCAGAAAAGTTTAGATCCGGATTGAGACATGAGATAAAGATGTCTCTGGCAAGTCATGGCGACTTAACCTACACTGAAGCTCTTAGTCGATCTTTGGACATCGAGCCAGCAATGCCTGAAGATAAGCCTACACCCCCTCAGTCACAGAATGTTGATGACAAAGGAAAGAGGAAATGGGAAGGCAATTTTAAGAATAACTTCAACTGGGGAAATTTTGGCAACACAAACAATCAAAGGCCATGGAAAGGTAACATGGTACCCCAAGGACAAGGTTGGAGGAGACCAGTGTTTTCTCCACCCGTGGAAGGTCCACCAGAACAAATAAGGACAAATCCTTGCCCAAAATGCAATAGAATGCACAGGATATATGTATACGGGCAATTTAAGTGTTATAAATGTGGCGTGAAGGGCCACTATGCGAATGAATGCCCCGGAGTACGTCCGATAAGAATGGTAAGGCCAAATCAACAAAGCCAAATCCAGCAACTCAAAGCTATACAGTACCAGCCCCAGTATGAGCCGCGGCAACCAAGGCAATACCAACAGCGGCAAGCACCCCGCCAACGACAACCAGCCCAGGCAAGAGCCTATGCGCTAAATCAAGGATGGAACGAACAAACCCAGGGAAACCTAGCAGGTACGAAAACTTCTCAACGTACCTATAGTACCTTAGTTCGGAGAACGTCCTTTATAATCTTTCATCGCAAAAGCATGCGTAGATATATTAGAACCTAAATCTGAATAAGCGAATCAGGAAAGGAGAATCTTTCACCATAAGAGAAATTATGATAGTCAGACATGTTTGCTCGAACTTAGACTTGAATCTGGAATCACTAGAGATCTAGCGAATCGCTTGAACATAGTACCTATGTGAAACGTATATATAACCATAAGAATGGATTGGTTAATCGAAAACCATTCTGCGACCCGTGCAAGAAAAGGGAAAAATCGTTCCATTTCTCCGGTCAGAAGCTGCAAATTTCTATGAAATCAACTTGGGAAGGAAAATTCCGACCATAACCACACTATAAACAAGGAAAATAATAAAAAGATGTTAAGCATTCCTTGTTTATCCAACCAAAGAGGAAGAGCGGAATTTAAGGTACAAGTTAAAAATGTACCCAAAATGGCTTTCCAAACAAGATAAGGCTACTATGAGTTTATAGTTATGACGTTCGGACCAACTAATTGCGCCAGCCGTATTCATGAACCTCAAAAATCAAGTGTTCCGCGCATACTAAGACAAATTGTCTTAAATCCTCATAGATGATATCCCCACCTATAAGAAGGGAAGAAAAGAGTATGAAGAACTCATGAGAAACTATCTTGCTAACATTAAGAGTCGAATAGATTTTCACCAAGTTTATTTAAGGTGAATTCGGCCTAAAGAAGTAATATTCCTTAGACACATTGTGTCTTCAGAAGGAATCCATGTGGATCTGGCAAAAGTTAAAAGCAATGCAAGGTTGAAAGTAATCAACGACCCAAATGAGATTGAGAGTTTTATAGAATTGGTCGATCAGAATCGGAGATTCATCAAGACTCTCTAAGATAATAAGGCCAATAACGCAGCTACTCCAAATAGAAATCAAACTTAAATGGACCAGTAAATGTGATGCCGCGTGCTAAAGTGAGGAAGATAATAAGCCATGCATCACAACGACTTAAAACTAGCAGTAGTAAAACAAATTAAGATTTTAAGAACACCACCTCCATAAAGTGAAGTATGAGATCTTCATAGATCATAGAGAGTCTAAAATACTTCTCCGAGCAAAGAGACTTGGAAATGAAGTGGAAAAGATGGCTCAATTAGTAAAAGATTACGAGGGTGATATAAATCATCACCTATGAAAGGGTAATATAGTAACTAATGCTCTATGCTATAAAGATCGGTCTAAGTGATGATGGATCCTTACAGAAAAGGAAAAACTCATTAAAGAGTTTAAGAAGAGAAGATAGAAATTGTCGAACATCGCCTCAATTGCTCGTAAGTGAAGGCATTGTATCAATAATCCTATGGGATGACGTAACAATAGATTTCAAGTTAGAATTACCAAAGTCAAAAGATAACACTACTATATGGGTAGTAGTGTATCGACTTACCAAAGATGTTCGTGATCATACCTATTTAGCTATACATGGGTCTAATAAGTTAGCCCGATTAATTACAAAGGAAATTGCGTCTTAAATCGTATAAAGGTTCTAGGTTACCTTGGACTACGAATCGCTTATAAAAAATTGAGGTACAAGTTGGAAACGTTTTCCACTTATTAAGTTTACCTACGACAATAATCGTCGATCAACATAGCCCATGTGAGGCATAGTATAAAAGAAAGTATCGATCATCTCTTTAGTGAGATAAAGAAAGTAAGAGGAAAGTTTGAAAGCCAATTCTGTGAAAGGAATGAATGAGATGTTTGCCAAATTAGGCAAAGAAACTCATGATAGGCAAAAGTCTTCTGTTGATATGTAGATATGAAATGCATTTTATGCGAGATAAAGCGTTATTTATGTTACTTCATTGAAAAGAATTTCAATGTTGAATAAAAAGGAAGTTGAGATTACGTTTTATAGGACCTTGTGAGATCCTAGAAATGATAAGGCCTAGTAGCCTATAGATTAATATTTCCACCAAGTTTGGGGAATACACAGGATGTTTTCCACGTGTTACAGTTAAAGAAATTACGATATGGTCCAAATTACATGACCATCATGATGACGTTATTCTTAAATCAAGATATAAGCTATGAGAAAGAATCTGCGATTGTTTAATCGTCAGATTCAACGGTTAAGAAAGAAACTTATACCGTTGGTGAAAGTCCAATGGAGAGACCATGGACAAAAGAAAGTGACAATGAAACTTGAGATTGTTACAGTGCAAAGATACCGTACTTTTCTACGGTATGCAAATTTCGAGGACGAAATTTATTTTAAGGGGGGTAGGATGTAATATCCCGCAATTTTAATGTTTAATTACGATAATATAAATCGTAATTAGGGTTTTAATTCGATAATTAAATCTAATTAGTCAACGCTCGATTTTGACTAAGCATAATTTAATAATGTCTGTGCGACATTCACTGACACTTAGTGAATTAAGGAATATAGTTTTTGATATTCCTTCGAACGTATGTTTCCAACGTCGATAAAATTCGACAGTTAAGCCTTACGATATTTTCTAAACATCGAGACTTAGAATTTGAATTCCCTATTATTATAGAAGTAAATGAAGTGATTCTAATTCGTTTACAAACGTTTTAGAGATAATTCAACTATTGACGTTTTGAGACGGTTTAAACGTCAACGTTTAGAGACGATTCGATAATTCAGCCAAATGATCATGGAATTATATTATTTAAATTTCTATGATTATTTTATGATATAAGAGCATTATTTATCATCAAAATAATGCTAGAGAATTATGGAATAGAAATTTAACAATGTAGCCAATTTCGAAAACCCTAAATTTTGAAATTAGGGTTTTGAAGTCTAAAATGGTTTTAAATATTTTTCTATGATTTAATTCATCATATAAGACATATAATATGTCACATAGCTATATATTAGCTATTTATTACAAGAAAATAAAATATATAGCATTATTGATATATATGGTTTTCGAAAATGTATATATATGAGAAATTGGATTTAATTCCTATCCAAATGGTGATGTATAGTTATAATTACATTTTGGATATATCTTTAAAGATAAGATAAGGTGTATTGCAACTTGCACAAGTGGGAGGGACACTTGTGCATAAGGGACGAAAATTTCACCTTTTTATAAGATTTTATGAATAAAAATCTTGCTCTAATTAATGTAAGGATAAGATTATGATCTTATCACAATAATAGGTGTAAAGTAGAGTTAGAATCCAATTTGAACAAGTAACCTATGCTTGGAACCTTGTGATAGCCGAAAATGACACATGTATATTATAAAGTTGTAATTTAATTATTTTGTGACAAGTGTGATACAAGTTGTTAATTAAGTGATAAGGTAACATGTTGAGGTGTATATGATAAGGATGAGTTGTAGGATAAGATAAGATTTTGTCCTCAAATGCAAGTGGGATAACAAGTGTACCCTAGATATTTTCTAAGTAATAATTAACACGCAAGTTGCCTAAGTCTATAAATACCACACGAAGCTCTTCAATCCTCCTTCACAACCTTAAAGTGACCGAAAAATATAGAGAGAAAGAGAGAGTGTTCACCTTGTTCAATCCCAAACTTAGATCATATAAACGTCACGATCAAAACTGCACCGATTAAAGGTTAGATCTCTTACGAGCTTCAGATATATGCGTTAGAATCCATGTTATAAGTTTAGTTTATATAGGTGATTTTGAAAATCATGAGACTTGTGCCAATATGTTTAGATATTGTATTTATAAGATGTTTTTAAGCATGTAGTATAATTATATCACAAAATCAAGCATGATATTAAATTTTATATGTTGATCGAAAACTTAAGGGTATGATATGTTGATGAGTATGATTTTTAATTGTTGATTTGAACATGAAATCATGATCTAGGTATTAACTATGCTTGTATGATTTTATGTAGAATTTTTGGAACACTTTAGTACATAAGTCTATGAATTTCGAAAATTAAAGAACATGATATTAGATTGTGATATAATCCATGTTTGAGTGTTATCATGACATATTGGAAGTGTAGAATCATAATATAGTGTTGTAGGAATTTATCGATTTGTTAAAATTTATCGGACCTAAGTCCAAATTTTCAAAAGTGACTTAGGAAGATTAAATTCAATAGTTCACAATAAATAAAATTATGTTAAAGTAAGGATCCTTATAGATGAGTATGTGTTATGTGATTTTATTGGAATTTTTGGAAATTATTTGCTTAGTTTAATTAGGGTTTTCAAAAACTATAGGTTATAAGTATTAATGTTATAGATTTATTTTATGAGATATAATGGCATAGTATGATCCAAAATGATGTTTTAAACATATTATGATTTTATGGGAATTTTTAGAACAAGAATTGCACATAAAATAATAGGATTACATAAAAGGAATTAAAAAGTCAAAATGTTGACTTTAGTCAAAATGTCACGACCCCACTACTTGACGACCTTGGACCGGAGGGCGACTAATACTAGGAGTAGTATTTTAGGGATTACACGGCTAAGATAAAGATGCATAATAACAATAAACTAGCATGCTCGAACATGATATAATGATATAATAAGAATAATCTAGCATGCTTGATCATAACATAAGATGATGTCATAACGTTTCAAAAGGGTTAGGCCATCGGACCCCAAAATCTTAACCATGGTCCGATGGACCTCAATAGTTCATAACAGTAAAGCATAAATAAATGAGTTCAGAGTTTAGCAGCGGAAAGTGTGTGAATACATATATGACGATATGCATTCAAGGTGAAAACCACAAATTCTAGATAAATTGGTCAAGGACACCGGACTCCTCAACACTTTCCCCATCATCATCATCGAAGCTCAACCTGCACATTTAAAAACAAACATGCAGGGCTAAGTACAAGAAATTGCACTCAGTGGACTCATGCCGAAAACATTTGATATTAAGATTACGCTGCCAATATCGTAGTAAGTCATGAGGGTTTTAGTTGAAATGCTCAGGCTTACTAAAACATTTTCGCTTCATAAACATAGCTCGCCGAGCATTTTCTTGGTGTGTATGGTCCGTATCTCATAGTAACAATTCATAACAAGATAAAAATTAAACGTCGAGAGGAGGCCTCCTTCTACGACGCCGTGACCGCCGTAATCTCGTGACAAAGACACAATCACTCACAAGCATATGTTAACATAGCGTATAGTTCCAACCTTCACGCCAATCCTAGCTGTGCATTTATCATCCGCACAGACCCGACATTAATAAAAGGTTGGCGCGACCCAAATGACATAACTGTCATAATATAGTTCCAACTATCGCCACACTTCTACCCGGCAAAACAGATAGGATCCATACACAAAACAGAATCATTTTGGCAGGTAATCTTGTAAACAGTTTATCAACAGTTGAAGATAAGCGTAATAAATAAATTCATTTGTAAAGAGTAGCAAAGTCGCTTTTGTTTGAAAAGAGAGCCCACCTGGACTATGGTTCGTTGTAAATTGAGTCCTAGGTTTGTTCGTACGTCAGTATCCAGTCGCCGCGTTTGCGTCCACACCTTTACGAAAAAGCGAGGCTTTAGTACGTCGCTCAAGTCTCTCGAGACTTTCAAAATCTAAGATGAACTTCGATATCTGATATCGGGGTGAACTGAATTCCTTAATGAATTCAATACGTTTCCAATACGTATATAATTGAATTGTTCTCGTTCCTCGAGATACGTTCAACGTATAAGCACGTTTTTCGATATACGGATTTCATTTGTGAAATCTTTTCTTACTAATGAGGTATCATACTCAATTAGTATATCATACGCGTACTGACGTATTTATCAATCGTATAATCGTATGTTTGACTTAAAAAGTCAACGAAGTCAACACTGGTCAACAAAGTCAACAATTTTGACTTTTAAATAGTAATTTCTTACTATTTTATTTATAAATCGAATTTCGATCGATTAAAATCGTAAAGTCCTATTTCTCGATTTATCACGTAAATCAAAGGACTTATAAATAATTTTCGCAATTATTAATCCTTTTAATAATTAAAACGTATATTTTCGATTTAAAAACGTTACAAGATAAACGTTTGTCTCAAACATAGCAATCTAGGTTTATAAAATTCTATAAATTTCAAATATGTCCAGAATATTAGTTAGACATATATTTTATTAATAAACTGAATTAAAAGGATTTAAAATTTTATTAATTATCGAAAATCTCGATAATTAATTTAAAATTACCAAATGACTTTCGAAAATTTTTCTAAATTAGTATAGTGTATTATTATACACTATGGTCCAGAATATGAATTAATATCATTCATATGATATTGTTTGCCATTTATTAGTATATATACATATATATAGCTACGGTAATTCCATAAAATATGGAATAATTATCCAAAAATATCCAAAATTGATATACACTTAGTATAATATCCCAATATCAATATATATCACAAATATAACCTATAGTCCATCATAACCATTCATTCAACAATAAATAAACTCACAATGCATTCGGTAATTATAAGATAATTACCAAATAATTATCAAATAATTTCTAAAAATTCTAAATAATTTACTACATGCTTAAACATTATAGTATAACAATAATACATCATAATATTAACCAAAACCATTTGAAATCATCACCCTATGGAGCAATAGCTCTCGGCTTCTTTGATTTCAATTAGGGTTTGGTTCCTAAAAATTCCAACAATTGTATACTATGCTTATATACTATAGTATACTAATATAACATCATAACATTAATCAAAAACCAATTAAATCATCACCATATGAGCTTGTAAGCCCTCGGCTTATTTGATTTAAATAGGTAAATGATTTCCAAAAATTCCAATAATTTCATACAATACACAAATAATATACTAAAGCATCAATACACCATTGCATGATTAAAATAAAAATCATACACCAACATATATATTCTTAATGCTCACGGTATTACTCAAAAATCAAGCATATGGTTTTCAAAAATTCTAAATAAATCGTAGAACATAAAATCAAGGTTCTAAAGCATTAATATGTCATTACATGCTTGAAATAAAAATTATACACCAAGGTATGTTCATATATGCTCACGGTAATTATCAAAACTCAAGCTAGGGTTTTCCAAAAAAATTGTTAAATAAATACCATGGTCTTAAATCATAGATCAATAATCCTTCATTAGAATTATATCAAGAACATTCGGTCCTCATGATATCATTTTATACTATTTTCGAAAGCTATATAAATATATACTATGGTTCGAAAATGGTGTAAACATGCTAAATCCATTCGAAAATCTCATATACAACATCATATGTTTATTTTAGCATATCATCTCATATTTTTGTAAATAAAACATCATGAACAAAATATAAACACTAGCTCATGCTCAAGAACATTAAACACATGAATATACATCCATAAAATTTTCGAACACACATACATATATATATAGGACATGCTCTCGGTTTTCTTGGAAAATAGGAGAAGAATCAAACTAAGGTCCATGTTTACCTTTGGAATAGCTATGGAGTCCAAGAACAAAGTGTGGTATCACCTTGGTGAAGAAATGGATAAGAGAAGAAGAGAAAAATTTTAAAAATGGGAGAGATGGTTTCGGTTTTCAGCAGAATTTGGGAGAGGATGGAGAGTGAGAATGAGTTCCAAAAGTGGAGTGAAAGTGTATAATGAGAGTGGGGTGTGTTGAAGTGAAGAGTCTCTCCCTTTTTCCTCTCTCTCACTCTCGATTTTTAGCCAACAAATGGGATAAAAATCTGCAGCAATGATGGAGTGAGGGTGATCATTAGGCTAGATAAAAGGTAAGCCATGCGTTGGTCAAAATAGGAAGTGGAGTGCACGCCTTGTTTCATGGCCGGTATGGGGGGGTTAAGGCTGATTTTATTTCATTTTATACATTAATACATAATATACATCACACATGATCATAGATATATAATACAAGTCATAAAAATAATTAAATCCAACATATAGCACATAATCGAATTTACCGAAAATAAATTGGGAAAATAGGATTAAAATTATAAATTACACCTATTATTGATACTCATGTAATTTTTGATCATATATATCATAATATATGATTTAGATAATAATTAATAGCATAGGATAAAATTATTGCATCATTTCATGCAACAAAACCTTAATTTTGAAAATTTAGGGTTTCGAAATTTATATAATTGAACTATCGAGTTCTATGTCTTAAAAATTGATTTTAATGCTTAATAATATCCATATATATCATAATTTATAGTTTAGATACCATATGATAATTTAATGGTATCATTTCATGTGAAAAACCATAGTTTATATACTTAGGGCTTTCGAAAAACCCATTTCCAAAATATCAAATTTTAATGGCTAATAATTCGATTTTAATAATTAATAATACTGATATTATATAAAATAATAATAGGAAATTAATTATAATAATTTCCTGAGCATTAAACTCATTTTTCATAACGTCTCTAGACGTTGACGTTCAAAACGTCTCAAAACGTTCAAAATCGACTCATCTCAAAATGGTCGCAGTAAGTTCATACTTACTAAATAAATAAAATTCCATTATCATAGGAATTAAAATGGAAATTAATTCCAAGCTTTACAGCTCAGAAATTTCCATAAAATACAGACGTTCGATACGCGATCGACGTTAAAATATATTGACGAATCATTTCGTAATATCTCAATTCCTTAATTCACAATCCTTAGTGAATATAAGAAGGAATTCATTAATATAATACTGAATCGAAGTCACAATATTCGATGTCATAAAAATAATATACGGCAAAACCCTAATTTTCGGGTTTAAAATACCGTGATCATACGTTCGTTTATTTGGAATATTACACAAAATTGTTGACTAAATGTTGACCAAGTCAAAATTGTTGACCAAAAACGTTGACCAAGGTCAAATCACACGAAATTCAATAATACGCGATCTATGTGACGTAGTACGTATAATAACAATGTGACTTACGTTACGTAAGTACATTGAAACGTACATTATGTGCTAAAGAGATAGAATATCTCTTATATGATGAACGATTTCATAATCGATATCGTTTTAATTAGGAAACGTCATAATGAATCCGAAATTAGCCTCATGCGATGCATAGGACGTTATAGACGATGTTCGTCTCTATCGAACGTGACCGATGTACTAAAAAGTTCTTACATTAAGGTGGGACGTGAATTGAACTGGGACGTATGAATTGACATTGAGAGAGAGACCTACGTATACCAGGTGGGCTTTATTCAAAAACCTTTATTTACTTGCTTTCTGCAAATGAAAAGTATTTATTTACGATTTTGAGAAATGATATGATTACCTGCCCAAAGTGTTTATGTTTTTATATATGATCCTATCATGTTGTTGGGCAAGCCAACTATAAAAGTAAATACAGTTGTTGGTTCGCTACCAACGTATGATGATGTTATAAAGAAATTATAGTTGTTGGTTCGCTACCAACATGTGATGATGTTATGATAATAATATATGAGAACTGATATGGATCATACAGACAGAAAATATGTCTGGCCAGACGACTTTTGAAAGTAAAAGAAAATGTTTTAGTAAGCACGAGCATTTCAAACAAACCCTCGTGTGTTACTTATGGGGCAGTGTAATTTAAAGAAAATGTTTTGGCAATGAGCCCACTGGGTGCATTATTGTACTCAGCCCTGCATATTTGTTTTTAAATGTGCAGGTTGAGCTAAGGATGGGATGGAGGTGTGTTGAGCAGTTGGATCTTTTGTCACCAATTAGTTAAACCTTGGATACACATCGTCACATGTGTACTCCACATGCTTTCCGCTGCAAAGTACCTTAAGTTATGTTTTGAATTTGTACCTCATTTCCTTCAGACAAGTTGAACCCTCTTGTTAAAGGTCTGAATGATCCAGTTTCGTATGTAAGTTATGTCTGTTATATTAAATGACATGAAGTCTTGAAAGTTCACTCATTATATGCCTCACAATCTCATAGTTAGTTATCTTTCATGGTGTTAATCCCCGTTGTTAGTAACAGTACTCGTTAATCCGTACTTTGATTTGGCGGGCTGTTACAGTTATTGAACTGTCCACGATAGCGCATGAGGATTTTAGTTGAAAAGACTCATGCCTATCAAATATTTTATCATTTTCCAAAGTGTGTCCGGCCGGACTATTTTATCCACGTTGTTCCATATCTGATCATTCATTCATTCCCGCACTATGGAGGTGGCCACCTACACATATTCGTTGTGACCGGTCGAGGTAGCTAATCTTAACACACAATCACACGTGTACACAATCCGAGTTAGTCCTTAACTAAGTCGGATCCGATCGTTATCCTTTTTTAACGTTGGTGGACCAACACATTCTCATACCACGTTGGATATACCAACCTCTGATAGGATCACAACAAAGCATAAACATTTGGCAGTCAATATCAGTTCATGCAAGCAATAATATTTCATAAAGCTTTTGTAAATCATGCTTTAAGTTATGCATATCAATTTGTTTCAAGAGAGCCCACCTGCTAGTCTGAAGCTATAAGTTCTAAGCGAGGCAGGGTGTGAGTGTCCTTCCTCGGAAACTACGTACGATCAGGTCCTTCATATGAAAATAGATTTTCTTATATTCTTTCTATTGATCGAAGGTCGTTTATAAATTACGACTTTTAGTTCCCAATTAGGGTTTCTTTGTGATTTCTTGTGATGGTTTTAAGATAATTTCTATTGTCTAACATTCTCAATTGCCAAATTATATTCCTTCATCTTTCATAGACGAACCTCAACTTATGAGTCATATACTCTGAGTCTAACCTCGACCCTAACCTTAGTGTTCTTCTAAACGTTATTACGTTATAAAGTGTTGGTACTCAAGTTATGATTGTATGTTAGGATATTCTCAAGCTACTAGCTAGACTTAACAATTATAGTTATGTCCTAGTAGGTTATGCTTGACGACTTGTTGTATTAACACGGTGAATAAAGGGGAATCTTGACTTTATGATTCAAGTGATCTCATACTATCACGTAAGTAAATACTTAGAAATAAATGAAGTTATTTGTGAATACTAACTCGACCATTGAGACATAAGGATCGACATCTTATGTTCGAATCTTAGCTTACACTTGTCGACATTGTTTGTTTCTCTTAACTCGTCGGAGATTATATAAGTTATATAATCGCTATTCGTATCGAGTTGTCTTAATACTCAATCTAATATCGTATTAGGTTGTCGTTGTTGAGCATTAACGTTTCTAAATCGACTTTTGGTTTCTTTAACTTAGGAACTCACGTTTGAGTACCCTATTATTAATAGAAAACCCTAAATTGTGTCTAACTTCGATTCTCATTAATTCCTTCTTAAGTTATCGAAATTTTTCGATTTCGTTTGGATTCTCGTATATAAAGTATTATGTTGTTTACATTTGAGGTTTTGTTTGTCGGTATAACATAAATATAACCATACAACACCATACACAACATAAACCGTACTAAAGCATTGGAAAACCCTAATTTTTAACATAATACATAACTATTGTGTATGTGTGCATGAGTGTTCCATTCATTCATCATAATCACATGTCATTCATTCTAAAATTAGAGATTAGCTATCATAGCATCATTCACAATTAAAATTGAACTCATACTTAACCATTTTGCTATATTTTTTATAATTAGCAATAATTAGCATAAGTATCCAATAAAATCATGTTATGCTCCTACCATACTATAGAATTTAATTACCAACTCAATATCATCAAATAAAATTTTAAACCATGAGTTAACAAGAATATAGTTTTTGGCAATTTCAATTTATTGAACATTGGTGTTCAATAAATTCCACAAAAATTACATCATGCTTATATCATATACTAAACATGAAATATCATCTCATATCATACATTAAAATTAAACACATGCTTATTTACTATACATATATTTTTGGTAATATCCTATATATAGATATATATTCAATAAATTCTACTAACTTCACAACATGTTTATAATATGTACTAAACATATAATATTAACCTTAAACATCAACTAATATTTATAATATGAATTAAATGCTTGAAATTCTTTTTGTCCTCACACATATATTACATATATGTTCAATAAATTCACAACAATGCATAATAGGTTCATATTATTTCTAAACATCATATATCATATTATTTTCAACAAATAAAAATCAAATAAATCTTAAATATATATGTATAGTTTCGGTCCAAATAAAATAAATAGGAGGAGTGTTTAAATAATTTCAAGATTAATATATGATGTTCATATCATATATCAAACACTATACCTCAACTATTTTTCAACAAATAAAATCAAAATAATTTTAAAAATTATATATATATTTTGGCCCTAACAAAATAAATAGGATAAATAATTCAAAAAATCCCATCTTTATTCTATATGCTCCTAACACATCAAAAAACAACAATATGAAATAACATTCACAAACACATGCTTTATCTTCTATGAAAAATTCTAACAAAAATAAAAAAATACCAAAAATACTCCAAAAAATCCCAAACTTTAAAGACAACCTTAAAACACATTTCTAAGCATATTTTATTCATGGCTTGAGAGCATTTGATGGCTCAAAATTCATGAAACAATTGAGAACGAAAATTAGGGTTCTTCATGAAAGAATTCCAAAAAAAATCTAAAAAAAATTCTACTCCATTAAAAATGAAGAAAATGATGAATGCTACATTTTTATTGTCTTATAAAATTATTTGGAGGGTTGGAATGGTGGATTAAAGCTTGGAGAATGTGAAGAAATTTGAAAACAAAGAGAAAACTTTGTTCCAAAGAGAGAGAAAGATAAAGGGCACGAAATGCTACTGTAATTTTTTGAAAAATGGGATGTTGTAAGTCTATATGTCTATTGTGGTAGTTGGGGAAAGACTAGTCAAATTACCCGATTTGGCATGTTAATATCGGTTCTTTAAGTTTTATCGCGCTTTCGATTGATTTCTCGGAACCTTATGGTTTTATTTTATTAAATAGCCTTAAAAGACTTATTTCATAGTTTATAATAATTTATGAAGTTCGGATTGCATCCGGTAAGTCAATTCTGAATTATCGCTGAAAAACAGCGTCCGACGATTAAATTATGTTCACTCGAATTTCTATCGAATTCTTGAGCTTTCATAATTAATTTGAATCTTATAAATCATTTGTTATTTATTTAGACCATTGGTTTGAGATTCGGTTCGTTTGGATCAGCTTAGGGTTTTTCGATATATATTCCCGGTGGTTGGTTAAGTTCTTCAGGAATTTCGTTCAGAAATTGATTCTTATGAATTCTAAATTTATAATAATATATTCCTTCATGATTTTTATTGTTATCATTAATTTCAATGATTAGCACGGACTAAAATTTAATCCGGCTCGTGAATAGTAATTTTAAGACTGATCGGGCAAGCATGCCCGAAAATTCTAATTCTTTGGCTTCTCACATGTTTTCGTGAGATGATTCTAGAAATGCAATCCTTTTGTTGAGATTCATTCTAGATCTTTCATTCTATGTTCAGGCTATTCAGGAAACTCTAATCCGGTTGGACTAGTCACTAGTTTTTTATTCCTCTAGTTTTCGATCACCGAATCGATTCTAATTCGTTTCGTTGGTTACCTTAAACATATTTAAGGTCTTAGCACCACAAGTAATTGGTTTAATCATCACTAATAAAATTTTAAATTTTTCGGCTATTGAAGTTATCTCTCGGGGAAGAGACGCAAACTGGAACAAAGTGATGGCGAGCTTGAGCAAAAGACTTTGTATCACTCAAGTTAGTGAATGAAAGAAATCGAAAGTTTTAACTTTTATCGTGATACATTTTAACGTCGAATGCGATATTGATTGTTGAAATGTCACGATATTTCTTAAGCAATCAAGCTTGGAATTATATTCCATTATTAATGGAATATTTTTATAATGGGATTACAGTATTTGACCATTTTAAAGATGAGTCGATACGTAACGTTTTGAGACGTTTTCAAACGTCAACGTTTAGAGATAAGATGAACAATGGTTTTAATGATCAAGAAACTTTAGGAAATTATTTCTTATGATATTTTTGTGATATTACAGTACTAATAAGCATTTAATTAATGCTTGAACAATAGAATTAGTAAAAGTATCAAATCTAGTTTCGAAAACCCTAATTCTTCGAAATTAGGGTTTTCTTCGAAAATTTATGCCCTTTTTAATTATCCTATGATATAATTATCATTTAAACCATATACCATGGTGAATATACCTATGAATGATATGAAATAAAAATTTTAACCCATGGTTTAACCAAATGGCCGATGGCCGTTTTACAGTGCCTAAGTTGAATTATTTTCTTCTCTTATGCTATTCAATTAACCTATGATATTAAATATCATCTAAATCATATACTATGATTTATATATCTATGATTAGCATGAAATAGGAATTTTATCCTATAGTTTGGCCAAATGGCCGAGAACTACCTAAATATGTATACAAATTATAATTGTTTTATTTATCTCACTCTTGCATGTATATATGTATATATTCAGATTATATAACAACAAATCTCCCACTAATGATACATTTTAGCTATTTCCAAGATAGTGTGTAAGACACTAATGATTGGGAACCCATTAGTGAATAAACTAGTATTAAAATGTGAAGGGTCTTGTGTTGTATTGGGGGAGAGAGAGAGAGACCGAGAGTGAAGAGGGATAAGGGGGAGTATTTTCAGATTTTTATCTCATTCTTCACTCCACTCTCAAACACTCTACACTCAACACTTGATCACTCTCTATTCTCTCTCTCAACTCTCTTTTCTTCTCCTTCCTTCTCCCCAAAAACCGAGAGCTTCACCACCATTTTCAAGCTTGATTTTCCTCTTTCTCTTCTTCCATACCACACATCCATACCTTGTACCTTGTCCACTAAAGCTATACCAACAAGGTAGGTGTCGATCAAAAGCTTGGTTGTTCTTGAATCTTTGAAAATTTTTCGAAACATAGCTTAAGTTTATGCATGTGTTCTTGAAGAACTTTGTTGATAATGTTTTGCTATTGCATGTGTATAAATGATAAAGGATTGGGTATGTGTTCTTGGTTTTCAAAATGTGTTGCATGTCCAATTTTTGTTCAAAGAAATTTGAATCCATGGCTATAATGTGTGCTAATGATATGTAGCGATGTATTGTGAAGCTTTGAGTATGTTTTAAAATTTATTCAAACATGTATGAAATTTTCTAAATGGCGAGATCTATGAGAGGTTATATGGAATTGATTTTGTGATCTATAGTGTTATATGTGTTCATAGTATTTATCTTGAAAATTTTAGGAAAATCCATGCTATGTTTGTTCTTGAAACCGAGGCATGTACAAGTGTATAGATGGGTGTATGATTTTATTTTTATACATGCAATTGGATATTATTGATTATTGATGTATTGAAATGTATATAAATTATTTGAAAATTTTAAGGCACTCTTGCTATTATATGTAATTGGATATTCTTGAAACCGAACTATATATATGTACAATCCTTTGATAAATAATTTTTATATGAGACATGCAATGACATATAATTACTCTATGATATTATGAAAGTCCATAGCCTTTTAATTGAAATTTTAGAAAATTCCTATCCTTAATTCTCAAGATGACCGAGACATATACATATGTATATATATGTGTACAATTTTATTTTATAACATGCAATGATGTTTTATTACTTTAGAGCATGAACTTTATACCCTATGTTTTAATTGGATATTTTTAGAAATGTCTACCTATTCCTTTAGTAAAAACCGAAGCATATATGTATTTATGTGATGATGTATGATTTTGATTTGTAACATGCAATGGTATATTATTGTTCTTGAATATGTTTTATGCATCCTATGTTTTGTTAGAATTTTAAGAATCAATTACCCTTTTTATTCAAATAAACCGAAAGCTTTGAGCTACATTTGGTGATGAATAAAATTGTTCTTGATGTATTTTATGGTGTTACATTGTTACACTATAGCTTATGTGCATATAGTGATTTTTGGAAAATTTTATAAAATTAATTGTTCAACATTATGAAAATGCCGAGAGCTATGGAGTCAATTACATGATATAACATTGTTATATAGTGGATTATGTGACATAAATATGTCATGGATTAATGTTTAGACCTTGTGTTAATTTATTGGAATTTTAGAAAATTTTGAACATTTATTTTAAAAATGCGAGACCTTATAAAATAATAAGGTGACATTCGAAAATTGTTTGGTTGATTTTATGACATATTAATGACCATAGTGTATATTAATACACTATATAATATTAGAAAAAAATTTGGACATTGTTTGGTAATTTTCATAATTACCGAGAAATTCTAAAGAATTTCTAAGGATTTTTAAATCCTTTTAAATCAATTTTATTAATAAATTATATGTCTAATATTATTTTAGACATATTTGGAAATTATGGACAATTTTCGAAAATAATTGATTGACAAAACCCAAAATAGCCGTGAGCTATTTTTAAGATATGAATAAGGATTTTAAATCCTTAAATTCATTATTTATAATGAATTATATGTTTAAAAATTATTTTTAAACATATTAAAACAGTTTATAAAAGAAATCAATTAGAAATTGATTTTGAAAAAATTTTATATTAAAGTATGACTTAGTAATTAAATTACTAAGGAAAGTCAAAATTGTTGACTTTTGAAATCAACGTCTGAAATCGTTCGATAAATACGCTAATACGCGTAAGACGCATCAATTACTAATGACATCACGTTGATATGAAAATATTTCATATTTGAAGTCGTGAAATCGAAAAGCGAGAAAGCGTTGGACCATTTACCAGAGGGTAAATTGGTAATTTTCAACACATATCTCGTCTCTATCGAAGAGCGAAAAATGTTAAGATGATGCAGCGTTTGAGAAGCGAATTAAATTCATTAAGGAATTGATTCACATCGATATGAAATATCGAATTTTATTATAGACTTTGTAAGTCTCGAATTACGTAAACGACGTACTAAAGCATCCTTTTATATAATGGTGTGAATGACGCGCACAGTGGGCGTTGACGAGTAAGGAAAACGTTAAAGGCGATCAATAATTTCGGTGGGCTTTATTACTAAAACAGAACAACTTTCTTTGCTCTTTCAAGCGTCTTGTTTACGATGACTTTTCAAGCTGTTGTTAAAATTGTTTAAATGATTACACCCAAAATATTTACGTTTTGTGTATCGTATCCTATCCATGAATGATGTGATGTTGTTGGGTTATCCCCAATTTGTGAATGAAAATCGATATCGGATCTATCTTGGAAGAACTTACACTGCTAGGATTAACGTGTACTGCTGATGGTGATTGTGTCTTGTAAGGACAATTCACGGCGGTCACGGGGTCGTGAAGGAGGCCTCCTTCACGACTTTCGACTATGATAACATAATGGAATGATAATAAGGGATATGGATCACGTACACCAAGAAATGCTTGGCGACAACTTTTATAAACTCGTGAAAATATTTTAGTAAGCCTGAGCATTTTCAAATAAAACCCTTGTGTCTTACCATTATATTAAGAGTAATTCAATGAAAATAAAATGTTTTCGGCATAAGTCCACTGGGTACAAATTTTGTACTTAGCCACCATGTTTGTTTTTAAATGTGCGAGTGACACTTTTGTATGTAGAGAGTTTCAAAGTTGTATTTGGTGCAGATGCAATCTGTCATACATATAGGCCACTGCAAGGGAAGCTCGCTGGAGTTATACTTGATAAATTAAAGCTAATTAATCAATGTGGGATAAGAATTAAATAATCTATGTTTATCCACTTTATTTCACAACTTCATAATCAAGTGACTTAACTTTGACCTAATATTTCTCACTAATCGAAAATCGGATTCATGAAAGAGAATATACTACGATCATCTACTCAAAAAGTAGACCTGTCCTGTCTCATTTGAGTTCACAAAACCAAATGCCTCATCACTTAAAAAATCGATCAAAATGAGTCGCTATTCACTTTGACTATACGGTTTCCAAGACTTACTAAAACAAAATAATAATACAATGATCAATTAGAATAAACTTTAACAGTATAGATCTAAAGATATGTTTTGTGAAAAAAAAAAGAACTTTTAATGACACATATTCTCTTGTCTAGAAATATTAAACTTATGCTTATTGTAAAAGTAACGTTTGACGACACATATCCTCTTGGCTATAAAATTTGAACATATGTTGATTGTACAAGTTGCCCTCTCAAAGTTCAATTTTTTTTTATGGATATTTGTGGCCACTATGTTTAGTGCACACTCAATAAATCAAATCACACTTGAAAATCTAGTGCAACGAACTCAAATTTATAAAAATATTGGTGAAATTTGAACATAAAAACCTTTGGCCTAAAGAAATCCTAATCCACTACTAGACCGTTCTAAAATGGACTTAAATTCCATGATAAAATCTATTATGAGAACATCATCACATGAAAATACATTAAAGCAATTCTTCATTAAAAATTCTAATTGAATATGGTCTCCATATTTTCTAATTAAGTATGGTCACATTTCTGAATTGAGTGTAGCTCATGTACGTCCTCACACAAGGACATCATCAAAGTGATCACCTCAAATATTATCTAGTAGATAGAGATGTAGGTAAATTAAATTAAGGCCCATTTTCATTAATTATAAAGCTTCTTTCAACTCAGTTTGATTGAATTATCTACATTAACTTGGGAAAATTTCTAATCACCTCGAACAGAAGTAAATTTCAAGTAGCTCGATCATTTTACATACACCGTATTATGCTGGTAAAATAGCAATCACCTGAAAAGGAAATGGTACAAATAAACAATTTATATTACTTCTAAAGTTATAGAAATACAATCTTTTTGTTTATTTATGTTTTAGTTGAGAAGTACAGATTTTTTAATATATTGTACTACTAATTGATAAACACCTCCACCTAAAGCAATTCATCATGGACTATATTAATTTAGAAAGTTAGCCGTTACAAATTTTAACTAAATAGACTTTTCCAAAAATTCTGATGTGTAATCTGATAGGATTCTTCAGTGCGCTGTGTAAAATTATCAGGCTATTTTTTCGTTCAAAGAAAAAAAAAGGTAGATCCATAAAACCTGCATCAGGAAATCTGCATATAACAACACACACACACACCCTGAAAAATAGCAGCACTTGTAATATAGACATCCGCAATACAAAATAGACAGACGAGATGGCAAGGCGATGTTTCTTTGGCAGGAGATACTAACCAATTACTCCATTAATAGAAGAACATATTAGCCACCTAAAATATGTTCTCAACAGAAACAGTTTTCCCTTTACTGGCTGTAGCAAGATCCTGGACCGATTGGAGGACGACGAGCATAAAAGTTTCTAACCGGGGCTGCTGGGACACCTCGCCTCGTCAGCAGACAACGGAAATACTCTAATCTTTGCAAAACGGTTGTAATGTTACGCGAAGATCCAGACTCAGGCGTGTTCCATAGCCGCTCTGCGGAACAAGAAACAAATTTACAGAACGGTGAGGCACCATTACATGTCGGTTTGCATTGAATTGAACGGAATCATGTCAAATTATCTATAAGGACACAAATATTCAAGGTTGGACACAAATTATCTATAAGGATACAAATATTGAAAGTGTTGAAAACTTAAATTATTGAAAATTTTGATGTGGATAATCCATTTCGATCAAGGTTCAACAAACAGTAGCAGATAACATATATAGTAGCCTGCTGACCAATGTGAATAGCACGTGACCAGTGTACAAAAGAAAGAACACTGAAGATTCCACACTCTAATATACCTAAACATTGACATCAATAAGGCAAATCTAGTTGAAAGTTTCAACCACTGAATAACGAATAACACTAGTAACTACGTTCAACTGCAATAAGGTCTAAGATATGAAGTGTAATTTACTGTGATTTTAAGACATACCTGCTGCTGCAGCTGCTCGAGGCCATATTGTCTGCTGTACGTCCGATGCATCAGCAGTTTCACCCCACATGCAAACTTCTCCACCAAGCACAAGTTTTTGCTGTGAAGCATCAGTTATATCTTCTAGTGGCTCAGCATAATAGACAGATTCCCAAGGGACATCTAAGTGGTCAAGATACCAGAAACCTTGGTTACTGTAAATGCATCTAAAACCTTTCGCCACAGCTTTTGGACAAACACCAGCTCCCAACCTATATTTTCATCATTCAAGTATGTTGGGCCAGACAAGTTGCTACTTTCTAGTACATATAACATTTTAAAGCTGTGTATAAAATAGATACACACCAGTTATGCACCACTGTGTTGGGGTTGAGACTTGCAGGAAAGCTGTTGAAGGTTTCCTCCCTGCAAATAAGGAGAATAGATATCAAACACGGAACTTGTGCAGTTACTATAAAACTTTTTTAAAGTTGAAGGAGCAAGACCTGACTAGCTAAAGTTCAAATTTTTCAACAGATGGTTTCAGTTTAGGAATGACAAGAGGTCACAGGAGGGGCAGATAGTGAAAATAGGATATCCAGCTACTTGTTTATAGTTGAAAAGGAAAATATGACTCAAGATGTGGTTTTGAGAAGACTAAGAACTTACCAATTAACTGGAGTCCAATTCAGAGATGTAGCTATTTCCTGAGCTCGGAGTACGAAATGTTTATATGCATCTTTAGCAGTCATATTATGATCTTGAAGCCTGCATATTGGTGTTGTAACTGTAATTAACACCATAGGTAGAAAGTCTAACAAATATTCATGGTCCTGAGGACAATAGAAAAACACCATGCAAGTTTCAAACGAGAGAAAATGTTTCATGGTCTTTACAGAGAAAAAAAAAACAGAACCAGCTAGATGATATTTTAATGCTAAGCACGATGGGTTTGGTATTTCTAAGGACCTTATATACGAAACTTTACCACAATGCAACTTGCAATCCATCCCAAAGATTATAGACAAAAAGGGTAGGGACTTACCATTGCTTCACATGCAGGGTTGAGGTCCAACAATCTGCATAAATTCAAAGAGGCAGATTGAGAATGAAATCCATTAAATGGGAAGAAGTCATAAAAAGAGTATATCCACAGATAAAGCACAAATTTAAACTACCAAAAGCATTAACTTGTATTTCATCTCTTCTAGATGACAAGTTACGTTCTAAACCTTTCAAGTGACTAGCCAATAGTCACAACAACCGGCCATATTTACTCCTTTGTAGAGAATAGAGATGGCATGTATGCATCATTCACCATATTTATAGAGTAAGGTATCTTCTTTAATATGTGTTTGTCTGTGCACACATATGTGTGTGTCACAGAGTGAGAAATAAAGGGGGTTTACTAATAAAAAAAGAACAGTACTAAGGGACAAGTAATCCATCAAGTATAGAGGTCGTCAACTCTAGAAAATACAATTCCAGCTCCTAACTAGATGTGTGAAACAGAAATGCCTTTAATTTATTATGATTTGACATCCGCCAAACTACTCTACACTTGATACTGGCCCAGACACCTCTAAATGTTCCTCCAGACCATCAAAAGTTATTTGATTCCTTTTAGGCAAAAGGGACAATCACGAGGCAGGGACATTTACCGCCTACGAGACTTAGCCCTATTTACTAATAAAATCTTCCAAATTAGATATAAACAGATCAGACACTGACTGGAGGATATTCCACTGCACTCTAACTCTGTTAACACTCAGCTATAAACTGAGGGTAAATGAATGGCGCAAGAAGATGTTACTCAACACTTTGGATTGGTTCCTGCAAAATATACACTTTTGGAGGCAAAGAAACATGTGGCCGGCGTCTTTGTGGTGCATCACAATTCACAACTTACCAGCTGAACCAATGCCAACAATCATGAAAGACTTAAACCTTTTTAGTTAGGGGAAGCATTCTATATAAGCCCCCTATAAGTACCCATGATTGTTATGTACATGAGTTGAGAGCATCAATTGAGAATAGTAGTACAATTGACAAATTAGCGGAAGCCTAAACAGTAAAAACATTATCATAACTGCAGTTCCATTAGTTTCCCCCAGCCTGAATCCACTAATCTCTGTGATAGCAAACATAATAATAGGTCTCAGGAATCTAAATCAAACTTTTCTCTCCCCAAAGAATCAAAAGATTCATATTCTATCAGTAGTCTCTGGACACATAATTACGTCTCAAAGCAGTTAATGTTTCCCTCTTGCCGAGAAAACACATTTTATCGTTTCTCACTTTAAGGTTTAAGTTAGCTATTTGCAACCAAGGAAACAGATAAGAAAGCAAGAAGCTAAGCACTGTTACCTGTATTGACCTCATCACCACCTAAATGGAGAAGTCCAAAAGGAAATATCTTCTTCATGTCTGCAACCAAAATTTATTCCAAAACAGATAGCGGTCACAAGAATCTTTTCTCAGCGAATTGTCTTATATTAATTGATGATGCAAGGACATCATGAATAGCAGCATCAGTCAAATATTAAAGCATCTAGAAACTCAAAAGGCCAGTAACATCTGAAACTAGTCTAGTAACACATGAGTTAGTTTCAACTTGCATTGTATGTTGAGATATAGTCAATACTATGAAGCAATTATTTTAGGTGATTAATGTAACATTTGTAATACAAATGAAAATTAATTTTTGAGAAGCGCTTTTTGACAAATTAGATGCTAGAGGGATTTCTCGTAACAGTCACAATTTTAATACAAATTTATGTCCACCAATGTAACATATGCACCAGGAAACTAGAGATGGTTTGTCTCGTACTCTCAGATAAGAGTAACTGATACTGTAAGTTATTTTAAAAATGAAAATAAATAATTGAGATTATTTAGTAAATTAAGTTGGAGTGTTGACCAAATATATTACTTCAGCATTTACTAACCCATGTAGCAAAATATCACATGTGGTCTGAAAAACTTATCTGTTGATATAATTAAACAATTGAAGATAATGATTATAACTGCCACACCCCTGAACCACGGACCAGAACCAGCAAGATACGCAGATAATAGACTGATGCATATCAAGAATGTGAAGGATGGCATTATATCACATGATTCATTCACGAGAACATATTTTGACCTGAGAGTATGCCAGAGATCAAATCAAATGTAAAGTTTTTAGAAACATCCAGAGGCTCTCTGCAGGAAGAGGATGGCCAAAGATCAGGGTATCCTGTTCCCCTGCATACAGAAAAACTCATCTGAACATAATTATCTTGAAGCCATTGATGCATTCAGCAGATAAGAGTGAGTTTGCCAGTTTCTTGAATTAGCATTAACAATGGTAGTATTTGTTAGCCAATGTTCCTATAATCTAATGTATCAGATAGGAAAGATAGCCCAAAACATCCTCCAAATAATTTACTCAAGAGTTAATTCCTTCCTATCTACAGGAACACAGCAAGAAACTATCAACTGAGACATCTAAATCTTCAAGTTTCGTGATAATTCTACTATCAAACCGATAGAGTATTGCCGTATATGCTCACTGCAAGCGAGCAGTGGCCAATTATATTCAATAGCTGGATTTAGTATTATTTGTTTCTGGGTCAACCCATTTGTATATGGGCTTAGTAGAGTAGTTTAGGTTTAAAATTCTGATTAGGGTTTTCTTTTTAGAATCCTAATAGGTCCAGGTTATCTTTTTCAGAGTTTGTCTAGGATTAGGAGTCTTCAATTTCAGACTATATATATTTATTCTCTCTAGAGTCAGTTGTCGAGTATTATTTTACAGAGTTGTGAGCGGCTAAGCCGAGGGCCTCGTTTGAGGAGAGTTTATCTATTTATTTATTTATTATTTCTTATTTCCTGTCTTTCACATTATTAATCCATCAAACACAAGATCCAATATATGATTCTCCTTCAGGAAAAATAGACGTTGCATCAAGAAAGTACAAGTTAGCATTACTGCTTCCTCTTTCACCAGAATTTCTTATATGATAAAAGAAGACCAGTTCATATCTAACTTCAGCTGCAACTAGTTCATATCTAACTTCAGCTGCAACTAGTAATATTAAGAGACATATTCCATGTCCATAAAGCTCATTAAAGATTTGCAAGAGTGGCAACAGGTTCCAGCAGAATATCTCCTGCAATTTCCATTACTCAGGTAGATATCCATGACATACTGCACCCATTGAGGGAATCAATTACCCACATAGAGACCTAAGTCACAATCATCATACTGGGGCCACTAAATACATTAACAAGATTAGAATATAACCATGGAAACTATTTGTTACTTAACCACGATAATTGGGTCAGCAGGATTTACAAATATGAACCAACTTGCAACAATTAGGTGACAAGTCCTGTTATTAAAAAGCAAAGGTGCTGCATATTATCTGGAAAATCAATCTGATTGCAAGAACATTAAAGTTAATAAAGAATAGAATAATTAGAAAATATTTTAGATTTAGAAAAAAAACCAGTAACTTAAGTAAAAGAATAACTTAATCTCTCAAGTTTTACCATGACTCTGCATGTCCAGGAACATCAACTTCTGCCATGACATTAATACCTGAAAATAAAATGCATCAAATGATTGAAATATTGTGGAATGAAACAGAAAGGCCATATTTAGACTCAGGATCAAAAACTTGATGAGTGATTTAAGCTTGGTTGGGTAATACTAATTTAAATATCAGGGGTCATAAACACAAGGATCTAATTTATTTTTTCTCATAGCCCAGCAATTTCTTCCAGTAATTGTATTTTGGCGACTTCAGAATTTGGGGCATTCATATTCATAGGATAACAAGGAGAAAACTTCAGAAGACTAAATTAAAAAACTTGAAAAGAATTGCATATAAAGAATAAGTCCTCCAAATCAAATCAAATAAGGTGTTAAAGAACAGATACATAATAAGTTCTTGATTCTATGACACAACATACCTCTCTTTTTTGCAAAACTTCAATGCAGGCCACATGGAGAATACATAACGCAAGGAATAAATCATTAGTTTCTCATCAGGGGAAAATAAATAAAATTAAAGAAACAAAGATGGAATGTGCTCATTCTGATAAAAATAAATTAAATTCAAATTCGTGAATTAGATCAAAAGAAAGAAATCATCGGATTGACATCCCGATTCCTGCATAAGTTAAGATTTTGGGGACTATACATATACAAAACGAAGACTCTATATTTAAACCTACGAAATCTTAATCACTTTTTCTATAGTGCAGATATGGGGAGATTCTATGCTAATAATTGGATGCAGTACTAATGCATAATTTAGACAAATCACGGCTTTCTCATCACTAGAAATGTCTGCAATTTGGAAACTTCCAGCAATATCATTGGAGGTAGGTTCTCAAAGTTGAATTAAGATGAAAATATTGGATATTTATAGTTAGAGTGACTAAAAGTTTATAAAGAAAATAGCACAGGGTCTGCAAAAGTAATTTTAACTGCTTAATGCTTTCACATTACAGAACTACTACAAATATAGGACCATTATAAGTTCCTTAAGAGGCATTTACTCACTCCTGGTAAGACTTGACACACATTGAGTTAGATGAGTGATAGAAAGAAACTTACTTGACAATTTCAGAAGCATCGTCTATGGTATATCGCTCCCATTTTGTATATGCCCCTTTCCACAAATTTGGGAAACTTGGGATTTCAAGTGGAAATGATTGTTCATCTATGATGTGCCAGTGGAGGACATTCTACTGAATGCAATCATCAAAATTCTTAAATTCAGAATGAAAAGGAAAAAGAAAAAAAAATTCAGAGAAAGAAAAGTAAAATTTGATTCACATATCTTACAAGTTTAGCATATGACATAGACTCTATAACTTGCTTGATTATCTCAATTGGCAAATAATGCCTTGAAGTATCTGCAAAACATGTCAACATGAACTTCAACTTCAAGGAACCTTATATAGAACCATAATAAATGAAAGCATGTCAGTCAACTAAGGCTCCACTTACCAAGCAAAAGCCCGCGGTATTGAAATCTCGGCTTATCTTGGATGTACCATGGAGCATTATACAGTTTTACAGTTTTGGTTCCATAATCAAAAGCACATAGCTGGCTTAATGTCTGGACAAAAAGCATAAACAAGAGTAATTAGAAGGTTAACAATCTAACTGGTAACTACTGCTGAGTATTAGGTGGCCCCATGGTACAGAGCAAAGCATCCAAGAATCTTAATATTACATCAAAGTTATTCACTACAAAAATAAATAATTTTCAAAACATACGCTATCCGCTCTCTTTACTTTCTTTTATTGACTTGTGCAATGGAGGCCAACCATATGTAGACACATAGCTTTGACACTGAGTAAAAATAGAATCTCACAACTTTCCGGAAAAAAATCTTTTATACAATCACGAACCTACTACAATCAAATATACCTCTAGACCATGTAGCGCTCCATAAACAGAATTTGCCTGCAGTAAGTAATAGCAAAGTTAGGAAAATCATATTAGAACACAGAAAAATTGTACAGCAGGAGATGCAAACTAAGCCTTTACAGCCAGTACATCCTTCAAAGTCAGCGAGAAGAAGCCGTGTTCCAAATTCCTTTCGCTTTTGTGGTTGTTTACACGCAAAAAATGCATGGAGATATTTAAACAAGATGAAAACAGGTCAAAACAACAAAACAAGTCTCAAGGGGCTGGCGAAGTAGATAATCACTCATTGAGTGAGCAAATAAGCTTGGTAAAACAAACACTACAAATCTGACCCACTTGCATCTGATCTTTCTTAAATCAGCTACTGGGAAGGACTGCCATTCCGCTGTCATCCTAACCCTCAAAATGTAATTAAATTCATATAAATTTATCTCATTAACATAACATGGTCGCACAGACTTCACCTAAATTCAGGTGATCTGCCACTCAATAGGATAGTGCGAAAATAATACATTAATAAACTGGTCAAAATAGCACCTAGAAGAAGATAATCTCAGAGAAATTTACGATTTCAATTTCGAACATAAAAAATCAATGAATTAACAAAAGCAACGTTAGCATCGAGTGCACCTCAATTGTGATTTCACCGATCACCGAATGCGCATCGCTGGCGGCCACCAACAAATTGTAACTCTCATCGACTCCAAGTTGAAGCTACAACACACCAAACAAAAAATTGAACAAAAATTATACGAATTAAAGCAAACAACGCGGTTTAGAAATTCCAAAATACCTCTTCATTTTCTGAATGAACAAGTACAGTCAGTTTCTTGAGATTGTAGTCAACTCCAGCGCTCGGCAACTTCAAACTAGCATGTTCGAAGATGATTCTCTTGTACCTGTTAAATGCTTCGGAAACGATACGAGAGCCACCGCCGTTTCCGCTGGTAACAAACGTCAGATTGGGGTCGACGGTGAGAGTTTGGTTTCCGGAAGTGTACTGCGAAGGCAACGGCCAAACGTAAGTAGAAGAGTCATCGGCGCCGACGTAATTGAGCTGGCGGAGGTGCTTGAGGTTTAGACTCCGGGAAGTAGTGAGCAATAATTGCGAGAGAAGGAAAAAAGCTGCGAGTAAAAGATAGTTGGGGTTTGACGATGGTAGAGAATTCATTTTTGGGGAGAGAGAGAGGAACTGGAGTGGGAGGCAATGATTTGTTTGTTGCTCCCAGTCCCAGAGACGCTTGTGCTTTGTATTGTTGGAACTTCAGCTTTTGGTGGGGGCTAGGCTACCCAATACTTTTTTTTATTTTTTATTTGATGTCATGGGAATCCTTAGTGTTCACACAATGTAAACCTTATGTTCCAACTTTTCTGACATCATTAAAAATTCGTAGTCACTATCTAAAGTGCACATTCGATAAACTCAATGTTCATATATAACCCAATGCAATAATTGCAAATCATTCCGGACAGATAAACGACACTTAAAAAACCAGGTCTAATAAACCACACCTGAGTTTGGGGTTTGAGCATGTGACGTCTCAGTTACAAAAACTTACTTAACCATTAGGCGAATGACTCCAATATTTATTTTTATAATATCTTATTATCCATTTAAAATTGGGCATTAAATTTCTGTTTTTATAATTAGGTTCACAGATTATAGCATGACTTTATTAAGGTAATAAAAAAGTTATTATGTTATAATCGTGGATTTGATTTTTATTTTACTTTTTAGTAGTGGTTTCAAATTTTCAATTGATTGGACGTTAAATTACATATATTCCGTGTTATAGTATTGTTCTCAACTGTTTTGAGTTGAACTTTGGCAAGTTCCGTATCGCGCAACCAAACACCCCAAAAATATAATTATGTCATTAATTGGGTATGGATTATATTCAAATAAGACTCGTCTGATTTTGATTCGATATATATATATATATATATATATATAGTACATGATTTTCGTAATATTCGCTTTTAATCACATAGTACATGAGCTATGTAATACATAGTTTCATTTATTTATCTCATAAATTTTATGGTGGATAATTTTTAGATTTCTTTTGTTAATTTCAATAAAATGGAGGTAAATTAGTAATTTATTTTGTTATGTTAACACAAAACAAATAATTCATATAGTTGAATAGACTATACATATAAATGAATACAAACATGTATAATACTTACAGTGCACATTCGATAAATCTCATGTTCCTCTGCAGCCCAGTGCAATAGCATGCAAATCATTCAGGACAGGTAAACCACACTTGAAAAATCAAGTGTGATAAACCACACCTGATTTTGGGATTTGAGCATGTGACGTCTCAACTACAAGAACCCACATTAACCATTAGACGGACAACTCCAATATTTATTTTTATGATATCTTATTTTCCATTTAAAGTTGGGCATTAAATTTGTGTTTTTATAATTAGGTTCACAGATTGTAGCCTGACTTCATTAAGTTAATAAAAAGGTTATTATGTTATAATCGTTGGTTTGATTTTTATTTTACTTTTTAGTAGTGGTTTCAAATTTTCAATTGACTGGACGTTAAGTTACATATATTTCGTGTTATAGTATTGTTCCCAACTGTTTATGAGTTGAACTTTGGCAAGTTACGTGTCACGCAACCAAACACCCCAAAAATATAATTATGTCATTAATTGGGTATGGATTATATTCAAATACGACTCGGCTGATTTTGATTCAATATAACTCTAAATAGGGGAGAGTTAACGTGAGAACCATTTTTATCGTGAGAACGTGAGAACCAAAAAAAGTTGAATTCATTGTGAAAATTGATGAATCCGTTGGAAAAATTACTAAATCCAAAAAAAATAGAATTTTGGCCCATCATGAGATTCGAACCTGGGTGAAAATTTCTGAATTTTTGAATTCAGTAACTTTCTCAACGAATTCATCAATTTTCATTGAAAATTCATTTGGTTCTAAGTTTTTAGGATAAAAATTGTTCTCATTTGAACCTAACTATATATATATATGTGTGTGTGTGTGTGTGTGTGTGAGAGAGAGAATATAGTACATGAGCTTTACATAGTATGTAATACTTAGTTTCATTCATCTATCTCATAAATTTTATGGTGAAGAATTTTTCGATTTTTTTTCGTTAGTTTCACTAAAATGGAGGTAAATGAGTAATTTATTTTGTTATGTTAACAGAAAAAAAATAATTCATATTGTTGAATAGACTTATACATATAAATGAATACAAGCATATATAATACTTACATAGTATGTAATACTTACGGTGCACATTCGATAAATCTCATGTTCCTATGCAGCCCAGTACAGTAACGTTACTGCAAATCATTCAGGACATGTATATCATACTTAAAAATCAGGTGTGATAAACCACACCTGAGTTTGGGGTCTGAGCATGTGACGTCTCAGCTATAAGAACTCACCTTAACCATTGGGTGGATGACTCCAATATTTATTTTTATGATTGGCAAGTTTCGTGTCGCGCAACCAAACACCCCAAAAATATAATTATGTTATTAAATTGGTATGGATTATATTCAAATACGACTCGTCTGATTTTAATTCGATATATATGAGAAATCGTATAGTACATGAGTTTTACATAGTATGTAATACTTAGTTTCATTCATTTATCTCATAAATTTTATGATGAAGAATTTTTCAATTTTTTCGTTAATTTCAGTAAAATGGAGGTAAATTAGTAATTTATTTTGTTATTGTTATAAGTGTGTATATCATATGAGATGGGGAATGAAAGTCCCTCTTATTCAATGAAAAGAGCTCCTATATATACATGTGAATAACCCTAATCCTAGTAGGATTCTAACCCTAATCATAATAAGATTCTAACCCTAATCCTAATAGGATTCTAATATGCATCTATAATATATTTACATATATAACACTCCCCCTCAAGCTGGAGCATAGATGTTAATCATGCCCAGCTTGTTACAAAGATAATCAATCCTAACCCAAAATAAACCGAATCGAAAACCTTAAATTTCAACAAATCTCAAACATAATTCAAATCGATCCAAATCGAATCCAACACCAATTAGATGCAGATCCAAACAGTATCCAGACAACTCACGAACGTCGACCCAAACCGAATCCCACACCAATCGATGTTGACCCAAACAGTATCCGGACAACTCACAAACGTTGAGATGAGCAAACCACAACAAACGGAACACCAATTAGATGCAGATCCAAACGGTATCCGACAACTCACGAACGTCGACCCAAACCGAATCCCACACCAATCGATGTTGACCCAAACAGTATCCGAGACAACTCACAAACGTTGAGATGAGCAAACCACAACAAACGGAACACCAATTAGATGCAGATCCAAACAGGTATCCAGACAACTCACGAACGTCTGACCCAAACTGAATCTCACACCAATCAGATGTTGACCCAAACAGTTATCCAAACAACTCACAAACGTTGAGATGAGCAAACCACAACAAACGAAACACCAATTAGATGCAGATCCAAACAGGTATCCAGATAACTCACGAACGTCTGACCCAAACTGAATCTCACACCAATCAGATGTTGACCCAAACAGTTATCCAGACAACTCACAAACGTTGAGATGAGCAAACCACAACAAAGTAACTCAATTCCGACAAAGAATGTGCTCACGGGCACCGAAAACCAAATCAAAATGAACAGATCCCACACAGCACCGATATTAATCCAAACAAGTACTCAATCTGAAAGGAGACGACGACGCGAACCAAACGGGACTAGCCGGAGTGAATTCCGGCCACGGACGCGTTCTCACGTGTCGGAAACACAAAACTGCCGTCATAAACGTCGTCGACGCGTGGGAACGACACGCGCCGATTCCGGCGGCCGTACTTCTGGTGAAGGTGCACCGATCGACATTAACCTCTCTTAGGCATCTCATCATCTCAAGCTGATAATTAGCACCTTTAGCTTCAATCTCTTCATCTTCCTCGCGAATCGGGAACGAGAAGCAATTGGTGACTTCAAGAACACTACCGACGTCCAAACCAAGAAGCGCCCAAGAACTGGGCGGTGAGAACTCTCGCAATGCTTTATTATCTTCAAAATAACCAGTCCTTCAATCGAACGACTCGGCGGCGGCGTGGCCTCCTCCGTGACCGCCACTTGCAGAAAAGATCTCGTCGCAACGTTCGCCATGAACTATTGAGAGAGAGAGCTGTGAGAGATTAATCAAGCTGAGTAACTCCCTTGCTGAACACAAATCAACAAAACCCTAACTTTCAGAATTCGAAATTCCAAACCCTAGATCTGGAACATAGCTCTGATACCATGTTATAAGTGTGTATAGCATATGAGATGGGGAATGAAAGTCCCTCTTATTCAATGAAAAGAGCTCCTATATATACATGTGAATAACCCTAATCCTAGTAGGATTCTAACCCTAATCATAATAGGATTCTAACCCTAATCCTAATAGGATTCTAATATGCATCTATAATATATTTACATATATAACAGTTATGTTAATAGAAAACAAGTAATTCATATAATTGAATACACTTATGCATATAAATGAATACAAACATGTATAATACTTACATAGTATGTAATACTTACAGTGCACATTCGATAAATCTCATGTTCCTGTGCAGCCCCAGTACAGTAGCCTGCAAATCATTCAGGATAGGTAAACCATACTTGAAAAATAATGTGTGATAAACCACACATGAGTTTGGGGTTTGAGCATGTGATGTCTCAGCTACAAGAACTCACCTTAACCATGGGCGGACGGCTCCAATATTTATTTTATGATATCTTATTTTCCATTTAAAATTGGGCATTAAATTTGTGTTATATAATTAGGTTCACAAATTGTAGCCTGACTTCATTAAGTTAATAAAAAAGTTATTATGTTATAATCGTGGGTTTCATTTTTATTTTACTTTTTAGTAGTGGTTTCAAATTTTCAATTGATTGGACGTTAACTTACATATATTTCGTGTTATAGTATTGTTCTCAACTGTTTATGAGTTGAACTTTGGCAAGTTCCGTGTCGCGCATCCAAACACCCCAAAAATATAATTATGTCATTAGTTTGGTATGGACTGTATTCAAATACGACTCGTCTTATTTTGATAGTCATCCATGTTAAGGAATGTCAAATTATATACCAACATAAAAATATCAAATTATAGCCAATTTACTGGCCCTATTGGGACTATTATCACCAAATAATAACAATAGGTCCAACCAAATATATATGAATTTCCACACACACACATATATATATATATATGATTAATTTAATTTTAAAATATATTTAATTTAGATGTAATTTATAAGTTAACAAAATAATAAAAATTATTTTCATAATTAAATTATTACAATATTAGTTTATAGTTAAGAAAATAAGTCATGAAAATAAAAAATAAATAAAAAGATTAAACATAAAAAGAAGCAATAGAAAACAAAAAAAAATAGAAATAATGAAAACCTAAAAAATATCAATTTTTGAGGAAAAAATAAATTAGAGGAGAGAAAATTATGATTATGAAATTTCAAATGAATCGTTTTAAATTTACTTTTATAATTTTTATGTCAAATTAAAGAATATTTTATCATGAATTTAAGATGCACATTGCATATTTTATGGTGAATAAAATTTTACAATAATGAGAAAGAAGCAAAATAAATGAATAAGAAAAAAAAGAGTAAAAATTATCTCTCCATCATAAAGAAATATGTTTTGGATGGAAAATGATAAGGGGAATTATTCCCCTTATATATATATATATATATATATATATATATATATATATATGCGAGACTTTGGGGCTTCACGATAGACACCATTAGAGGGCTAGAAAAGTATCATTAAAAGATATATGTGAGAAATCATATTGTACATGAGCTTTACATAGTATGTAATACTTAATTTCATTCATTTACCTCATAAATTTTATGATGGAGAATTTTTAGATTTTTTTCGTTAATTTCAGTAAAATGGAGGTAAATTAGTAATTTATTTTGTTATGTTAACAGAAAACAAATAATTCATATAGTTGAATAGACTATACATATAAATAAATATAAATATGTATAATGAATTTCTATTTTAAAGCATGTTGGAAATGCACGCATAATGCATGCTCACGCACTTCTCGCGCACGTTGGCTAACATACATGTCTATGTTATTTTACATTCATGGTTGTGTTTTGTGGCACGCTCGTGTAGTCACCGCATGTTGGCCAAAGTGTAGTGTTATGTTATTTTAAGCAGATTCTATATTTTTTTATGGTGTTCAACGCTTGTGGATGCCCCTACTCCGCGCCCGCGAACACTCTTTCCATTTTTCTCTTGCTCGAAAATTGGATTGCCACGGGCCAAATTTTCTTGTGTCCACATATTCAAAATGTGTGGTCCATATCGGGTACTACATATTATCTAAGAACATGATATATATATATATATATATATATATATATATATATATATGAGGTTAACGTGAGAACCATTTTTATTGTGAGCGTGAGAACCAAAACCGATGAATTCACAATGAAAGTTGATGAATCCACTGGAAAATTATCGAATCCAAAAATAGAATTTTCGCCTCATGGGATTCGAACCGGTGAAAAATTCGAATTTTTAAATTCATTAACTTTCTCAACGGAGTCATCAATTTTCATAACGAATTCATTTGGTTCTTAGTTTTAGGATAAGAATGGTTCTTATTTGAACCAAACTATATATATATATATATATATATATATATTATATATGAGATGGTTCACGTGAGAATGCAAATATTGATGAGAAATAAGAATGCGAGATTTAACGTATAAAGTTGTTGCACTAAATGTATAAATTTGTTGCACCAAATTACGTGCAACAACTTTATATTAAGTGCTACACCTTATATGTTAAATTTGATGCAACAAATTTATACATTTAGTGCAACAACTTTATACGTTAAATCTCGCATTCTTATTTCTCACAAATATTTGCATTCTCACGTGATTCATATATATATATATATATATATATATATATATATATATATATATATATATATATATATATATATATATATATATATATATTTTAGTGAGAATGCATATAAGTATAAGAAATAAGAATATATCACTCTAGCACATTTAGCCATTATCAACGGTTCAGATTGAAGGGAATTTAATTAATGATTTAAGATTTTATTTTATTAAATAATTCGAATAAGGGTAAATTTAGTATTAAAAAAAAATTATTTTCTCTGTCACACCAGATGTAAATCTTGCCACTTTCCGATAATTTCACTACTTACCGAAAAAATTGGGATTTTATGATCTGTTTAATATAATGTTGCACAAACTAGTCATTCTATAACAAATATTTATTTAATAAATATGTGACACACATTATACATCACACAACACAATTTATTGCTGCATTTTTTTATATTATCAACATCATAGCTAAAAATCAAACCATTACAACTATAAATCACATTTTCATTTGAAATTATCCAACAATATTTGAGCATCAATGTGAGCCACAAAAATCGTTAAGTCATACTCAAAAGCATCTTTAAGTCATACTTATAATTATTGAAATCTACCATAGTACAACCAACATCATAGCTAACAACAATCTCCTTTAACATGTAAAAACTTTTTTACTTGGACCAAAACTGACTTTTACACCATTCTCAATAAAAATATTGGTATCAAATCAATATATGCATCATACTCTGCAACAATCACATATTTGTGCATATCATAATCAACATTATACACGTACAATTGTGATATTGTTCAGCAATCACGAACCAGACATTTGGTTAATATATAAGAAGACCACATCATTCATTTTCTTAAATATAATAAATGAACATAAAAACGTAATATCAAACAATAAAGATACTTATCAATGCCATTTGTATTGCTAATAAACAAAAATTGATTGAGCAGAATACAAAAGAAATATTATACTAATAATATGAATAAAAAGATACACAAATCTTTGTAACATAAAAATGCAAATCTAATCCCTTAATTATAGGGATCCATATGTTAAAACATAAGAGATATTTGCTTAAAAAGCCTCAGTTTTAATTCTGTAAATAATATGGAATAACTATGAAATTAATTATAGACCACAAGATCATATCAAATAAATGCTCATGATTGGTTCTCATTTCTCAAAATACTTCTGATACGCAGGAAAGAAATTGGATAGGAATGGACTTTGGAATGGAATGATGATAGGAATGGAATGGAATGAAATATGTGATTCTTATGGCTGGTATGAACAAGGAATGAACGAATATGAATGAAATAAAACAAATAAAATAATTATGATTTTATAATTAATGTTATTATTATCGTAATAATAATAATAATTAGTATTAATATTTAGGAATATTATTAATACTATTTAATAATAATAATAATAATAATAATAATAATAATAATAATAATAATTAATTATTATTACCAATTAATAATAATAATAATTATTAGTTAGGAATATTTGTCACAACCCGACCACTTAATCAAGTAGTTAGACTATGACTTAAGCTGTGATGTGGGTTAAGAAGGAAATTCTGATACCAATGATCCATGTCAAACAATATTTGACTTCAACTTTCATCATGAAGAACTCAAATGTTTATGGTTCAAAGAAATAGAATGGAATTTGACAAAAAATGATTCTAGGTTCTCGAACCATAATAATGGATCAAATAAAGAAGAATAACGTCTGAGGATAATTGATCACAAAAGAATGACCAATATCAAGAATGTATATTTTCAAACATACTTTTACAACATGGAAAATTTATTGACGTTTCAAAGCATTGTTTAAAGCATAGGTTAACCATGTTTTCAAAGACTTGATATAAACCTAATATGCTCTAACAAAAATATTTCTGAACTCTCAAGTAAATCCTTGATCGCAGAGACATTTCAATGAATTCATTTTCTTATAAGCAAGTCAACAGCGTGACAAAAATGCCGAGATCATATCAACAAACCCAAAGAACATTATCAAAATTTGATCGATCAATTCGTCATGACAAAATATATTAGCTGGTGAAGGCCAAAGATCGGCAACGAGAAGTATGGCTGAGAATTATGTATGACGACATAAAACTCTGGGCAAATAAACATGATAACCTTAAATGAACAACATTGACAAGTGAATATTATCTTTATAAGTTGGGACATTTAGAGAAGCTCCTTTTTCCCAGCATTCGATTCCAGCATCCTCTCGAGCTCAACCTGCACGTTTAGAAATATATGCAGGGCGTGAGTACAAAAATGCACTCAGTGTGTATACGCCGAAAACATAAAACATTGCTCTTAGAGCTATATCAATGACTTGCCATAACATTGCAATACACATGGATTTTAGTGAAATAACCTTTGCATGTATTATAATAAACATAAACATCCATTCTTGCCTTGAGGTTTTGGAGTCGAAAATCCATTGGGTCTTAGAACCCATATTTCTACTTTAGTGTATATCATGGTATGATATACACTCAATTGACCACGTGGTAGACCTAGTCAAATATTTCACGTTAAGGTCCGCTTTGAAAATATCGTATCATGATGTTTTATCATAATTGTACATCTTATAATGCTCTATCGCACCTTGCGACATAACATAATGAATGCATCGATTAATAGCATGTTAGTCACATAAGGCATACTTCACATAGGGTTTCCAACACTTAGTCAAATTTCAAGTGTTTAATTTCAGCAAAACAGCTTGAAACAACCCAGTGACGTACTTTGACGATCCATAACTCTCGATTCGAATACGTATGGTCGCACAAAGATACATTCTGAAACCTCTAAACATGTACTACAAGTTCTAAGAAGGAATTAAATCCAAAAGAGTCGTGGTTCGGAGATATAGGGTCTCAAATTGGGCAACTCAAACTGACTTCTTTACTTAGAAAATTTTTCAAATTTTCAGTTTTAGCTTAACGACGAGGGTTTTGCGAGGCTCGTAACTTTGACTCACAATACCAAAATGGCTGCAGGCTACCAATTTCGAAACCTTGTAACAAGTACTACATATTTCATGAAGACCATACTGGAAAATATTTAACTCATCGATAAATACATAAGTCCAAAGTTGACTAGTTGAAATGGACAGTTTCAGTAGGTGACTTTGGGTCGATGAAAGGTATACCTATAAAACTTGGTTTGTGATCAAACTTTCCAGATCATAACTAGACATGGTGAGGAACATTTCTTATGAAGAAACCCAAGTCCAAATCGGACTACAAATGGCTTGAACACCTCACGTAAAAGTCATACTCGAACAGCCTATTATATGAAAAATTTACTAAGGCAGTTTGTCCAAAACAACTTACTGTAATGTATCAACTTTAAAAATTCACCGTGAGTTCATTATAAGGAATCTGAAATGAAACCAATCATATTGAAAATCCACTTAAGTCTAGTTTTATCCAGAAAAAGCCTCACTCAATGATTCACAATAGATTGGGAGATAAAAATATTTTACCACAAGCTATCACTCCCGTGACAATTTTGTGCAGTTAGTTTTTAAATCTGGAATAAATAGTAAAGATTTTTAGAAAATTCTGAAAATTTACAGGAATCTTCTAGACATTCTGAATTATGTTTCTGCCAAATTTCAGAGTTTTATCATTAGCCAAACGTAAAACGAAAGCCACGGATTATGGGTGATGAACACGGCGATTTCGCAGATTTGTGCAGTGTTTTTGATAAATACAAATAAAATATCAAATCAAGTTGTATGGACTTGAAATTTTACAGAGGCATACTAGACACATATAATTTCAACATATCAAAATTACAATCATCGGACCACTGAAACTTAGTCAAATAAATTCGTGAAGTTTCTGTTCGTCCAGGAAATCAACATGCAATGATCAAAAGTATTGAATCTACCTATTAAATCAACATGCAATCACTTTCAAGCATAGACCCAACACATTCAAGCATATTGATGAACATGCATGTGTATATCTTGATCATCCCTAGGATCTAAGGAGGTGGTATCTACCTTAGCCACGAAATTGGCAGAGAATCGAGAGGGATGAAGAGTGGATTGGGGCTGTCCACCTTGAGGGCCTTGCTGCCGTGAGATGAAAGTGAGGGGGAAAGCTCTTGGCCTCCTTGCAGACTTTAGAGAGAGGAGGAGAGGAGAAATGGGGAAAGAGAGAGGAAGAGGGACGGCAATGAGGGGTGTGAGGGTGGTGTTGGGTGGGTATAGGGTGGAAGAACAAGTGCTATCTTAAGTGACAAATGTAACTATATCTCATGCACAATCAACACCTCACACACACTACACCCCTAACTCACGGCACACACTTATGTATATGTATAAGTTTCAGATTTTAATAGTGTAATTAGGATATAATTAATCCAATGTCACTTAGATACATGTAATAGGTAAATCAACAAATAAGTGCTTAGTATATATGTGTATATAGCTCTCGGCTATTACACTATGCCAAAGGGTCCAAATTTTATTTTCCATGCCAAACATTGATATATGTTATGACATATAGTTTAGATGATAAATAATATCATAGGATAAATTAATGGCATCATTTTATGCGACAAAATCGAATTCAAAATTAGGGTTTTCGAACGTTTGAAAAATTGGTAACTATCGAATCTTGATGATCTAGCATTGATTTAATGCTAAATCATACTGTAATTACATATACCAATCATAGGAAATTAATTCCTATAATTTCTTGATCGATTAAAACGCTGCGTTTCATCTCAAAACGTTAACGTTTGAAAACGCCGCAAAACGTTCATTATCGACTCATCTCGAAATGGTCGTCATTACTTTAATAAATTATTCCATTAATAATGGAATTTAATTCTAAGCTTAATTTCTTAGAAAAAATTTACGACGTTTTAACTATCGATACGAAATCGACGTTAAAGTAAAATACGGCCTATACACTTCATATACTCTTATTTCTTAATTCACAATTCTCAGTGAATGTAAAATAGAATTCATTCCTTCAAATAATCGAAATCATTATTCGATATCTTATGGATTGAATTATCTCAGAATTTCTAATTTACGGGTTTTAAATACCATAATTAGGCATCTAATTCTGCGGGGTATTACATTAGCATTGAAAACAATTTTTCGCCGGCAAACTAAAATTTTGTAACTTTTGAATACGTCGGTCGAAAAATTGAATAATTCATTTTAGGCTTTATTCATATCATAGAACCCAAATATGAAGTCAAAATGATTAAATAAAATCAAAAATCCAACTATATGAGGCCTAGAGTTTTCGACCACTGTAGGTTTTTTCAACGGCTTTGATTTCGAACGTTTTTCTTACTCGAAACATGTTTATATCAACTCCTCAACACATATATGAAATAGTATTAAGCATATAAGCATCATAAATTCAAGATCAAAGCCCTTTTTTTGAAAATTTCACAAAATTTCAAAGATGAACCTATGCTCCGAAATTTCAACGTTAAACCACTCGTCGGCGATTAATCGAACATAGAATCAAGAAATCATCAAACAACAACATGTCCATCATAATTTTTTCAATATGAATGAAAATTAAGCATGTTCATAAGTTCATGTTTTTCAAAATTTCAAACCATAGGTGTGTTCTAAAGATTGAATCATACCTTAATTCGACGACGGATCGAAAATTTAACGGTTGGATCTTGAAATAATTGAGCTCAAAATTTCAAAAATTTAGTGTGTGTGTAGTGTGTGTTGCATGAAAATATGGGATAAAATTAAAGAAGAAAATGGATTGTAATGTGTATATATATATAGCCACAAGTTTCTAATTTATTTTCCATTTTCTTTAATATGGTGGAAAAGTCACCATTTTTCTAGAAAATTCTCCAATTCTCTCCATTTTTCTTCTTCTTTAATACATGATGACTAATCATGTTATAAAAATTACAAAAATGTACACTTCTTTATAAATAATACCAACGTTATAAATGCATACTATTAATCCATATCGTTCCGATTTCAAAACTCAATTTCTAATAAAATGCTCTCTACTTGAAATCCTCTTTTATAACTAAAATAACATATTATAAACATCAAAATTTGATTGTAAAAACATTTTGGCTTCAAAAACCATTTTAGACATTTAGCCGACGATTAGGGTTTAATCGGCAAACGCCGATATCACAAAAATCAAAGATTTGAAATTCTCCATTTTATGAAATCAAGACTTTGTTGAGCATGTATCTATCATCTCAAGACTCTCGAAATCTAGGTCTTTGTATTCTAAACAAGACCTAAGAATCTTATCTTAGGTTCTAACTCAAATTCTTTCGCGATTTCATCGAAAATTCTATATTCTTGTCTCGAAGCTTAAAACAAAAGCTTCTAGCTTAAATAACTCTTTCTTAAAGATGAAATGCCCTTCTCATAAGCTCTTAATTAGGAGCTAATCTCTGCTACAGGAATGCGGGGTATTACATTCCCACCCCCTTAAAAAAATTTCGTCCCAAAATTTAGTACCGCTGTAAAACTCAGGGTACTTCTTTCTCGTCTGATTTTCTAGTTCCCATGTCGCTTCTTCTAAACCATGATACTTTCTTCAGACTTTAACTGAAGGAATTGATTTATTCCTTAGTTGTCATTCTTTTCGATCTAAGATGTATTCATAGCTTAGATCTAGTTCACGAAAAACGTTCTCTTGATGTATGATGTGTTTTGGATCAAACACATATCTTCGTAACAGCGACATACGGAACACATCGTGAATATTGCCGAAACTTGGAGACATCGTTAATCTATAGGCGATTAGCCCAATCTTCTCTTGAATCTCGTACAACTGATAAATCTTGGTTTGAACCTTTCTTTGATTCCAAAGCGATGTATTTCTTTGGAAGAATATACTTTTACGAAAACTTTATCTTAATTCTCGAAGCTTAGCTCTGTTCTTCTTTTATCTGTGTATGACTTCTAACGTTCGTGAGCTTCTTGGATTCTTTTCTTGATTTGTCGTACGATTACGACCATTTCTTCAATCGCTTCTGGTCCAAGCACTTTCTTTCTCCAATCGCGAGTCTTAGAAGAGCGGCGATCTACGTTTTCTGTCGTAGAGGCTTCATGGGACGTCATATAAATCGTTACTTGGTAACTATTGTTGTATGCAAATTTCAATTTTTTACTCATCTCTTGTTGAAAACTCGTCCATAACGAGATGTAAACTTGAAGTCTCGATTTGAGGTGATTGAGATGAGCACTCCATGTAAAACGTACCATCTCTCGGACGTATCTTTGAGCTAACTGGTCAGCTTCATGCATGAAAGAGATCTTAGGAGAAGGAACTTTCTAACGTGCTTCCTACCAGAATTCTGCAGACCCTCTTATTTGAAACGATATACTTAGAAGACACTCTCGATCAGAGCACTTCAAAACTTAAAAACTCGCTTTACAAAGCGAACCCATTCTTCAGCATCAGCTGGACTATTAACTCCATTGGAAGATGGAGGATTCTGACGGAGAAAAACTATGATCGATTTAAAGGAAAGAAGGTATAGATAAATCATGAGAAAAATTGTCACTTTCTTTTTTTTTCTCTTCAGAATGAGGATTTCTTTCTCGGAGTGGCATACCGCATTGCAAATAAATACCAAAATGCAGCATGTTTCGTTTATCAGAAACGGAAAAATGTTCTCATTCAACAAACAAACTTATGTCTCAAGGATCTTCACAATTTCTTTTATCCCAAGGTTATGATATGAAATAACACAGCTGGATAGCAAAATGATCATATTTGTCAAGGGAAGAAAAATTGCCTCTTTGAGGACTTTTTACAAAGCAGGGAAATATTGCAATCTAGGGGTTTTCAGGCATATAGATAATTTGACATCTCGGGAAAAACTTATCTCGTACGTCTTCTCAAGCACGCTATCGCATTATAAAAATATCTATTGACATCACCTATATATATATATATCCATATGTTCACGATAGACTGTCATCGTCATCATTCTTTTCTTACGTCTTTGCATTTCTATCCTTACTGCCATCAACGGCTTCATAGGAGTTTGTTATCTCTGCAATCTTTCTCAATCTCAGGAGATAGCATATCGATGGCACAATTGGGAATTGAATACAAAAGAATGACTCCAGGGTAAAGGATGCCAGAACCAGTCACAAAATATTTGACTGATATCTAGGGATTGTAGCTATGTTGTGCCAACAACTGGCAAAACTCGGGTTTAGACATAAAAGATCTTAAGACATCTGGAGTCTCAATAAATTAGCTTGAGTCTCTTCTCAAATCTCAAGTGAGAAATTTCAAAAACATGAGAAGATTGAATAGAATGAATCTGTATAGGAATCTCGAGAGATAGGAAAGATTTACCATATAAATCTAGGTCAATAGAAAACATCTCAATGTTGGATTAAAATGATCAAATTGTATGAATATACATCATACTCAGGCATAGCTAGCTGAATATCTGGAAATGAAAACTTTATTTTAGAGCATGGATACTAGCATCATACTCAGGTGTAATAGAATCATCATTAATGGGTTCAACATTTTCTTAATCATTAGGTGTAACTGTAAAGTTACCAGCCAACTAGAGTTGATGAATAACTGAGATAAAGTCGGCCATAGAGGAAAAAGAAACAAACAGGGAATTCAAGTATACATAATAATAATAACTAATGATAGTTAGGAGTCTGGAAGAATTAGCGAAAAACGAGAGTTACGTGCCAATGAATGGTCCGGGGTATTTATAGTTGACAATCGAAACCCTAATTCTCACCAGGTCGTGGTGCCTAGCGGTCGGATTAGCGATCGCGAGGTCAGTCGCTAGTTACAAGGCAGAAACTTTTTGAAAGATTCTCGCGACCAGGCTAGCAATCGCGAGGGTGATCGTCGGTCTCTTATTCCTTCTTTATCTTTGATTACTTCTTTGCTTGTATATCGATCATCACCGTGCTCATATACCTTTCTCTACAAACGATGGAATTGAGCGAGAAATTCGTTCTAGGTAAGTTGTTCACCTAATCTTTACTGATAAAGGTAAACGAGATAATGATAAACGACATGACGACAAATGAGTCGTTCTCTTCCAAGTCCAAGCATTCCGGATGGTCCTTGCCATCCTAGATAAAAGAATGCTCGAACGCTTCATGTTGCTCTATCGTCTCTTCTCATGATTTCTTTTCAATTTCAGCTCATAAAGCATTATCTCATTTCAAGCATACATTTTCATATAGCAATTCATTCAATGAAGCATATACTTAACATCAACTCAATTCATTCAAATAAAGCACATACTCAATCTTCAACTATGATAATCATAATCATCATAATCATAAGCATAAGCTCATACCTGGTGAGCTAGAGATGATGAAATCGAATGTTGAGCTTCTCTTTAAGAACAACTGACTCTTTATCTCACTTCTCAAATCAGAATCAAACAACTAATTCCGTAAACTCAGATTCTCAAGATAGAATCAAACAAATGACTCCATTAACTTAAATTCTCAAACAGAGTCAGCTCAAAAGAATTCATATGCTCAAAGTGCATAAACTGCACATGACTTACAAGGATTCATGAATTTAGAATTCGAAACAGCGCACAAGCTGCACAAGAATTCACAAGGATTTACATGTTCAGAATTCAAAACTATACTCATATGTGCAAAAGTTCACAAGGATTTTCAACGGCTTTGATTTCGAACGTTTTTCTTGCTCGAAACATGTTTATATCAACTCCTCAACACATATATGAAAGAGTATTAAGCATATAAACATCATAAATTCAAGATCAAAGCCTCTTCTTTTTCAAAAATTTCACAAAATTTCAAAGATGAACCTATGCTCCGAAATTTCAACGTTAAACCACTCGTCGGCGATTAATCGAACATAGAATCAAGAAATCATCAAACAACAACATGTCCATCATAATTTTTCCAATATCCCGAAAATTAAGCATGCTCATAAGTTCATGTATTTCAAAATTTCAAACCATAGGTGTGTTCTAAAGATTGAATCATACGTTAATTCGACGACGGATCGAAAATTTAACGGTAAATTCTGTCACAGCCCGACCACTTAATCAAGTAATTAGGCTATGACTTAAGTTGTGATGTGGGTTAAGAAGGAAATTATGATACCAATGATCCATGTCAAACAATATTTGACTTCAACTTTCATCATGAAGAACTCAAATGTTTATGGTTCAAAGAAATAGAATGGAATTTAACAAAATTTGATTCTAGGTTCTCGAACCATAATAATGGATCAAATAAAGAAGAATAACATATGAGGATAATTGATCACAAAAGAATGACCAATATCAAGAATGTATATTTTCAAACATACTTTTACAACATGGAAAATTTATTGACGTTTCAAAGCATTGTTTAAAGCATAGGTTAACCATGTTTTCAAAGACTTGATATAAACCTTATTAGCTCTAACAAAAACATTTCTGAACTCTCAAGTAAATCCTTGATCGCAGAGACATTTCAATGAATTCATTTTCTTATAATCAAGTCAACAATGTGACAAAAATGCCGAGATCATATCAACAAACCCAAAGAACATTATCAAAATTTGATCGATCAATTCGTCATGACAACATATATTAACAGGTGAAGGCCAAAGATCGGCAACGAGAAGTATGGCTGAGAATTATGTATGACGACATAAAACTCGGGCAAATAAACATGATAACCTTAAATGAACAACATTGACAAGTGAATATTATCTTTATAAGTCGGGACATTTAGAGAAGCTCCTTTTTCACAGCATTCGATTCCAGCATCCTCTCGAGCTCTGTAACAGCCCACTACTACTAATGACGGATTAGTAGTGACTATCACTTGAAATAGTAATAAAGAGACATGAAAGACATATATCAAGTAAACTAAGAAGCTTCAACCATTATATATAAGACACATATAATATACAGGTGAGACTAGACCAACAGATCCTTAACAAAAGAATTCAATTGATCTTAATGTATTTAACTGTCAACTTCTAAACATAACTTAGTGTTCTATTGCAGCGGAAAAACATGTGAAAACACATATGACGATGTGTAAACAAGGTTCTAACATATATCAGCAACAAAAGGTATTCCGACTGCTCAACACACCTCCATCCATCATCTGCTCAACCTGCACATTTAAAAACAAACATGCAGGGCTGAGTACAAGAATGCACTCAGTGAACTCATGCCAAAACATTTTATCATATTTAAATTACACTGCCCCATCATAGTAAGACACAAGGGTTTTATTTGAAAAAGGCCTTGTACTTACGAAACATTTTCATCATTTCATAAACATTAGTCTGGCCAGACATATTTTCCTTGTATGTATGATCCATATCCCTTCTCTTTTTCCTCATAACATTTCCATTAACGCCGTAGAAGTAGGCCTCCTTCTACGTCGCTGTGACCGGCCGAGAATTATCCTTTCAGCACACAGTCACCATTATTGTATATACGTTAATCCTAGCTTGGAAACTTACCCTTCGACATAGGATCCGAATTCGATTTCATTCATAAGTTGGTAGCGAACCAACAACATTCATAATATTCATGGATAGGATACATACATAAAAACGTAAACATTTGGGCAGGTAATTAAATAAATCATTTCATCATTATTTCTTGCAAATAAAGCCTCGTAAATAAACCATTTGATAAGCATTTTATCATTTAAAAGTATAGTAAAGCCCACCTGGACTGTAGACTTTCTTAATCGATTTCTTTCCACGTCAATTGATCACGTCCGCGTCCCACCTTTACGTAAAAACTAATTTAGTACGTCGGTCACGTTTTTCAAGAATGTCAAAGTTTAATAAACTTTGATAACTTTCTGATATAATACTTCGCATCCTTTAACTAAAATAGTACGTCATTTCATCGCATATCTTAACTAATAACTCCTCGTACTTTGATAGAGACGAAATATGTTCTACGGCCTCATTTTAACCATTTAGGTTAAACGTCGAACTTATACTAATGTCTTTCGATAAAATGATTTCAATTATGAAATCGTTTTCACAAAAGAGATATTCTTATAATTTTAATACGTTTTACACGTATTAGTGTATTTATTCAACGTATACTACAACATTAATCACATACTAACATATTTCATACGTTTAGTCGTAAGTCAACGATTTTGACTTTTCTCATCATATTTTTCGAATTCTTCCCATATTTGTTAACCAATTTCCATATAAATCGATTTTCAAACGATTTCTTATCAAATAATCCTAAGTCTCGATTTTTCACGCTAATCAACCATCATGATCAATATTTTACTAAAGTATGGCCTAATTTGTACATTATATATCATTCTTCACGTCTTACGTCATTTAACATAACGTTTCGCCGTAAACATAGTATACTATGTTTCTAAAATCCCATAAATTCTTAATAGGTCTAAAATATATTCTAAGCATATAATATGTGATTTTTCTTGATAAAATGAAATTAAAACCCATAATTCTCCTACTCAAGCTCTCGACCCTTATTGATATAATTATCAAAACTCTTCCAAAAATTCTTATAAATTCACATAATACACTATATTATCATATGATCATTTATATGTAACAACATTAGCTATAGAAAAATTGGACATCACTTTCCTACACTTAAAGGCTCTCGATTTGTTTTTTCAACAAATAACCAAACATTTATCAAAAATTCTTATAAATTCCCACAACATCTAATCATCATCCTAAATCACTAATATGACATAATATTCAACAATTATAATTCATACATCAATGTACCAATTCTTAAGCCACTCGAAAATTCCTAAAATGTGAACAAACTATTTTCTAAAAATCTAATAAATTCATGTAGTACTAAATCAAGGCTCTACAATAATAATATGCTATAATATTACTTAAACATGATTTATACATCAACACATATCCTCCAACAGTTTTCGGTAATTATGAATAATTAACATATGATTTCCAAAAATCCTAAATAAATCACTATGAGCTTAACTGTCACGACCCCACTCCGGATAACCCGGACTTGGAGCGAACTAATACTAGGAATAGTATTTATGATTTACAAAGGCTATTATAAAGACGCATATCAAATGTAAACTATCATGCTTAGACCATAACATACGATGCTAACATATTAATCAGGTGGTTTAGGCCATTAGACCCAAAGATTAGCAATGGTCTGACGGACCTCAACAATGTTTGTCACATTATCCTCCAACAGATCCAAAAGGGAATTTAATGATCTGAAGGACTTCAACAATTCAAGACATCATACATAACATAAATAAATTCAGAGTTGCAGCGGAAAGTGTGTGAATACATATATGGCGATATGTATTCAAGGTAAAACCCAATTCTCAACAAAACAACAAGGACACTGGACTCCTCAACACTCCTCCATCACCATCATCAGAGCTCAACCTGCACATTTAAAAACAAACATGCAGGGCTGAGTACAAGGAATGCACTCAGTGGACTCATGCCGAAAACATTTTATCATAATTGAATTACATTGCCAATATGATGGTAAGACACAAGGGTTTTAGTTGAAATGCCTTGTGCTTACTAAAACATTTTCATCAGTTCGTAAAAGTCGCTTGGCCAAGCATTTTCTTGGTGTGTATGATCCATATCCCACATCCTCATTTCATCATAACAACATAGTTTGAACGTCGTGAAGGAGGCCTCCTCTACGACGCCGGACCGCCGTGAATTATCCTTACAAAGACGGTCCCACTGGTGTACACGTTAACCCTAGCTGGGCATTGTCTTCCCAAGGATCCGATATCGATTTCATAATCGGGTTGGGCGCGACCCAACAAAATTCATCTCATTTCATATCATCTCATAACATTTCATATCATTCATTCTGGATAGGATCCATACACAAAATGAAACATTTTGGCGGTATGTAGGGAAAACGTATGTTAACCCTCGCCCCGAGGATCCATCTTGGGTGTTTAATTCACCTTACATTGATTATAAACCTAGCATACGTCTATATAATTAAATCGCAACACGTTGGGGTTTTCACGTGTTTACCTTTGGATCCGCCGAGGTGGATCGAACGGATGAACGGATCGAACGGTCGAGACTCGTGCTTTGACCTTCCGGATCGTATCCCGGTTGCCCAATCTCCAACGCCGAGTGAGGACGATCTATGGAGAATGCTTGGAAAATCACCCTTGCTCTCTACACAATTTTCGAGAACTACACTCTTGAGAATGAGATGGCGAAAATTGCTTGTGTAATAATGAGCATTAACCTGACTTTATCTCATACCTTATATTTATAATGCACTACCTTAATCCCATATGGAAACTACCATAATCCTATATGGAAATTACCATAATCCTATATGGAATATTACCATAATCTTAGGATTATTTCCATACTCTTAGGATTATTTCCATACTCTCATGATTATTACCATAATCTTATATGGAAAGGATCTATGCATATACCATAAATATAATTATATCCTTATGGATAAAGAGAATAAAATCTTGCCAATGGGAGCATATAGGGGCCGATTTTCTTGCTAAGCTATGGGCCTGGATGGGCCACCTTGTGGATCAAATGCAAGGAATAAAGATGGGCCTCAAATAAATTAATTATCTTATGTTCAAATTTAACATAAATTAATTTATAAACATTCGATCATGCCACTAGAGAAAGAATGTTGACTTACCCTTTATTACCAAGATGAGTCGGGCTTGCACTTAGACATTACGAATCCTCAGATTTAAGATATCGAACGTCCATTAATCATTTATAGCAATCGATCGCTTAAAACGATTAATAACTTCATTTCTTAAGTAGTACCACTCAACCTTATTATTGTACTTGAGCTAACTCAACCTGCGGGGTTTAGTACAATAAACCTTTGAGCTCCTTAAGGGACGCCATCATCCTAAACGGATACGGTGACTGACATGATAACTAGCGTGACATACAAGATCGCCACCACCCAAGATGCGGAGAATCTTGGTTAGAACATAATAACCTCACTCATAACAAGTTAAAGTGATGGTCAAGAACTCATACTCACCTAATACCTTATCGAGGTTTAGATCATCGTAAGTCACCGAGATCTTGGTTCTTCACGACGGTCGAAAAGAAGAACACATCTCACCGTGATCCTTCAATACGTCGAGACGCGTCAAGATAGACAAGCAACTAAGTCAAGTCACTTCTTATCTATATGCAGCCTAAACCGACAACTCGCCCTTAAGTCGTCTCACCAGGAAACTTTTATATCTCATTAAGCTCGACCAATCATACGGACATCGTGATCTTCACACACCGTATGATCTAACTTATATACGAGATAAGGGGACACAGATATATGCAATCAAGTATTCAAATCGATAGAGATTGTAATAGTGGTAATAGGAAACATTGTATACAAGCTCAACCAAACCGCTTTCAAGATACAAATCAACAATCTTCCACTTATACTAAAGCAAACTTTTAGTATACAATGTGTCTTTCTACTAGCTATTACAAACAACCATCACTTTGCTTCTCCCACTTATACAAAAGTTTCCTTTCTAAGTGGGTGCCATCAAGCGCAATCCAAGTCCTCTAACGTGTTCATCGTAGACTTTTTGCGGCGAGCTCTTCGTGAATGGATCCGCTAGATTTTCCGCCTTATCAATCTTTTCAATTAGCACGCCACCGCCTAACGATTTCTCGTATGACATGGTACTTTCTCTCTATGTGTTTTGTCGCCTTGTGGGTCCGTGGTTCCTTTGAGTTTGCCACATCGCACCGAAAGTTATCACAAGAAACTATGATACTCTTGGGCAAACCAGTACCACACCTAGATCCACGAGGTAGTTCTTGAACCATACAGCCTCCTTAGAAGCCTCCGGCGGCTACATATTCGGCTTCCATGGTAGAGTCCGCAATGCATCGCCGCTTTGCACTCCGCCAGATACGGCTCCACCTCCCAAGGTAAACACATAGCCCGAGGTCGACTTTTTCTCATCACGGTCACTTGAAATCCGAGTCCAGATAACCCAAAGGCATTAGACTATCCGCATGGTAAACCAGCCTATAATCTCGAGTCATTTTCGTGTACTTGAGTATATGCTTTATCGCATCCAATGAGCTTGTCCAGGTTAGATCGATATCTAGCTACTATGCCTACCGCATAGCGGATATCGGCCTCGTGCATAGCATTGCGTACATGTGACTTCCTACGGCGAAGCGTAAGGAACTTGTCTCATTTCCTCTATCTCATTTGCAAATATAGGTGATCGCTGCGTTTTGATAAAGGAACGCCATGTCCGAAGGTAGCAATCCTTTCTTGGCGGTCGCATACTAAAACGAGTAATCACAAGATCAATGTAAGACGCCCGAGATAAGCTCAACATTTTCTTCTTGCGATCTCGGTGAAACCTTGATCCCAAGAATGTACGCGCATCTCCTAAGTCTTTCATTTGAAACCGATCGGATAGCCAACTCTTTACGCCCGATAATGACTTCACGTTGTTGCCAACTAGAAGGATGTCATCTACATAAAGTGCAAGAAATACCACATCACCGCCGACATCTAACCGATACACACAACTCTCGTTAGCAACTGGGTAAATCCATAGACTTTACTACCTCGTCAAAGCATAAGTTCCATGATCGGGAGGTTGCTTAAGTCCATAAATGGACTTCTTAAGCTTCCATACTAGATGCTCTTCACCCTTTACCACATAACCTTCGTGTTGTCGCATATAGATGTCTCTACCTTCTTCAAGGTAACCGCTTAGAAAGCGGTTTTAACATCCATTTGCCAAACCTCTAGTTCAAGTGGGCTGCTATGGCCGAAGAATTCGATGGACTTGAGCATTGCTACAGAGCGAAAAGGTCTCATCGAAATCGATGCCCTCAATCTGAGTGTACCCTTCGCCACAAGCCTCGGCTTTAAAAGCCGAAACCTCTCCATCGAATCTCTCTTCCTCAGATATCCACTTACTACCTACGGCTTCCTTGCCATCCGGTAGAGGTGTCTTTCATATACATCCATAGCCGCATGGACTCCATTTCTAAGTCCATAGCGGTGTGCCATGATCTTGCATCAATATCTTGTATTGCCTCCTCAGATGTCCATGGGTCGATTATTGCATGTTCGTGCACCGACCAAATCCAAGATTCACCCACGAACATAAATCGCTCGGGTTGACGAACAACCCTCCCACTACGACGAGGTTCTACAGCACAATGGCAACGGTGGGTGCAGATACTTGTGGTTCTCTAACTTGCACAACTTGCTGTGTAGGTACCACTTATGCGGTCGGATCTCCAAATGAACTCGACCTACTTCAATTTCTTGAAGTATCCGTGTCGATCCTCCCACTAGACTCGACATCTCGCACTTTGCCTAATCGGTGGTGGAATACGATCATCTTCTAATTCTTGAAGAATGATTTCAACTTTGGACTTATGATTTTTCATATAATCCTCTTCTAAGAATCGGGCATTAGTGCTAATAACGACCTTCCCGATCCTTAGACTATAGAATAAACCACCTTCGCTCCTCTAGGATAGCCAATAAATGACCTTGCGTCGGATCTAGCCTCCAACTTGTCGCTTTCTTGTTCAAAGACGCAGCCGGATCGCCCATATCTTTATGTGGCTTAAACCGGGCTTCATGCCCAAACCACAACTCGAAAGGGGTCTTTTCGACCGACTTGGACGGTACTAGATTTAGCAAGTATGCCGCGCCTCTAAGGCATATCCCGTAATCTAAATAGGCAATGTAGCATAACTCATCATAGATCTAACCATTTCCAAAAGAGTCCTATTTCTTCGCCCGACACACCATTTTGTCAGGTGTGCCTTGAAAGCTTGCCGATGTAATCCCACACTTCACTAGATAGTCCATAAACTCGTTATCGAGGTATTCGCCACCGCGATCGAACGCAAAGACTTGATACTTTACCTAGCTTCGCTCCACTTCCGCCTTAAACTCTTTGAATTTCTCAAAGCATTCGGACTTGCGGTGAAGCGGTATATGTATCCGCACTTGAGTAATCGTCGATGAAAGTGACAAAATACTGCATTCTCCACGAGCTTGTGTGGACATTGGTCCACATAGGTCGAATGGACTAATTCCAACATTTCTTTGCTCTATAACCTTCGCTTTGAAGGGTGCGGTCGACATCTTCCTTCTATACAGGGATTCACGATCGAACGAGTAACCGTGAGATTACCCAACGCCCATTCTTAGCCGCCTTTGATCCTATTTAGATTGATGTGACCTAATCTAAGATGCCGAGAGAAAAGTAGAGTCATCTTCAAGAAAACTTTCTTTTTAGGGTTTGATGAAGATGCAACATAGTTATAGGTATTGTGTTTTGCGTAAATAGTATAAAGCGAATTATATAAGGTGCCAACACGATAACTTCGTCATTTCTTATGATAGAAACACCACTATCAAAATAACAGAATATCCATGAGTAAATAATTTCAAACAAAACTAGGTTCCACCAAAATCCGCACATATAAACGCGTCTTTCAAAACTAAAACTGTTGTCCCAAAACATAAAGAACATCTCCAACCGCAACAGCCTTCGACTTTCGCCACGCTGCCCATGGAGATCGTTATCTCGCCATCAAACAGCTCCCTTGTCCGCAGGAACCCACGCAAGGTGTAACAAACATGATCGGGCCATACCAGATCTACTACCCAAGAATGGGTAGAACAAGTCGCTAAACATGTTTCCGTTTAAAGCAAACCAGCGCACTGAGCCTTGAGCATAGGGCACTTGGCCTTCCAATGCCCGCCTTACCGCACTTGAAGCACTTGCCTCTCTCCTTTGGCTTCTTCAAGCCTCCGGTGGCAACCATGTTCTTGTTCCCATTACTCCCACTATTTCCTCGCTTCTACCACCTTTGGCACCCTTTTTCTATTTCCATTTTGCGATGAAAATTTTGGGCCCTTAGATGTGCTAGCAAGAGCATGTGCTTTTCCCATAACTCCTTCCGCAAAGAACGAGATCATCGAGCAACCGACTAAGTGTAAACTCGGTCTTGCTCATGATCGCATTCACGCCGAAGTTCTCAAAAGACTTGGCAAGTGTATTGAGGATGATATCGACCTTGGCTTGCCGTCAATACCTCCTCCCAACCGATCAAGACTATCCATGAGACGAGTCATGTGAGACATGTTCATGGACCGAACTTCCTTCTTCCATCTTACACGCCAAGATTTCTCTCATTGTGTGAAGCGATCGTCCGATCCGATCGCCCAAACTTACTCTCGAGACTTGACCAAATATCGATCGCGTCTACCATCGATCGATGTTTGCAGAAATGCAAGTTTTTGGACATAGTAGTCATCATATAGCATTTAGCCATATTGTTCGACTTATTCCAAAGTCCGCTTGACTCGCCGCTCATTAGTCGATCGTCGAAGAGCATCGGGTTTGGGAGTAGTGAGAACAAACATGTGTTCTTCAATGATAAGAACATATTCCATGTTTCGCTTCCACTCGATAAAATTTGACCGATAACGGATTTTGTGCGAGCATATTGATAATCGGCGAAGAGACATAACTGAAACGATAATGTAAAACACATAAGCATACGATCGCAAATAATTCGTAATAATAATATTGTAACCTTTGATAAAACAATATTAATTGAAACCTCCAATCGCCCAAGGAATCCCACATGCAAGCCACGCGTGTGGATCGCTACACACGAACCCCCGACCCGGACTAAAATATACCTTTTAGTCGCTTAATTTCAATCCATGTCAACTTATCCTTATGACAAATGAAATTAATGATTGACCTTACTGACCACATCACTATCGCAAGAAGGACTTCATGGAAGTTGTACTTGAGGTGATGTCTAAGCAATGACCACAATTTTAACGTTAGAAGATGAATTCTTAGAATTGGTATACTCACCGGACCATACCGCTTCCAATTCAAATTCTTTGTTATCTCATTTTATATCTATCTCTAGAGAACTTATGAAAATCGCACATGCAAGCTACACGCGTGGACGCCACATGAAACTCCCACTTCTCAATAGATTTAAAATGTTTTATTTAGAAATCTCATCTAACAAACTTATGATAAACAAGGCAAGCAAGTCACGCGTGTGGACGCTTACTCACGGTCGCCTCACTTTGTTTAGAGATCAAAAGTGGAGGTCTTGACATTTTAATTTGAAAATTAATTTGTCGGGTTGCTTGCTTAGTCTTTTATTCAAAAGGTTTGTCCATGCAGATCACGTAATCCTAGCATGCTTTTCTATAGAACTCAACATGTAAAACATCCTCGCGAATTCTAAAATATGCTTGATAAACGCGATAAACCTAGCATGCTTACTATGCGCATCCAATTACGTAAAACACTTAAAGATTTGTCAACGTAATATAAACATACATAGCATGCTACTGCATAATTTAAACATCCACGACATGCATATGAACGATAAAATAAAATAAAACGCTCATCGCGCTCCAATCGTGAAACCCGCACATTTAAATCTAATCTATTACATAGATTTACAAAGCACGTAATTAAACTTGAAAGACGGGCTTGCGTGCACGGGCACGGACCGATTCAACAATGGGCCTCGCGTGCGGGCACGGACCGAAAACTGAAAACGGGTTCAGGGCAAGGCCCGACCAGCCTGCCTGCTTTGTCGGCAGCGTGCTCGCGTGTCCTCGCGGCTACCTCGCGATCGCTAAGCGACCGCAACCCGACGAGCGGAACATCGCTGCCACCGCCGAGCGCCGAATGTCTGCCGAGACGCTCGTCGCCAGCGTCGAACTTCGCGATCATGATCTCGCTATGGCGTCGGGTTTCGCGCAACGCGCGCCCGCCGCCCGCTAGCTCGCCGCGGCCGCAGCACCTCGCGGGTAATCTCGCGATCGCGAAGCTTGCTCGCTGGCGCCAGGATCTCGCGCGAGAACGCCCGTCGCCGCAGCCTCGCGATCGCCTCGCGATCGCGAGGCTCGCCATGAAACCACCCGATGACAGAGAGACCTGTTTTTCCGTCGTTTCGTTCTTCGTTCTTTCGCTCGTTCTTCTTTACGTATAAGATTTACATAATAAAATCTAATCTAACCACGGATTTTCTCGTGGTGTAAAACAAAACCAACAAAAACAATAAACGAGCCACGATGAACGCAGCGGATCCACAATCATTAAAACGCACGTAATAATCAAACGTGAATTAATCCAACAGAGCCAAGATTCGATCCCGTGCTCGATACCAATGTAGGAAAACGATGTTAACCTCGCCCGAGGATCCATGTTGGGTGTTTAATTCACCATACATTGATTATAAACCTAGCATGCGTCTATATAATTAAATCGCAACACGCTGGGGTTTTCACGTGTTTACCTTTCGATCCGCCGAGGTGGATCGAACGGGATGAACGGATCGAACGGTCGAGACTCGTGCTTTGACCTTCCGGATCGTATCCCGGTTGCCCAATCTCCAACGCCGAGTGAGGACGATCTATGGAGAATGCTTCGAAAATCACCGCTTTGCTCTCTACACAATTTTCGAGAACTACACTCTCGAGAATGAGATGGCGAAAATTGCTTGTGTAATAATGAGCATTAACCTGACTTTATCTCATACCTTATATTTATAATGCACTACCTTAATCCCATATGGAAACTACCATAATCCTATATGGAAATTACCATAATCCTATATGGAATATTACCATAATCTTAGGATTATTTCCATACTCATACTCTCAGGATTATTACCATAATCTTATATGGAAAGGATCTATGCATATACCATAAATATAATTATATCCTTATGGATAAAGAGAATAAAATCTTGCCAATGGGAGCATATAGGGGCCGATTTTCTTGCTAAGCTATGGGCCTGGATGGGCCAGCCCAGGGATCAAATGCAAGGAATAAAGATGGGCCTCAAATAAATTAATTATCTTATGTTCAGCCCAGAACATAAATTAATTTATAAACATTCGATCATGCCACTAGAGAAAGAATGTTGACTTACCCTTTATTACCGAAGATGAGTCGGCTTGCACTTAGACATTACTGAATCCTCGTATTTAAGATATCGAACGTCCATTAATCATTTATAGCAACTGACCGCTTAAAACGATTAATAACTTCATTTCCTTAAGTAGTATCACTCAACCTTATTATTGTACTTGAGCTAACTCAACCTGCAGGTTTAGTACAATAAACCTTTGAGCTCCTTAAGGACGCCATCATCCTAAACGGATACGCGACTGACATGATAACTAGCGTGACATATAAGATCGCCACCACCCAAGATGCGAGAATCTTGGGTTAGAACATATAACCTCACTCATAACAAGTCAAAGTGATGGTCAAGAACTCATACTCACCTAATACCTTATCGAGGTTTAGATCATCGTAAGTCACCGAGATCTCGGTTCTTCACGACGGTCGAAGAAGAACACGCCTCATCGTGATCCTTCAATACGCCGTAGACGCATCAAAGATAGACAAGCAACTAAGTCAAGTCACTTCTTCTATATGCATGCCTAAACCGACAACTCGTCCTTAAGTCGCCTCAATGTGAAACTTTTATATCTCATTAAGCTTGACCAATCATACGCACTTACGTGATCTTCTACACATCGTATGATCTAACTTATATACGAGATAAGGGGACACGATATATGCAATCAAATATTCAAATCGATAGGAGATTGTAATAGTGGTAACAGGAAACATTGTATACAAGCTCAACCAAACTGCTTTCAGTATACAAATCCAACAAGGTAATCTTGTAAACATTTTATCAACAGTCAAAGATAAGCAACGTAAATAAGTTCATTTGGAAATAAGTTTAAATAAGAAATCTCATAATTTATTTGGAAAAGAAGCCCCACCTGGACTATGGTTCGTCTTAACTCGAGTCCTAAGTTTGATTGCTCGTCAATGTCCGATCGTCACGTTCGCGTCCACACCTTTACGTAAAAGCGATATTTTAGTACGTCATTCACGTTTCTCGAGACTCTCAAAGTCTAAGATAAAACTTCGATATTCTATATCGGTATAAATTGAATTTCTTAACGAATTTGATACGCTTTTCAATTACGTATTTCAATTGAACAGTTCTCGCTCTTCAAGACACGTTCAACTATTTCGCTTCAACCTTTCCTGCTTAAACGCTCAACGATATAAACACGCTTCTCGATATAAGGATTTCAATTACGAACCCTTTTCTTACTAATGAGGTATCTTGACTCAATTAGTACGCCTTACGCCAGATTCGCCAGATTTATCGAACGATATTTTAAACGCTCGACTTTAAAAGTCAACAAAGTCAACAATTTTGACTTTTCAATAAGAATTTCTTACAATTTCATATTTTAAATCGATTTTCAATCGATTTCATCTTGTCAAGTCCTAATTTCGATTTGTCACGTAAATCGATGGACTTAGTAATATTTTCCCAAATATTAATCCATTTAATCATTTAAACCATATATTTCGCTTATAACGTTATGAATATAACGTTTAGTCCAAACATAGTAATCTATGTTTATAAAATTTTATAAAATCCAAATATGTCTAAAATAATATTTAGTCATATAATATATTATTAAACTTAATTAAAAACGATTTAAAAATCCTTATAATTATTGAATAACTTACGGTAATTATAAAATAATTACCAAATGGTTTTCAAAATTTTTTCTAAAATTAATATAGGGCATTATTATACACTATGATCATTAATATGAATTAATATCATCTAATGTCATTCGATTATCACCTTATAAATTTTATAAGGTCACGGTAATTATTAAAAATTATGAAATAATTGTCTAATAATTCCCAAAATTTTTATACAATTAGTACAATGTCTCAACATCAATATATAACACATTTATAACCTATAGTCCATCATAAACCATTTCTTCATTAAGGAATTTATTCCTTAAGGTCACTGTAATCACAAAACAATTACCAAACAATTCACAAAATTTTCACTAAAATTATATCATTCTCAAACATTATAGTATAACAATATAATATCATATCATCAACCAAAACCATTTGAATCATCACCTTCTTAAGCTTAAAGCTCACAGCTTTTTTGATTACTCATGGGTATTTGGTTTCCAAAAATTCTAATAATATATATACACAATGAACAATATATATTTTTAAAAATCATCAAGAACATAAACATAAATAATAGCTCATACATAAGAACATTTGAAACATATATATACACAATGAACAAGCTTTGAAAATTTTGAGCAAATGAGGTAAAATTGAAACCATGTCCATGTTTTACCTTTGAATGGTATCGATTCAAAGGAACAATGCTAGGTATCACCTTGGTGAAGAGATGAAGAAGAAAAATGAACTAAAATTTTGAAAATGGGAGGAGGGCTCTCGGTTTTTCAAAGAATGGGGGAGTAGAGAGTGTTTTGTGTTCCAAATATTCAAATGAGTGTATAATGAAAAGTGGGGTGAAGGGGAAGAGTCCCTCCCCTATAATGCTCCCTCTCTCTCTCGGTTCTCTCCCTAAAAAATAATAAAAATATTACAGCCTCTTGGTAGTGGGATGGTGATTATTTGCTAGGCTAAAAAGGCTCTCTTGGGATTGGGCAATGAAAAAGGAATGATCATGCTTGTACAAAGAGGGGGAGTTGGCGGTTATATGGGTTCAAAAGGGTGGGTTTTCATTTTTCTTATACCATAATACTATGTATTAATCCATATATAATCATAGATATAAAATGCATGTCATTTAAATAATTAAAACACCACATAGTAAATATATATCGAAAATAACGTGAATTAGGCTATAAAAATATAACTCACGCCATTTATCATTTCAATAGTCATTTTCGTGCCAAATATATGTATATATGTCATAACATATAGTTTAGATAATAAATAATAGCATAAGATAATTTAATGGTATCATTTTATGTGAGAAAACCCTAATTTGTGAAACTAGGGTTTTGAAAATTACATATTGTAATTATCGAGTTCCATAGCTTTATTATTGATTTTAAAGCTAAATAATATTCTAATTATATAAAATAATCATAGGAAATTAATTATTATAATTTCCTGATCATTAAACCCATTTTTCAAATCGTCTCTAGACGTTAATGTTCAAAACGCCTCAAACGATAATAATCGACTCATCTCAAAATGGTCGAGTAAGTTCGCATTAATTCATAATTAATATTCCGTTAATATAGGAATTAATATGGAAATTAATTCCAAGCTTTGCTGCTTAGAAAATTTCATAAAATTCTGACGTTCGATACGTAATCGACGTTAAAATTATACTGTCGAACTTCTTCATAACATTCTATTCCTTAATTCACAATTCTTAGTGAATATAAAAAGGAATTCGTTACTACGTTACTGAATCGAAATCAATATTCGATGTCTTTCAAAAAAATAATATACCTAAAAACCCTAATTCACGGGTTTAGAATATCGTAAATAGGCGTTCGTTTCTTCGGAATATTACATTCCACCTCCCTTAAAAGAAATTTCATCCCAAAATTTGCATACCTTTAGAAAAATAAGTCGAGGTATTGTTCTTTCATCGCTTCTTCAAGTTCCCACGTGGCTTCCTCTTGTCCGTGGTGTCTCCACAGCACTTTGACTAGCGGTATCGATTTGTTTCGAAGTTGCTGAACTTTATGGTCGAGTATTGCCGCGGGTTCCTCTTCGTAGCTCATGTCTGGCTTGAGGATCACGTCGTCTTGATGGATCACGTGCTTTGGATCGTGTACGTATTTTCGTAATTGTGACACATGAAAAACATTGTGCACATTCCCCAAATTTGGCGGAAGAGCCAACCTATAAGCTACTGGACCTATCCTCTCTAGGATCTCATATGGTCCTATAAAACGGGGTCTCAGCTTTCCTTTCAGTCCAAACCTGACGATTCCTTTCGATGGAGAGACCTTAAGTAACACTTTGTCTCCATCTTCAAACTGTAGCTCGGATCTACGCGTATCAGCGTAAGACTTCTGCCTATCTTGAGATTCTTTTATTCTTAGCCTAATTTGTCGGACGATCTCAATCATCTCGTTCACTGCTTCTGGCCCTATGATTTTCCTCTCACCCACTTCATCCCAATAAAGCGGTGATCTACATTTCTTGCCATACAAGGCTTCGTATGGGGCCATACCAATCGTCGCTTGATAGCTATTGTTGTAGGCAAACTCAATAAGGGGTAAAATGTCTTCCCACTTTGTGCCTTGATCCAACACTACTGTCCTCAACATATCCTCTAGTTTCTGGATCGTTCTTTCCGACTGCCCATCAGTTTGTGGGTGAAATGCCGTACTGAAATTCAGTATCATACCCAATTCTCTTTGTAAGCTAATCCATAATCTGGATGTGAACTTGGAGTCTCTATCAGAGGTGATAGATTTTGGCACTCCGTGCAGTCGTATAATCTCCTTTACGTACAGCTGGGCTAACCTTTCGGATCCATAAGTACTCTGAATTGGTAGAAAGTGAGCATTTTTGTGAGTCTATCGACAATTACCCATATGGCGGTGTTCCCTCTTTTCGATTTTGGTAAGTTCTTAACGAAATCCATCGTTATCTCATCCCATTTCCACTCGGGTATTTCTAACGACTGTAACTTTCCGTATGGGCGTTGGTGTAACGCTTTCACCTGTTGGCAAACAAGACAGCGTTCTACGAAAGAAGCTATGTCTCGTTTCATGCCTTCCCACCAAAACTTTTCCTTTAGGTCTGGTACATCTTAGTATCTTGCTCAGGTGGGCGGTGTGGGTGTATCATGTGCCTCACTCATTATCTCATTCAAGCTCGCATTATGCGGAACGATATCCTCCCTTTAAACAATAAGGCGTTGTCCGACGCTTCTTTGAAGTTCTTAAATCCTCCAGACCTTACCCTTTCTCTGATCTTTTCTAACTTTTCCTCCATCCTTTGTTTCTCAACGATTCTTTTTCTTAAATCAGACGTCAATGTGAGTGTAGCGATACAACTCGTGATCGTCTCTGGTTGTTCGACCAATTCAATCCTCATTCTTCCAAACTTCTCAACGAGTTTCTCTTCTTGTATAAAGAGGCATCCTAGTTTGGTTTGATTTTTACGACTTAAGGCGTCAGCTACTACATTCGCTTTACCTGGGTGATAGTTATTACCACAGTCGTAATCCTTCACTAATTCGAGCCATCTTCTTTGTCTCATATTCAAATCTCTTTGCTCGAAGAAGTACTTCAAACTCTTATGATCCGTGAAGATCTCGATCTCACCGTGAGATGGTGTCTCCGTTTTCGATTGCATGAACCATGCGGCTAATTCCAAGTCGTGAGTTGGATAGTTCACTCATGTGGTCTCGAGTTGTCGGGATGCATATGCTATCACCTTCCTTCGCATCAAAACACAACCCAATCCAGCCTTAGAAGCATCTGTATAGACTACATATTCCTTGTCCGCTCGAACTGCTAGCACCGTGCACTTGTCAACTTTTCCTCGAGCTTTTGAAAATTCTCCTCGCACTCTTGTCCAATCGAACTTGATTCCTTTTCGATGTGGGTTATTGGCCTTGCGATTTTGGAGAATCCTTCGATGAATCTCCGATAGTAACCAACTAGTCCTAGGAAACTTGATCTCGTTCTCGAGTTCTCGCGATTTCCATCCTCAGATCGCTTCTACTTTGGTGGATCCACTTTAATGCCTTCTGCAGGACACGATGTGTCCAAGGAACATTACTTCCTTCACCAAAACTCGTGATTTGCTAAACTTAGCAAAAGTCTTTCATCTCTCAAAGTTTGCAACACCGTTCTTAGATGTTCCTTATGACCCTCTTCATCCTTCGAATAGATAAGGATATCATCTATGAAGACCAAAACGAATTTATCCAAGTATGGATGAAATACTCTGTTCATAAGGTCCATAAATACAGCTTGGTGCATTGGTTAATCCGAACGCATAACTATGAACTCATAGTGGCCATATCCGTTGAATGCGATCTTAGTACATCTTGAGCACCAGTATTTTCACCGATGGTAACGACTTGAGATCAATTTTCGAGAATACACCGCCTCCTCGTAATTGATCAAACAGTCGTCGAATCCTGGCAAAGGATATTTGTTCTTGAGCGTCATCTTGTTTAGCTCCCGATAATCTATGCCTCAAAGAACCATCCTTTTCTTGACGAACAAAACAGGAGCTCCCCAAGGTGAAACACTAGGTCTAATGAAACCTAGATCCAACAATTCTTGAATTTGGATCTTCAGTTCTTCCAATTCCTTTGGAGCCATCCTATAGGGCGCCTTTGACACTGGAGCCGATCCGGGTTCCAAGTCGATGGTGAACTCTAATTGTCTATCAGGAGGTAATCCTGGTAGATCTTCGGGAAATACATCCGGAAATTCTCGAACAACTTCTATGTCCTCAATTCTCGTTTCTGGTTTATCCTCCCCGTTCAGGTAGACGAGAAACGCATGGCATCCTTTTTGGTTTATCATCCTCCTCGCCGCAAGGTCTTGTCTGATCGGATTCTCCTTCCCATGCCGATTCCATGAAAATCGTAGCTTCTTGTCCGGGAAAGTGAAACAAAATTTTCCTTTCCTTGCAAAGAATCGTGGAATGATTTCTAGCTAACCACTCCATTCCTAGGATTATATCTACGTCACCCATGGGTATTATGTTCAAATCGTTCGCCAGACCTTAAGTGATCCTAGTGTCAACTCTAGGTTCGAGGTGTATGCGTGGTACCATAATCCCTCCTATAGGTGAAGAGATTCTCATATCCCGACTTGCCTTTTCGCACCTAAGTCCCAACAATTCTCGCATGATTTTGCTAGAAAGGAATGCGAAGCACCAGTCGAACAATATTATAACAGTGCGTTGAGAAGAGCTCCCATACCTACCGTGTTTCCCGATTACATTAGCTCGCCTCCGTGTAAGGCATATGCTCTAGCTGGGCGGTGAGGTCGACGGTGCTTGCCCTCACCGGTTCGATTCTTGTTGCACGTTCTTCTTCCGCTGCCGGCGTTGTCGATGGTTGCCGCCTTTGTTGTTGTTGAGGTGGCTGCCACGGTTGTTGTTGTTGTTGAGTTCTTTGCTGAGGTGAAATTTGGAATTGTGGCGGAGGTTGGGGGAACCTGTATAGCCCTAGCGGTTGGGCATTGCCGGGTTGATTCGCCTTACAATCGTGTCCAGGCGCACTGGGCAATTGTTGGCATAGTGCCTTCTCACCCGCACTTGAAGCACCACATTGCACCATGCACATTCCTTGTGCATCCTATGGCATTTAGGGCATGGAGGAGCCCTTATTTGCTCCCCGGCCCTCTTGCAGGAACAAAAGCGCCTTCTTCCAACCTTGCCTGGGCGTACACGTTTCCTTGCTGTGGTCGCCAGTGACTTGTATTCTCATAGCTTCCCATGTTGCTATTTCCACGACTTGCTTCCCACTTCCTTTCCTTTGTCCATTGTGTGTCGTATCCGAGCCGACATCGCTTGTCTTCGTGCATTCTTTGCCTCGATGTCCAAAGCTCATGCAAGATCCTCGATTGGTCGGTCTCCGTGGTGGCGAGACATCCGTATCTCTCGGCCTTAGACCCGATCTGAATTTCTCCGACATTTTCAAGTCGGTGTCCACTTGTTCGGTGCATATCTCGACATATCGCAAAACGCGTGCGATCATAGTCGATTACTGGACATCTTCTTGCTTCAAAGACATGAAGAATTCATGCTCCTACCTCTTCCTATAGCTCTTGGGTATGTACTTGTCATACACCTCTTTCTTAAAGTCCTCCCACGAGAACTCTTCCGATTGTTCATGATGAAAGTTTTCTTCCGGCCTCCCACCGTAAATCAAAGTCCATTCCATTGGAATGTTACACATGATATCGCTCTTGTCTTGTGCATCTTAGAAAGTTGAAAATTCGTTCAATGGTTCTCATCCATTGTTCAGCTTCCTCTGGACTTCCCTTCCCATTGAAGACAGGAGGGTTTTGTCTGAGAAACAGTTCCTCTATCCTGCGATCAGGTTGAGGTGGAGGTGGTTGGGGTATATCCTCAACTTCCTGTTCAGGGATCCTACCTCTTCCCCTTGGCCTTCCTCGTCCTCTGCCTCTAGCTTCTTGTTCCGGGTTTCTTCTAGGAGGCATTCGATGTATAAGGCATATAATCGTCAATCACTCATTACTTTCATAACTTAACATACATAACATCATCATAGCCTCATTGTAAAACGATCTTAAATAAAACATTTCGTCCTTGACATCCAAAATTTTGCTGCAAAAGCCCACTCGGGGTCATAAATATATATGTATATCCCAAAAACTTTGCCGTAGGCAGGATGTTCAAAAACCAATGGTCATATAACAAAAACATAAATCCCGGCTCACATGGCCTTTCAAAACACCAAGTTTTTCTTATAATATTCGAAAAGCGAATGGCATACGATTACGGTATTTACTAAACCCGTAATTAGGGTTTCGCCGATATTATTCTTATGACATATGATATTGTGATTTCGATTCAGTTCTATATTATACGAATTCCTTTTTATATTCACTAAGGATTGTGAATTAAGGAATTGAAATATTATGAAATAGTTAAATCGATATATTTTAACGTCGATCGCGTGTCGAGCGTCGAATTTTATGGAAATTTACGGCGGTGAAGCTTGGAATTAATTTCCATCTTAATTTCTTTATTAAATGGAATATATTTATAAAGTAAGTACGAGCTTACTCGACCATTTTGAGATGAGTCGATTTTGAGCGTTTTGAGGCGTTTTGAGCGTCAACGTCTGAGACGTTATGAAAAATGAGTTTAATGCTCAAGAAATTATAATAATTAATTTCCTATTATTATTTTATATAATTACAGTATTATTAATTATTAAAATCGAATTTTTAACTATTTAAATTCGATATTTTGGAAGTGGAATTTGAAAACCTAAGTTTATAAACTATGGTTTTCACATGAAATGATACCATTAAATTATCCTATGGTATCTAAACTATATGTTATAATGTAAATGAATATTATTAAGCATTAAAATCATTTTTGAACCATTAAAACTCGATAATATATATATATGGGTTTCGAAACCCTAAATTTTAAATTAGGGTTTTTGTGGTATGAAATGTGCTATAATTTTATCCTATGCTATTATTTAATATCTAAATCATATATTATGATATATATATATATATATTTTGATCGAATTGGGCATGAGTATCAATAATAGGTGTGATTTAAAATTTTATCCTATTTTCCAAAATTTCGATCGGTAATTTGGATTTGTGCACATGTTGTGATTTAATTATTTTCATGACATGTATTATATATCTATGACCTATACTATGATTAATACATTGTATTAGGATAGAATAAAATTAAACCACCCTCTTAAACCCAAATCATGGCCACACCATTAAAACAAGCATGATGATTCACTTTTCAATGGCCCAATGCATGGACACCTTTTACACTAGCTAATGATCACTACACCTCATCATTTGGCTGCCCTTCATCCATTGGATGAGTGTGATGTGTGTGAGTGTATGAGAGAGATATAGGGGAGAGGGACTCTTCCTTCATTCCCCCATTTCCAATATACTCCTCACCCTCTCATTCACTCCATTTTCTCTCCAAACTCAAAGAAGAAAACGAGAACCCCTCCCCATTTCCAAAAAAAATCGAGAGCTCCTCTTCCATTCTTCTCTCTTCTTCTTCATCCTCCTTCCCAACTTTGATCCTTAAACTTTGTTCTTGTGAACCTATACCATTTCAAGGTAAATATGGACCATAAGTACCGAATCATCTTCCCTTTGTTCAAAAGAAAATCGAGCATGTCCTTATGTATATATATGTTAGAATGTTTATGTATGTATATATATGTGTTTAAATGTTCTTATGTATGAGATATGTGCTTATATTTTGTTCTTGATGCTTTTATTTGTAAAAATATGAGGTTATATGCTTGAATGAACATATGACTTGGTATATGGAAATTTTCGAATGGATCTAGTGTATACATATGATTTTGAACCATAGTATATAATGAAATAATAATTTTGAAAATGTATATAAAATGTTCATGATGAACGATTGCTCTTATTTATTTTTTATGATGGATTATTGTTCTATATCATGTTTAGAGTTCATAGTTATGATTTGAAAAATTTTAGAAAACCACAGGTATTTTTATTAAAATACCGTGAGCCATTTAATATGTACCATGGTGTATAATTTTATTTTAAACTTGTGATGACATATTAATGCTTTAATGTATTGATTATGTATTCTATGATTTATTTAGAATTTTGGAAACCATATGTTTAATTTTGAAAATCTTCTATATGGATTGAATGTTGGTGTATGATTTTATTTTAATCATCTGATGATATATTAATGCTTTAGTATATTGTTTATGTGTTGTATGATTTTGTTGGAATTTTGAAATCAAATACCAATAAAAATCAAATAAACCGTGAGCTTTGATGCTCTTGAAGGTGATGATTTAATTGGTTTTGATTAATATCATGATGTTATATTATTATACTATAGTATATAAACATAGTGTATAATTGTTAGAATTTTTGAAATCAAATACCTAATTTAAATCAAAAAAACGAGAGCACCTATGTGCATAAGGTGATGATTTAATTGGTTTTGATGATTAAATGATGTTATATTGTTATACTATAGTATATAAGCATAGTATATAATTGTTGGAATTTTGAAAACCAATTACTACATTAAATCGAAAAAAACCGAGAGCTTACAAGCTCATATGGTGATGATTTAAAATGTTTTGGTTGATGTTATGATGTTACAATGTTATAATATAATGTTTAATCATGTCATAAATTATTTGGAATTTTTAAAAATTGTTTGCTAATTATTTGGTAATTATCTTATAATTACCGATTGCTTTGAGAATTATATTGGTGAATGAATGGTTATGATGGACTATAGGTTATATTTGTGACATATATTGATGTTGGGATATTATACTATGTGTATATCAATTTTGGAAATTTTTGGATAATTATTCCATATTATATGGAATTACCGAATTATATATATGTATATATACTAATAAATGACAAACAATATCATATGGATTTTATAAATTCATATTCTGGACCATAGTGTATAATAATACACTATATTAATTTAGAAAATTTTTCAAAAGTCATTTAGTATTTTTAAATTAATTATCGAGATTTTCGATAATTAATAAGGATTTTAAATCCTTTTTAATTCAGTTTATTAATAAAATATATGTCTAATTAATATTCTGGACATATTTGAATTTTATAAAATTTTATAAACATAGATTACTATGTTTGAGACAAACGTTAGGTTATTAACGTTTTAAAATCGAAAATCTGGCGTTTTATTTATAAAGAGGTTTATTAAATGCGAAATTATTTATAAGTCCTTTGATTTACGTGATAAATCAAGAAATGGGACTTCGATTTTTAATCGATCGAAATTGATTTATAAAATAAAATGGTAAGAAATTACTAGTTGAAAGTCAAAATTGTTGACTTTGTTGACGATGTTGACTTCGTTGACTTTTAAAGTCAAGCGTGCGATTATCGTTCGATAAATCGCGTCTGGCGTAAGATGTACTAATTGAGTATAATACCTCATTAGTAATAAAAGATTTCACAAATGAAATCCTTATATCGAAAACGTGCTCATCGTTAAAGCGTTTAAGCGGGAGCGTTAAGCGAAATAGTTGAGCGTATCTCGAGAATGAGAACAATTGATTGAATAACGTATTTGAAAGCATATTGAATTCATTGAGAATTCGGTTTACATCGATATAAGATATCGAAGTTTATCTTAGCTTTTGAAAGTCTCGAGACTTGACGACGTCTAAAGCCTCGCTTTTTCGTAAAGGTGTGGGCCTTGAAGCGGTGTTGGATCTTGACGTCTGAACAAACCTAGGACTCGATTTACAACGAACCATAGTCGGTGGGCTTCTTATCTTCAAAATGTGGGCCTTTTCTTACCCGCTAAGATGTGACTTTCTTGTTATTCGAAATGAGTTTATTTACAATGCTTATTCTATTGTTGACAAATGTTTACTATATTACACCGCCAAAATATTACATTTTGTGTATGGATCCTATCTGTTATGCCGGGTAGAAATTGTGGCGATAGTTGGAACTTTATTATGACGAGTTATGTCATTTGGGTCGCCTTGACCTTTTAAATGTCGGGTCTGTGCGGGATGATAAATGCACAGCTAGGATTGGCGTGAAGGTTGGAACTATTGCTATGTTAACATATGCTTGTGAGTATTTGTGTCTTTGTGCGGGATTACGGCGGTCACGGCGTCGTAGATGGGAGGCCTCACTCTCGGCGTTTAACTTTAATCTTGTTATGAATTGTTACTATGAGATACGGACCATACACGCGAAAATGCTCGGCGAGCTATGTTTATGAACGAAAATGATTTAGTAAGCCTGAGGCATTTTAACTAAAACCACTTGTGACTTACCTTGATATTGGCGGTAATTCAAATATTATCAAATGTTTTCGGCATGAGTCCACTGAGTGCAATTTCTTGTACTTAGCCACGCATGTTTGTTTTAAATGTGCGGGTTGAGCTCGATGGTGATGATGGAGGATGTGTTGAGGAGTCAGGTGTCCTTGTTGTTTATTTAGGATTTGGCTTTCGCCTTGAATACATATCATCACATATGTATTCACACACTTTCATTGCTAAACTCGAACTCTTTTACTTTATGTCATGAACTATTGAGGTCCATGGGACCATGGTAATTCTTTGGGTGCGATGGCTAAACCTTTTAATCATTGGATATTGTATTATCGAACCTATCGAGCATGCTAATTATAGTTGATATGTACCTCTATCTTAGTCATTTGTCTATAATACTATTCTAGTATTAGTCACCCTCTAGTCCGGGTTAGTCGGGTGGGGGCGTGACAGTGGTATCGAGCACTTTGTTGCTCTTTGTAAACCCAATTTCCTTTTTATTCTAAGTGCAGGTCGAGTCATTTGGACTTCTAGTAACCTCTTGACTCACTCAACACTCCATCACATCGAGCTCAATAGGAAAAAGTAGCGCATTTCTTTCTCAAACTCATGAAATGGAAAATTTTTACATGATGAGCAAGTTGGAAGAGCTTTTGAAAGATTATGTTATTATGAAAATTTTGATGATGGAAATGAAAGTTGAGCAAGAAAAAATTTTCCAAAAATTTTGAGTTGAACTAATGCAAGTACTCAAGTATTGAGATGAAAGTACATGGTGGTACTAGTTGAATGATCAACATGGGATGAATGAACTCACTTTTGATATGTATATGAGTTGATTATGATTGTTATTTTGAAACCGTATTTCCAAATTCTCAAATGAGACTTTATTTCCAAACTTTCAAAATTTTGTTTATGATGAACGATATGTTATCATGAGACGAACCTAGACTCTAAGGAGCATGCTCATGTATCGTGAAAGAACATAGAAGTATGAACTTCTTTTTCTTACGAGAACAAAGAGCGATAGGAAGAATGAAAGTGATGATAGCCTCGAGCTCGAGCGGCGAAGGCGGTGAGAAGGATGAGCGAGGGCGATCTCGACCTTGAAGATGAGCAGCGTCGGCATTTCATCACCACGTCGACACGGTAACCATCGACATAGGCTATGATGTGGACATCAATTACGACTACAGAATGTTCAACTTCAACATGAGGGCGTGGATGTGGTAGGCGTATTACGTCGACATCGTCTCGAATTTTATTTTGGCACGATCGCGCAAATTTCCTGCACTGCGCGATAAATTTGTTTTAGCTAGATCTCTTTCGTTAGGACTCCGATTTGCGCATGGTTTTCACCTGCGTACTCTAACACTGATCTTCATTTATTATGAAGAACAGAATCCCTAATTCTGTCTCCAGAATACGATAGAGTCTGTTGAACTCTAGTTCGAGTGTTTGGTATAAGACAAGGATCTCGTAGCATATATTAAGATGTTATTGGCCTATATGTATACGTTTGGGTAAGACTAAGAAGGTAAGTTGTGATATGTGTTGTACATTATGATGTTGCCTACCTTATAGATTGCTTGGCCCTCGCTAGTTGCTTCACGTTATGTTTAAGTTATCCTTATGCGCTTTTGAGATGACGATAGTTGACTTATGTTAGTTTTGATCGTGACAGATGGAGGGGATGAGATACATTGCTCGGAGGAGGATTGGACCGCACCCGACCCCCGAGGAGGTAATGAGCATTTATCGCTCCAGCTGGATGTGTGCTGGAGAGGACTTGGGCGAGTTCTGGCATACTATCTCCGCCTTTGGAGGCAGCCGAGCCAGGTGCTCTCTGGCTATGATGGCATCGGGCGTCTCTAGCCATACTCCCTTGTGATTGGGAGGACTATGCGGGAAGTGTCGGGGATTATATCTACAGGCGATGGGCGGCTATGACTTGGTGGGAGATTTGCCCAGTTCGTAAGTCACGACTTACGTGTACGGCATTCTGAGGCAGCACGAGAGGACCCTACCTCACTCCCGAGTACACTGGCGGGATGAGTCGCGAGTGGCTATACGGAGGTTCGAGGCGGATTGACCCGATCGTGCCTCCATTCCTTTTGACGAGGCGAGGCCGCCCGCTTAGAAGGCGGCACGCCTAGAGCCTTGGGAGGCTGTGTTCCCTCACTGCATTGGACACCCGTCGTCCACGATACCACCTCCACCACCTATGGCGCACCCGTACCGCGATCGAGCATTTCCGTCGGGCGGCGCGGATGAGAGTGATAGGCGCGTCGGATGGGTATGGCCGATTCGCTATACCTACGATCCGATCCGCCACGACTATGAGCTATATGGCGATGGCGACTTTAACCCCATGCGAGACATACCGATGGTGGAAGGCGATGGGCGGGACCATCGAGGACTACCCGCATGGACATTTCGGCGGCGAGGGCGACTCAGGAAGAGGAAGATCCAGGAGGGCCGGGCGGTGGGAGGGCGCATGATGTAGACACGATGAAGCTTAAAGAGATTTTTTTGTGTTTAAGCACATTGTTTTCCTTTTCTATGTTTGATTTTTTTGATGGATCTAGAAACCCTGACTTTTGGAAGGCCGTGAGGGCCGGGATTTATGTTTTCTGTATAACCTTTGGTGTTGAACATCCTGCCTATGGCAGAAATTTTGGATATATATATATATACATGACCCTGATAGGGCTTTTGCGGCAAATTATGTTTGTTAAGGGTGATATATTTTGTTTAGAATCGTTTTACAATAAGGCCATAATAGTGTTGGTGTATGTTGAGTTGTGGAAAGAATAAGTGTCTAATGATTACCTGTTTTCTATAGCAGCATGCCTCCGAGAAGAAATCCGGAGCAGGAACCCAGAGGTCGAGGTCGGGGAAGGCCGAGAGGAAGGGTAGAATTCACGAACAAGAAGGCGAGGACATTCCCCACCACCCCTCCACCTCAACCCGATCGCGGGATCGAAGAAGCTTTCTAAGCGAGAACCCTCACTGTCTTTAGCAGGAAAGGCAACCGGGAGAAGCCGAGCAATGGGTTAGAGCCATTGAGCAGTTTTACTTTCTTAAGATGCAGCACGGGAAAGGCGTCGTGCGTTACTTTCGGTGATTGGACGGTGACTTACGGTGGGAGGCGGAAAGAAGACCTTCTTCTTGAGCAGCGGAGGAGTTCTCATGGGAGGACTTGAGAGGGCTGTATGAAATACATCCCAAAAGCTATAAGAGGAAAAAGGGCGAAATTTTTCACTGCTAAAGCGAAAAGGATATCGTGACCGACTATGATCGCGCTTTTTGCGAGATGTCGAGATATGCACGAGCAGTGGACACCGACTTGAAAATGTCGGAAAAGTTCGGTCGGGGCTAAGAATGGAGATCTGAATGTCTCTTGCCGACCATGGAGACCTAACTTACTGAAGCTCTCATGCGAGCTTTAGATATTGAGTGACAATGTCAGAAGATAAGTCGATGTCGGCTCGGACACATACTACCGGACGAGAGGAAAGGAAATGGGAACCCAACCGCGGGAATAACAACCGCGGGAGCTATGGGGCATAAGTCACAGCGCCGTGGCGAGAAGCAGCGCTGACAGGACAAAGGCGGAAGAGCGACTTATGCTCCACCGGCAAGGGACCCGAGGAGCAGTTGAGGCACCTCCATGCCTAGATGCCATAGAGCACACAAGGGGTGTGCACGGCAAACGTGGTGGCTGTTACAAGTGCGGGCGCAAAGGGCATTCGCCAACAATTGCCCGGTGTCACGTTCGGATATAAGGCGAACCAACTGGCAATGCTCGACCATTGAGGGCTATCTGACTTCAACCCGGCCGCCGCAACAATTCCGGCCCCAACCTCGGCAACTCCGGTGGCAACAACCCCAACAAGTGGTGCGGCAACCACAATGGCGGCCGCCACAACAACCCCGCAACGCAATGGCGTACCGCCTCAACAACAACGGCGGCGGCCACCGCGACAACGCCAGCGGCGGCGGCGGGCGGGCGGCGGCGGCGCCCGAATCAACAAGGACCAGCGCCCGTCGGCCTCGGCCGGCTCGGGGCTGAGAGCCTACGCGCTGCATAGGAGGCGAGCAGACAAAACCGAGGAAACTGGCGGTATGGGAGTTCTCCTCAACCTACTGTTATAGTCTTGTTCGATCGGGTGCTTCGCATTCTTTTATTGCAAAATCATGCGTGAAATCTTTGGGCCTTAGGTGCGAAAAGTCAAGCCGGATATGAGAATCTCATCGCCTATAGGAGGGATTATGGTGTTACACACTTTTGCTCGAACCTAGAGTTGACATTAGGATCACTTAAGGTTACGGCTAACAATCTAAACATAATACCCATGGACGATGTAGACTTAATCCTAGGAATGGGTGGTTAGCTAAGAACCATTCCACGATTCTATGTAAGGAAAGGAAAATTTCGTTTCACTTTCACGGACAAAACTACGCATTTCCACGGGATCGGCATGGGAGAAGAATCCCGATTGTATCGACCTTCTGGTGAGGAGGATGATGAACGAGAAAGGATGCCATGCATTCCTTGTTTATTTGAAAGAAGAGGATAAACCCGAAGCGGGTAGAAGACATAAAGTTGTCGAGAATTTTGGACGTGTTTCCGAAAATCTACGGGATTACCTCACGATGAACAACTAGAGTTTACCATCGACTTGGAGCCGGATCGGCCCGATGTCGAAGGCGCCTATAGGATGGCCCCAAAGAGTTGGAGGCGAAGATCCAGTTCAAAAATTTTGGATCTAGGTTTCATTAGGCTAGTGTTTCACCTTGGGGCGCTTTGTTTTGTTTGTCGAGAAAGGATGGTTCTTTGAGGATGTGCATCGATTATAGAGAACTAAATAAGATGACACTAAAGAACAAATACCCTTTACCGAATTGATGACTGTTTGATCAATTGCGAGGCGGGGTATTCTCGAAAATTGATCTCAAGTCGGGATACCATCAGTGAAAATCTGATGCGAGGATGTACCTAAAGCTGCGTTCGAACGAGATATGGCCACTATGAGTTCATAGTTATGCCATTCGGATTAACCAATGCACCAGCCGTATTCATGGACCTTATGAGCAGTATTTCATCCATTTTGGATAAATTTGTTTTGGTCTTCATAGATGATATCCTTATTTATTCAAAGAATGAAGAGGATCATAGAAACATCTAAAACGGTTTTGCAAACCTTGAGAGATGAAAGACTCTTTGCTAAGTTTAGCAAATGTGAGTTTTGGTGAAGGAAGTTATGTTCCTTGGACACATCGTTTCTGCGAAGGTATAAAAGTAGATCCGACCAAAGTAGAGGCCGTGCGAGGAATGGAAATCACCAAAGACTCGACCGCGAGATTAGAAGTTTCCTAGGATTAGCTGGTTACTATAGGAGATTCATGAAGGATTCTCCAAAATTGCAAGGCGATAACCCGACTACTTGGAAGGAATCAAGTTGATTGGATGATGAATGCGAGGCGAGTTTCCAAATACTCGAGGAAAAATTGACAAGTGCACGGTTCTAGCGGTCGAGCGGACAAAGGGTATGTAGTCTATCTGAGCGCATCTAAGGCTGGGCGGGTTGTGTTTTGATGCAAGAAGGAAAAGTGATAGCTTATGCATCCGACAACTCGGACCGCATGAACTGAACTACCCACCCATGACTTGGAATTAGCGGTGGTAGTTCATGCCTTGAAAATTTGGAACACCATCTCTACGGAGTGAGGTGTGAGATCTTCACGGACCATAAGAGTTTGAAGTACTTCTTTGAGCAAAGAGATCGAAACATGAGACGAGAGAGATGGCTTGAATTAGTGAAGATTACGTTGTGGTATTAACTATCACCGGGCAAAGCGAATGTAGTGGTGGCGCTTAAGTCGTAAAAGCCATACCAAGCTAGGATGTCTCTTTGTACAAGAGGAAAAACTTCGTTGAAGAGTTTGGAAGAATGAGGATTGAGCTGGTTGAACCACGAGACAATTGTGAGTTGTATCGCTACACTCACTTGACATCGATCTAAGAAAAGGATTGTCGAGAGACAAAGGATGGAGGAAAAGTTAGAAAAGATCGAGACAAAGGGTAAGGTGCGAAGGATTTAAGAATTTCAAGGCGTCGAGACAACGCCTTATTATTTGAAGGAAGGATGTGCGTCCGGACGGCGAGCTACAAAATGAAATCATGAGTGAGGCTCACGATACACCTACACCGCCCACCCGGGCGGTACTAAAATGTACCAAGACACGAAGGAAAAGTTTTGGTGGGAAGGCGTGAAGCGAGACATAGCTTCTTTAGTAGAACAGCTGTCTTGTTTGCCCGGCAGTGAAGCGTTACATCAACGACCTTACGGAAAGTTGCAACCATTGGAAATCCACAGTGGAAATGGGACGATATAACAATGGATTTCGTTACAAGCTTACCCAAATCGAAAAGAGGAAACACGACCATATGGGTAATTGTGGATAGACTTACCAAGAGTGCTCACTTTCTACCTATTCAAAGCACTTATGGATCGATAAATTGGCTCGGTATGCGTTAAGGAAATTATCGATTACATGGGTGCGAAAATCTATTACCTCGATCGAGACTCCAGTTCACATCCAGTTACGGATTAGCTTGCGAGAGAATTGGGTACTAAACTCGATTTCGATCGGCATTTCATCCACAAACCGATGGGCGATCGGAAAGAGCGATCAAGCAGCTAGAAGATATGCTTAGAACGGTAATATTGGATCGAGGTGCAAAATGGGAAGACATTTTACCTCGATTGAGTTTGCCTACAACAATAGCTACCAGCGACGATCGGCATGGCCCCATCTGAAGCTTTGTATGGCAAAAGTGTAGATCACCGCTTTATTGGGATGAAGTCGGTGAGAGAAAAGTCATAGGGCACGATGCGGTGAGCGAGATGATCGAGATCGTCCAGACAAATTAAGATGAGAATCAAAGAGGCTCGGGATAGGCAAAAATCTTCTGACGATGGCGTAGATCCGAACTACGATTTGAAGATGGAGACAAAGTGTTTCTTAAAGTCTCTCCATCAAAGGGATTGTCGATTCGGACTAAAGGGAAGTTGAGACCCGCTTTATAGGACCATATGAGATCTAGAGAGGATAGGTCCGATGGCTTATAGGTTGGCTCTTCCGAAACTGGGAATGTGCATAATGTTTTCACGTGTCGCAATTGCGAAAATCGTTCAAGATCCAAGCACGTGATCCATCAGGCGGCGTAACTCTCAAGCCGGACATGAGCTACGAAGAGGAACCAGCGGCAATCCTCGACTATAAAGTCCAACAACTACGGAGCAAGTCGATTCCGTTAGTCAAGTCTTTGTGGAGACACCACGGACGAGAAGAAGCCACGTGGGAGCTTGAAGAAGCGATGAAAGAGCGATACCCGATTTGTTTTCTAGAGGTATACAAATTTGGGACGAAATTTTTTTAAGGGGTGGAATGTAATATTCGAAAAGCGAACATATGATTACGGTATTCTAAACCCGTAATTAGGGTTTTCGAATATTCTTGTCATATGACATCGAATTGTATTTCGATTCAGTATCGTTATAACGAATTCCTTTTATAATTCACTAAGGATTGTGAATTAAGAAATTGAAATATATGAAATAATTAAACGGATATATTTTAACGTCGATCAGCGTGTCGAGCGTCGGTATTTTATGAAATTTTACGGCGGTGAAGCTTGGAATTAATTTCCATCTTAATTCCTATAATAAATGATATTTATTTATTTAGTAAGTGCGAGCTTACTCGACCATTTTGAGATGAGTCGATTTTGAGCGTTTGAGGCGTTTTGAGCGTCGGCGTCTGAGGCGTTTTGAAAAATGAGTTTAATGCTCGGAAATTATAATAATTAATTTCCTATTATTATTTTATATAATTACAGTATTATTAATTATTAAAATCAATTTATATGCTATTAAAATTCGATATTTTGGAAATGGAATTTTGAAAACCTAAGTTTATAAACTATGGTTTTCACATGAAATGATACCATTAAATTATCATATGGTATCTAAACTATATGTTATGATATATATGAATATTATTAAGCATTAAAATCATTTTGAACCATTAAAACTCGATAATATATATATATGGGTTTGAAACCTAAATTTTAAAATTAGGGTTTCATATGCATGAAATGATGCAATTATTTTATCCTATGCTATTATTTATTATCTAAATCATATATTATGATATATATGTATATTTTGATCGAAATTGGGCATGAGTATCAATAATAGGTGTGATTTATATTTTTATTCCTATTTTCCAAATTTTTATCGGTAATTTTGAATTATGTGCCTATGTTGTGATTTAATTATTTTAATGGCATGTATTATATATCTATGATCTATACTATGATTAATACATTGTATTAATGTGTAATAAAATTAAATCACCCCTTAAACCCACATCGTGATGGCTACTCTTAAAACAAGCATGATGATTTTTTTTTTGGCCCAATGCATGGAGACCTTTTAACACTAGCTAATCATCACTACACCCTCATCATTTGGCTGCAAATTTTCTCCCATTGGTTGTGTGTGTGTGTGTGAGAGTGAGAGAGAGAGAGATATAGGGAGGGACTCTTCATTCTTCTCATCTACTCATCACTCTCATCACTCTGACCATCATCTCTCAAAACTCTCCATCCTCTCTCAAAATCTCAAAAAAAATCGAGAGCCCTCTCATTTTGAAATTTTTCTTCTTCCATTCTTCATTCTTCTCCCAAACTTTGATACCATATAGTGTTCTTGTTGATTCCATACCATTCAAAGTAAATCTGAGACACCATACAAGTACTCGATTCTTTCTTCCATTTGTGCTAATAAATCGAGTGTGTCTTATGTATATATATATTTTTATATGTTTTAAATGTTCTTATGAATGAGCTATGGTTGATATTGTTCTTGATGATTTTATTGTTTAAAATATGAGAATATATGTTTGAATGAATCATATGGTTGTATATTAAATTTTGAAATGGATCTAGTGTATACATGATTTTGAACCATAGTATATTGAAATAATTTTGAAAATTTTATAAAATGTACATAGGATGACCGATTGCTCTTGGTTATTTTGATGATGGATTATTGTTCTATATCATGTTTAGAGTTCATAGGTATTGATTTGAAAATTTTAGAAAACCACAGGTATTTTTATTAAAATACCGTGAGCCATTTAATATGTACCATGGTGTATAATTTTTATTTTAAGCTTGTGATGACATATTAATGCTTTAATGTATTGATTATGTGTTCTATGATTTATTTAGAATTTTTGGAAACCATATGTTTAATTTTTGAATAATCTGTGAGCATATATACATTGAATGTTGGTGTATGATTTTATTTTGATCATCGATGATATATTAATACTTTAGTATATTATTTATGTGATATATGATTTTGTTGGATTTTTGAAAATCATTTACCAATAAAAATCAAATAAACCGTGAGCTTTGATGCTCTTAAGGTGATGATTTAATTGGTTTTGATTAATGTCATGATGTTATATTGTTATACTATAGTATATAAACATAGTGTATAATTGTTAGAATTTTGGAAATCAAACACCTATTTAAATCAAAAAACCGAGAGCACCTATGTGCATAAGGTGATGATTTAATTGGTTTTTGATGATTAAATGATGTTATATTGTTATACTATAGTATATAAGCATAGTATATAATTGTTGGAATTTTGAAAACCAATTACTACATTAAATCAAAAAAGCCGAGAGCTACAAGCTCCATATGGTGATGATTTAAATTTTTTGGTTGATGTTATGATGTTACAATGTTATAATATAATGTTTAATCATGTATGAAATTAATTGGAATTTTTAGAATTGTTTGATAATTATTTGGTAATTATCTTATAATTACCGTGAATATTATTATATATTGTGAATGAATGGTTATGATGGACTATAGGTTATATTTGTGACATATATTGATGTTGGGATATTATACTATGTGTATATCAAATTTTGGAAATTTTTGGATAATTATTCCATATTATATGGAATTACGAATTATATATATGTATATATATAATAAATGACAAACAATATCATATGGATTTTATAAATTCATATTCTGGACCATAGTGTATAATAATACACTATATTAATTTAGAAAATTTTTCAAAAGTCATTTAGTATTTTTAAATTAATTATCGAGATTTTCGATAATTAATAAGGATTTAAATCCTTTTAATTCAGTTTATTAATAAAATATATGTCTAATTAATATTCTGGACATATTTGAATTTTATAAAATTTTATAAACATAGATTACTATGTTTGAGACAAGCGTTAGGTTATTAACGTTTTAAAATCGAAAATCTGCGTTTTATTTATAAAAGGTTTATTAAATGCGAAATTATTTATAAGTCCTTTGATTTACGTGATAAATCAAGAAATGGGACTTCGATTTTTAATCGATCGAAATTGATTTATAAAATAAAATGGTAAGAAATTACTATTTGAAAGTCAAAATTGTTGACTTTGTTGACGATGTTGACTTCGTTGACTTTTAAAGTCAAGCGTGCGATTATCGTTCGATAAATCGCGATCTGGCGTAAGATGTACTAATTGAGTATAATACCTCATTAGTAAGAAAAGATTTCACAAATGAAATCCTTATATCGAAAGCGTGCTCATCGTTAAAGCGTTTAAGCGGGAGCGTTAAGCGAAATAGTTGAGCGTATCTCGAGGCGAGAACAATTCGATTGAATAACGTATTTGAAAGCATATTGAATTCATTGAGAATTCGGTTTACATCGATATAAGATATCGAAGTTTATCTTAGCTTTTGAAAGTCTCGAGAAACTTGACGACGTCTTAAAGCCTCGCTTTTTCGTAAAGGTGTGGGCCTTGAAGCCTTGGCGATTGGATCTTGACGTCTGAACAAACCTAGGACTCGATTTACAACGAACCATAGTCGGTGGGCTTCTTATCTTCAAAATGTGGGCCTTTTCTTACCCGCTAAGATGTGACTTTCTTGTTATTCAAAATGAGTTTATTTACAATACTTATTCTCTGTTGTTGACAAATGTTTACTGCATTACACCGCCAAAATATTACATTTTGTGTATGGATCCTATCTGTTTGCCGGGTAGGGCTGTGGCGATAGTTGGAACTTTATTATGACGGTTATGTCATTTGGGTCGCCTTGACCTTTTAAATGTCGGGTCTGTGCGGATGATAAATGCACAGCTAGGATTGGCGTGAAGGTTGGAACTATTGCTATGTTAACATATGCTTGTGAGTATTTGTGTCTTTGTGCGGGATTACGGCGGTCACGGCGTCGTAGATGGGAGGCCTCACTCTCGACGTTTAACTTTAATCTTGTTATGAATTGTTACTATGAGATACGGACCATACACACGAAAATGCTCGGCGAGCTATGTTTATGAACGAAAATGATTTAGTAAGCCTGAGGCATTTTAACTAAAACCACTTGTGACTTACCTTGATATTGGCGTAATTCAAATATTATCAAATGTTTTCGGCATGAGTCCAGAGTGCAATTTCTTGTACTTAGCCACGCATGTTTGTTTTAAATGTGCGGGTTGAGCTCGATGGTGATGATGGAGGATGTGTTGAGGAGTCGGTGTCCTTGTTGTTTATTTAGGATTTGGTTTTCGCCTTGAATACATATCATCACATATGTATTCACACACTTTCATTGCTAAACTCGAACTCTTTTACTTTATGTCGTGAACTATTGAGGTCCATTGGACCATGGTAATTCTTTGGGTGCGATGGCTAAACCTTTTAATCATTGGATATTGTATTATCGAACCTATCGAGCATGCTAATTATAGTTGATATGTACCTCTATCTTGATCATTTGTCTATAATACTATTCTAGTATTAGTCACCCTCTAGTCCGGGTGGAGTCGGGGTGGGGGCGTGACAGTGGTATCGAGCACTTGTTGCTCTTTGTAAACCCAAATTCCTTTTTATTCTAAGTCAGGTCGAGTCCTTTGGACTTCTAGTAACCTCTTGACTCCCTCAACACTCCATCACATCGAGCTCAATAGGAAAAAGTAGCGCATTTCTTTCTCAAACTCATGAAATGGAAAATTTTTACATGATGAGCAAGTTGGAAGAGCTTTTGAAAGGTTATGTTATTATGAAAATTTTGATGATGGAAATGAAAGTTGAGCAAGAAAATTTTTCCAAAAATTTTGAGTTGAACTAATGCAAGTACTCAAGTATTGAGATGAAAGTACATGGTGGTACTAGTTGAATGATCAACATGGGATGAATGAATTCATTTTTGATATGTATATGAGTTGATTATGATTGTTATTTTGAAACCGTATTTCCAAATTCTCAAATGAGACTTTATTTCCAACTTTCAAAATTTTGTTTATGATGAACGATATGTTATCATGAGGCGAACCTAGACTCTAAGGAGCATGCTCATGTATCGTGAAAGAACATAGAAGTATGAACTTCTTTTCCTTACGAGAACAAAAGAGCGATAGGAAGAATGAAAGTGATGATAGCCTCGAGCTCGAGCGGCGAAGGCGGTGAGAAGGATGAGCGAGGGCGATCTCGACCTTGAAGATGAACGACGTCGGCATTTCATCACCACGTCGACACGAGTAACCATCGACATAGGCTATGATGTGGACATCAATTACGACTACAGAATGTTCAACTTCAACATGAGGACGTGGATGTGGTAGACGTATTACGTCGACATACGTCTCGAATTTTATTTTGGCACGATCGCGCAAATTTCCTGCACTGCGCAGTAAATTTGTTTTAGCTAGATCTCTTTCGTTAGGACTCCGATTTGCGCATGGTTTTCACCTGCGTACTCCTAACGCACTGATCTTCATTTATTATGAAGAACAGAATCCCTAATTCTGTCTCCAGAATACGATAGAGTCTGTTGAACTCTAGTTCGAGTGTTTGGTATAAGACAAGGATCTCGTAGCATATATTAAGATGTTATTGGCCTATATGTATACGTTTGGGTAAGACTAAGAAGGTAAGTTGTGATATGTGTTGTACATTATGATGTTGCCTACCTTATAGATTGCTTGGCCCTCGCTAGTTGCTTCACGTTATGTTTAAGTTATCCTTGCGCTTTTGAGATGGCGATAGTTGACTTATGTTAGTTTTGATCGTGACGGATGGAGGATGAGATACATTGCTCGGAGGAGGATTGGACCGCACCCGACCCCAGGAGGTAATGAGCATTTATCGCTCGGTGGATGTGTCTTGGAGAGGACTTGGGCGAGTTCTGGCATACTATCTCGCCTTTGGAGGCCTTGAGCCCAGCGGTGCTCTGGCTATGATGGCATCGGGCGTCTCTAGCCATACTCCCTTGTGATTGGGAGGACTATGCGGGAAGTGTCGAGGATTATATCTACAGGGCGATGGGCGGCTATGACTTGGTGGGAGATTTGCCCAGTTCGTAAGTCACGACTTACGTGTACACGGCATTCTGGGGCAGCACAGAGGACCCTACCTCCTCCCAGAGTACACAGGCGGGATGAGTCGCGAGAATGGCTATACGGAGGTTCGAGGCGGATTGACCCGATCGTGCCTCCATTCCTTTTGACGAGGCGGGCCCGCCCGCTTAGAAGGCGGCCGCCTAGAGCCTTGGGAGGCACATGTTCCTCCCTGCACATTGGACACCCGTCGTCCACCGATACCACCTCCACCACCTATGGCGCACCCGTGCCGCCCGATCGAGCATTTCCGTCGGGCAGCGCGGATGAGAGTGATAGGCGCGTCGGATGGGTATGGCCGATTCGCTATACCTACGATCCGATCCGCCGCGACTATGAGCTATATGGCGATGGCGACTTTAACCCCATGCGAGACATACCGATGGTGGAAGGCGATGGGCGGGACCGTCGAGGACTACCCGCATGGACATTTCGGCGGCGGGGCGACTCAGGAAGAGGAAGATCCAGGAGGGCGGGGCGGTGGGAGGGCGCATGATGTGTAGACACGGATGAAGCTTAAAGAGATTTTTTTTTGTGTTTAAGCACATTGTTTTCCTTTTCTATGTTTGATTTTTTGATGGATCTAGAAACCACGACTTTTGGAAGGCCGTGTGGGCGGGATTTATGTTTCTGTATAACCTTTGGTGTTGAACATCACTGCTATGGCGAAATTTTGGATATATATATATACATGACCACGATAGGGCTTTTCGGCAAATTATGTTTGTTAAGGGTGATATATTTTGTTTAGAATCGTTTTACAATAAGGCCATAATAGTGTTGGTGTATGTTGAGTTGTGGAAAGAATAAGTGTCTAATGATTACACATTTTCTATAGCGGCATGCCTCAGAAAGAAATCCGGGCGGGAACCCGGAGGTCGAGGTCGGGAAGGCCGAGAGGAAGGGTAGAATTCACGAACAAGGCGAGGACATTCCCCAACCACCCCTCCACCTCAACCCGATCGCGGGATCGAAGAAGCTGTTTCTAAGGCGAACCCTCACATCTTTAACGGAAAGCAACCGGAAGAAGCCGAGCAATGGGTTAGAGCCATTGAGCAGTTTTACTTTCTTAAGATGCGCGGCACGGAAAGGGCATCGTGTGTTACTTTCGGTGATTGGACGGTGACTTACGGTGGGAGGCGGAAAGAAGACCTTCTTCTTGAGCAGCGGAGGAGTTCTCATGGGAGGACTTGAGAGGGCTGTATGAAATACATCCCAAAAGCTATAAGAGGAAAAGGGCGAAATTTTTCTGCTAAAGCGAAAAGGATATCGTGACCGACTATGATCGCGCTTTTGCGAGATGTCGAGATATGCACGAGCAGTGGACACCGACTTGAAAATGTCGGAAAAGTTCGGTCGGGGCTAAGAATGGAATCTGAATGTCTCTTGCCGACCATGGAGACCTAACTTACTGAAGAAGCTCTTGCGAGCTTTAGATATTGAGGCGACCATGTCAGAAGATAAGTCGATGTCGGCTCGGACACACAATACTTGGACGGAGGAAAAGGAAGTGGGAACCCAACGCGGGAATAACAACCGCGGGAGCTATGGGACCTAAGTCACTGGCGCTTGTGGCGAGGCCTTGGCAGCGGCAAGGACAAAGGCGGAAGAGCGACTTATGCTCCACGGCAAGGGACCCGAGGAGCAGTTGAGGCACCTCCATGCCTAGATGCCATAGAGCACACAAGGGGTGTGCACGGCAAACGTGGTGGTTGTTACAAGTGCGGGGCAAAAGGCATTCGCCATGACAATTGCCCGGTGTCACGTTCGGATATAAGGCGAACCAACACAGCAATGCTCGACCATTGAGGGCTATCTGACTTCAACCCGGCCGCGCGCAACAATTCCATTAACCTCGGCAACTCGGTGGCAACAACCCGGCAAGTGGTGCGGCAACCACAATGGCGGCGGCCGCCACAACAACCCCGCAACGCGATGGCGACCACCGCCTCAACAACAACGGGCGGCGACCACGCGACAACGCCGGCGGCGGCGCGGGCGAGCGGCGGCCGCCGAATCAACAAGGACCAGCGCCCGTCGGCCTCGGCCGGCTCGGGGCTGAAACTACGCCTTGCATAGGAGGCGAGCGAACAAAACCGAAAACTGGCGGTATGGGAGTTCTCCTCAACCTACATTATAGTCTTGTTCGATCTGGGGTGCTTCGCATTCTTTTATTGCAAAATCATGCGTGAAATCTTGGGCCTTAGGTGCGAAAAGTCAAGCCGGGATATGAGAATCTCATCGCCTATAGGAGGGATTATGGTATTACACACTTTTGCTCGAACCTAGAGTTGACATTAGGATCACTTAAGGTTACGGCTAACAATCTAAACATAATACCCATGGACGATGTAGACTTAATCCTAGGAATGGGTGGTTAGCTAAGAACCATTCCACGATTCTATGTAAGGAAAGGAAAATTTCGTTTCACTTTCACGGACGAAGCTACGCATTTCCACGGGATCGGCATGGGAGAAGAATCCCGATTGTATCGGCCTACTGGCGAGGAGGATGATGAACGAGAAAGGATGCCATGCATTCCTTGTTTATTTGAAAGAGAGGATAAACCCGAGCGAAATTAGAAGACATAGAAGTTGTCGAGAATTTTGGACGTGTTTCCGAAAATCTACCGGGCTTACCTCACGATGAACAACTAGAGTTTACCATCGACTTGGAGCGGGATCAGCCCGGTGTCGAAGGCGCCTATAGGATGGCCCCAAAGAGTTGGAGGCGAAGATCCAGTTCAAAATTGTTGGATCTAGGTTTCATTAGGCTAGTGTTTCACCTTGGGGCGCTTTGTTTTGTTTGTCGAGAAAAGGATGGTTCTTTGAGGATGTGCATCGATTATAGAGAACTAAATAAGATGACACTAAAGAACAAATACCCTTTACCGAATTGATGACTGTTTGATCAATTGCGAGGCGGGTATTCTCGAAAATTGATCTCAAGTCGGGATACCATCAGTGAAAATACGGATGCGAGGATGTACCTAAAGCTGCGTTCGAACGAGATATGGCCACTATGAGTTCATAGTTATGCCATTCGGATTAACCAATGCACCAGCCGTATTCATGGACCTTATGAGCAGTATTTCATCCATTTTGGATAAATTTGTTTTGGTCTTCATAGATGATATCCTTATTTATTCAAAGAATGAAGAGGATCATAGAGAACATCTAAAACGGTTTTGCAAACCTTGAGAGATGAAAGACTCTTTGCTAAGTTTAGCAAATGTGAGTTTTAGGTGAAGGAAGTTATGTTCCTTGGACACATCGTGTCTGCGAAGGTATAAAAGTAGATCCGACCAAAGTAGAGGCCGTGCGAGGAATGGAAATCACCAAAGACTCGACGAGATTAGAAGTTTCCTAGGATTAGTTGGTTACTATAGGAGATTCATGAAGGATTCTCCAAAATTGCAAGGCCAATAACCCGACTACTTGGAAAGAATCAAGTTCAATTGGATGATGAATGCGAGGCGAGTTTCCAAATACTCGAGGAAAAATTGACAAGTGCACGGTTCTAGCGGTCGAGCGGACAAAGGGTATGTAGTCTATCTGAGACGCATCTAAGGCTGGGCGGGTTGTGTTTTGATGCAAGAAGGAAAAGTGATAGCTTATGCATCCGACAACTCGGACCGCATGGTGAACTACCCAACCCATGACTTGGAATTAGCGGTGTAGTTCATGCTTTGAAAATTTGGAACACCATCTCTACGGAGTGAGGTGTGAGATCTTCACGGACCATAAGAGTCTGAAGTACTTCTTTGAGCAAAGAGATCTGAACATGAGGCAGAGAAGATGGCTTGAATTAGTGAAAGATTACGACTGTGGTATTAACTATCACCCGGGCAAAGCGAATGTAGTGGCTGACGCCTTAAGTCGTAAGAGCCATACCAAGCTAGGATGTCTCTTTGTACAAGAGGAAAAACTCGTTGAAGAGTTTGGAAGAATGAGGATTGAACTGGTTGAACCACGAGACAATTGTGAGTTGTATCGCTACACTCGCGCGACATCGATCTAAGAAAAGGTTGTCGAGAGACGAAGGATGGAGGAAAAGTTAGAAAAGATCGAACAAAGGGTAAGGTGCGAAGGATTTAAGAATTTCAAGGCGTCGAGACAACGCCTTATTATTTGAAGGAAGGATGTGCGTCCGGACGGCGAGCTACAAAATGAAATCATGAGTGAGGCTCACGATACACCTACACCGCCCACCCGGCGGTACTAAAATGTACCAAGACACGAAGGAAAAGTTTTGGTGGGAAGGCGTGAAGCGAGACATAGCTTCTTTAGTAGAAACATCTCTTGTTTGCCAGCAGTGAAAGCGTTACATCAACGACCTTACGGAAAGTTACAACCATTTGAAATCCCTGAGTGGAAATGGGACGATATAACAATGGATTTCGTTACAAGCTTACCCAAATCGAAAAGAGGAAACACGGCCATATGGGTAATTGTGGATAGGCTTACAAAAAGTGCTCACTTTCTACCTATTCAAAGCACTTATGGATCGATAAATTGGCTCGGTATGCGTTAAGGAAATTATACGATTACATGGGTGCCAAAATCTATTACCTCGATCGAGACTCCAGTTCACATCCAGATTACGGATTAGCTTGCGAGAGAATTGGGTACTAAACTCGATTTCGATCGGCATTTCATCCACAAACCGATGGGCGATCGGAAAGAGCGATCAAACAGCTAGAAGATATGCTTAGAACGGTAATATTGGATCGAGGTGCAAAATGGGAAGACATTTTACCTCGATTGAGTTTGCCTACAACAATAGCTACCAGCGACGATCGGCATGGCCCATCTGAAGCCTTGTATGGCAAAAGTGTAGATCACCGCTTTATTGGGATGAAGTCGGTGAGAGAAAAGTCATAGGGCACGATGCGTTGAGCGAGATGATCGAGATCGTCCGACAAATTAGGATGAGAATCAAAGAGGCTCAAGATGAGGCAAAATCTTCTGACGATCTGGCGTAGATCCGAACTACGATTTGAAGATGGAGACAAAGTGTTTCTTAAAGTCTCTCCATCAAAGGTTGTCGATTCGGACTAAAGGGAAGTTGAGACCCGCTTTATAGGACCATATGAGATCTAGAGAGGATAGGTCCGATGTAGCTTATAGGTTGGCTCTTCCATGAACTGGGGAATGTGCATAATGTTTTCACGTGTCGCAATTGCGAAAATCGTTCAAGATCCAAAGCACGTGATCCATCAAGGCGGCGTAACTCTCAAGCCGGACATGAGCTACGAAGAGGAACCAGCGACAATCCTCGACTATAAAGTCCAACAACTACGGAGCAAGTCGATTCCGTTAGTCAAGTGTTGTGGAGACACCACGGACGAAAGAAGCCACGTGGGAGCTTGAAGAAGCGATGAAAGAGCGATACCCGATTTGTTTTCTAAAGGTATACAAATTTGGGACGAAATTTTTTTTAAGGGGTGGAATGTAATATTCGAAAAGCGAACATATGATTACGGTATTCTAAACCCGTAATTAGGGTTTTCCGTATATTATTATATGACATCGAATATTGTGATTTCGATTCGATTCGTTATTAACGAATTCCTTTTATAATTCACTAAGGATTGTGAATTAAGGAATTGAAATATTATGAAATAGTTAAATCGATATATTTTAACGTCGATCAGCGTGTCGAGCGTCGGTATTTTATGGAAATTTACGGTGTAAAGCTTGGAATTAATTTCCATCTTAATTCCTTTATTAAATGGAATATATTTATAAAGTAAGTGCGAGCTTACTCGACCATTTTGAGATGAGTCGATTTTGAGCGTTTGAGGCGTTTTGAGCGTCGGCGTCTGAGAGCGTTTTGAAAAATGAGTTTAATGCTCGGAAATTATAATAATTAATTTCCTATTATTATTTTATATAATTACAGTATTATTAATTATTAAAATCAAATTTTAGCTATTTAAATTCGATATTTTGGAAGTGGATTTTGAAAACCTAAGTTTATAAACTATGGTTTTCATGAAATGATACCATTAAATTATCCTATGGTATCTAAACTATATGTTATAATATATATGAATATTATTAAGCATTAAAATCAAATTTTGAACCATTAAAACTCGATAATATATATATAATGGGTTTGAAACCTAAATTTTAAAATTAGGGTTTTATTGGTATGAAATGATGCAATAATTTTATCCTATGCTATTATTTAATATCTAAATCATATATTATGATATATATGTGTATATTTTGATCGAATTGGGCATGAGTATCAATAATAGGTGTGATTTATAATTTTATTCCTATTTTCCAAAATTTTATCGGTAATTTTGATTATGTGCACTATGTTGTGATTTAATTATTTTCATGACATGTATTATATATCTATGACCTATACTATGATTAATACATTGTATTAGGATAAAATAAAATTAAATCACCCCTTAAACCCACACATCGCGATCTTCACACTCTTAAAACAAGGCATGATGATTCACTTTTCTATGGCCCATGCATGGACACCTTTTAACACTAGCCTAATCATCACTACACCCTCATCATTTGGCTGCAGATTTTCCCCATTGGATGAGTGTGATGTGTGTGCCGTGTAAGAGTGAGATATAGGGAGGGACTCTTCCTTACCCCATTTTCATTATACTCCTCATACCTCTCATTCACTCCATTTTAAACTCAAATCTCCGAGAACTCTCCCCAATTCGGAAAAAATCGAGCTCCTCTCCATCTCCAAATTTCTCTTCTTCTTCATCTCTACTTTCTTCTCCCAACCTTGATACCATATAGTTTGTTCTTGTGATCTATACCATTTCAAGGTAAATAAGGACCATAAGATACCGATCTCATCTTCCTTTGTTCAAAAAAATCGAGCATGCTTATATATATATATATGTGTGTTTGAATGTTTATATATGTATATTTGTGTGTTTTAAATGTTCTTATGAATGAGATATGGATTATATATTGTTCTTGATGATTTTATTTGTAAAATATGAGAATATATGTTAGAATGAACATATGATGTTGTATATTAAATTTTTGAATGGATCTAGTGTATACATATGATTTTGAACCATATGAGTATGTTGAAATAATTTTGAAAATTATATAAAATGTTCATGATGATGACCGATTGTTTTATTTATTTTTTATGATGGATTATTGTTCTATATCATGTTTAGAGTTCATATGTATGATTTGAAAATTTTAGAAAACCACAGGTATTTTATTAAAATACCGTGAGCCATTTGATATGTACCTTGGTGTATAATTTTTATTTTAAGCTTGTGATGACATATTAATGCTTTAATGTATTGTTTATGTGTTCTATGATTTATTTAGAATTTTTGGAAACCATATGTTTAATTTTTGAATAATCTAGTGAGCATATATACATTGAATGTTGGTGTATGATTTTATTTTGATCATCGATGATATATTAATACTTTAGTATATTATTTATGTGATATATGATTTTGTTGGATTTTGAGAAATCATTTACCAATAAAAATCAAATAAGCCGTGAGCTTTGATGCTCTTAAGGTGATGATTTAATTGGTTTTGATTAATGTCATGGTGTTATATTGTTATACTATAGTATATAAACATAGTGTATAATTGTTAGAATTTTTGGAAATCAAATACCTATTTAAATCAAAAAAACCGAGAGCACCTATGTGCATAAGGTGATGATTTAATTGGTTTTTGATGATTAAATGATGTTATATTGTTATACTATAGTATATAAGCATAGTATATAATTGTTGGAATTTTTGAAAACCAATTACTACATTTAATCAAAAAAGCCGAGAGCTATTGAGCTCCATATGGTGATGATTTAAATTGGTTTGGTTGATGTTATGATGTTACAATGTTATAATATAATGTTTAATCATGTTATAATTTAATTAAATTTTTAGAATTGTTTGATAATTATTTGGTAATTATCTTAAATTACCGAATATTATTATATATTGTGGAATGAATGGTTATGATGGACTATAGGTTATATTTGTGACATATATTGATGTTGGGATATTATACTATGTGTATATCAATTTTTGGAAATTTTTGGATAATTATTCCATATTATATGGAATTACCGAATTATATATATGTATATATACTAATAAATGACAAACAATATCATATGGATTTTATAAATTCATATTCTGGACCATAGTGTATAATAATACACTATATTAATTTAGAAAATTTTTCAAAAGTCATTTAGTATTTTTAAATTAATTATCGAGATTTTCGATAATTAATAAGGATTTTAAATCCTTTTTAATTCAGTTTATTAATAAAATATATGTCTAATTAATATTCTGGACATATTTGAATTTTATAAAATTTTATAAACATAGATTACTATGTTTGAGACAAACGTTAGGTTATTAACGTTTTAAAATCGAAAATACGCGTTTTATTTATAAAGAGGTTTATTAAATGCGAAATTATTTATAAGTCCTTTGATTTACGTGATAAATCAAGAAATGGGACTTTACGATTTTTAATCGATCGAAATTCGATTTATAAAATAAAATGGTAAAATTACTAGTTGAAAGTCAAAATTGTTGACTTTGTTGACGATGTTGACTTCGTTGACTTTTAAAGTCAAGCGTGCGATTATCGTTCGATAAATCGCGATCTGGCGTAAGATGTACTAATTGAGTATAATACCTCATTAGTAAGAAAAGATTTCACAAATGAAATCCTTATATCGAAAGCGTGCTCATCGTTAAAGCGTTTAAGCGGGCGTTAAGCGAAATAGTTGAACGTATCTCGAGGAACGAGAACAATTCAATTGAATAACGTATTTGAAAGCATATTGAATTCATTGAGGAATTCAGTTTACATCGATATAAAATATCGAAGTTATCTTAGCTTTTGAAAGTCTCGAGAGACTTGAGCGACGTACTAAAGCCTCGCTTTTTCGTAAAGGTGTGGGCCTTGAACTTGTGTTGGATCTTGACGTCTGAACAAACCTAGGACTCGATTTACAACGAACCATAGTCCAGGTGGGCTTCTTATCTTCAAAATGTGGGCCTTTTCTTACCCCACTAAGATGTGACTTTACTGTTATTCCAAAAATGAGTTTATTTACAATTCTTATTCTCTGTTGTTGACAAATGTTTACTTGCATTACACCGAAAAATATTACATTTTGTGTATGGATCCTATCTGTTATGCCGGGTAGGGCTGTGGCGATAGTTGGAACTTTATTATGACGAGTTATGTCATTTGGGTCGCCTTGACCTTTTAAATGTCGGGTCTGTCTTGGGATGATAAATGCACAGCTAGGATTGGCGTGAAGGTTGGAACTATTGCTATGTTAACATATGCTTGTGAGGTATTTGTGTCTTTGTGCGGGATTACGGCGGTCACGGCGTCGTAGATGGGAGGCCTCACTCTCGACGTTTAACTTTATCTTGTTATGAATTGTTACTATGAGATACGGACCATACACACGAAAATGCTCGGTCGAGCTATGTTTATGACCGAAAATGATTTAGTAAGCCTGAGGCATTTTAACTAAAACCACTTGTGACTTACCTTGATATTGGCGTAATTCAAATATTATCAAATGTTTTCGGCATGAGTCCACTGAGTGCAATTTCTTGTACTTAGCCCTGCATGTTTGTTTTTAAATGTGCAGGTTGAGCTCTGATGGTGATGATGGAGGATGTGTTGAGGAGTCGAGTGTCCTTGTCTGTTTATTTAGGATTTGGTTTTCGCCTTGAATACATATCATCATATATGTATTCACACACTTTCCTCTGCTAAACTCTGAACTCTTTTACTTTATGTCATGAACTATTGAGGTCCATGGACCATGGTAATTCTTTGGGTCGATGGCTAAAACCTTTTAATCATTGGATATTGTATTATCGAACCTATCGAGCATGCTAATTATAGTTGATATGTACCTCTATCTTAGTCATTTGTCTTATAATACTATTCTAGTATTAGTCACCCTCTAGTCCGGGTCGTCCGGGGTGGGGTAATCCCAGATATCTCCGGGCATAGTCCTCCCAATTACAGGGGTCCTAGCCTCCTCCTAGCTATGTATCGCATCTCCTCCATCTGTCACGATCAAAACTAACTTAAGTCAAACTAACGTCACCCGATAAGCAGATAAGGATAACTTAAGAACATCTGATAAGCAACTAGATTAAACTAAACAATCTATAAGGTAGATACACGTCACAAGGTACAGCACATATCATAACTTATATTCTATTCTACTCGGTAACGTATTATCTAATAGCATTCTAAGGTATATGCTATGCTATGAGATCCTTGTTCTAGACCAAACACTTGAACTAATGTTCAACAGACTCTAACGTATTCTGGAGGCAGAATTAGGAACTCTGTTCTTCATAACAAATGAAGTTCGGGACGTTAGAAGTACACAAGTGAAAACCACGCGTAAATCGGAGTCCTAACGAAAGAGAACGAGCTAAAACAAAAACACTGCGCACAGCAGTTTTCAGTTGACGCCGAGGCCGGGGTGTCGTTGCCGAAGTCAATATGTCGACTCCGGGGTCAAAGACAACAAATGTTAAAAATACCGAGGTCAAGAAAAATGCAAGCATAACTGACGGTGTCACAGGCACCGAGGTCATGGATGCCGAGGTCAAGAGTGACGAAGTCGATAGTGATAACGCCGAGGTTACTGCCGAAGTCACTTCATTGCCGAGATCGAAGTGGAGTTCGGGCGAAGGTTTAGAAATTTTAATTGCCGAAGCCGAAGTCTTAAATAATACCGAGGTCGAAGTCGAAGCTAATGCCAAGACCGGGGTCATCAATAACGTTGAGGTCGGCGATGATAATGCCGACGTCAAGGTCGTCGCCGAAGTCGAAGTCACAATTGTCAACTCCGATGTCGAAGACGTTAAGCGCCGAGGTTGATGGGGACGGCGCCGAGGTCGCACTTCGGCATCCTCCTCACTTCAGCTCGGCTTCGGTTTTCACTCTAGTTCTCACTTTGGTATTTCCTCTTCAGCTCGCGTTTAGCTCGCATTCCAGCTCGTACTTTGCGGATCGTCTTCCGGCCACTTGGCTTGTATTCAGATTCGCGCCTTCGCCAGGTCATTTCGACTTGCTTGATTCGTCGCGGTTGCTTTCTTCAGCTCGCCTACGGTAGTTCGGCAATTTGCCGCAGCTCGTCGTTGGCACCTCTATGCCCATGCCGAGGTCGTTTATTTCCAAAGTCGAAGGCGTTCTTGAAAGGGAAAGAAAGTTCATACTTCTATGTTCTTTCACGATATGTGATCATGCTCCTTAGAGTCTATGTTCTTTTTGTGATAACATATCGTTCATCATAAATCTTTGAAATTTGGGGAATAAAGTTCCAAAATAACGACGTAAACAATTCATACATGTATATCAAATTGAATTCATCCTTTCAACATTGATCAATCAACTCGGTTCAAACATGTACTTTTATCTCAAAACATGATCACTTGCATAACCCCTCGTTTGATTTCAAAATCAACGTTTTTGAAGAACTTTCTTGCTCATATTTTCATTTTCATCATCAAAACCTCATAATATCATAACCTTTCTTCCCTTTTTCCTTCAAAATACTTCCAAACTTGTTCATTATTGAAAACTCTTCATTTTATGAGTTTGAGAAAGAAATCCAGTTACCTTTTTCCCGGTAGAGCTCGATGTGATGGAGTGTTGATAGTAGTCCACAGATTTCTAGAAGTCCAGTGACTCAATCTAAACTTAGTTTTTGTAATGAATTTGGGTTTCAAAGAGCAACAGTGCTCTGATACCACTCTGTCACGACCCCACTCCGGATAACCCGGACTTGGAGCGGACTAATACTAGGAATAGTATTTAGGATTTACAAAGGCTATTATAAAGACGCATATCAAATGTAAACTATCATGCTTAGACCATAACATACGATGCTAACTTATTAATCAGGTGGTTTAGGCCATCAGACCCAAAGATTAGCAATGGTCTGACGGACCTCAACAATGTTTGTCACATTATCCTCCAATGCATCCAAAAGGGAATTTAATGATCCAAGGACTTCAACAATTCATGACATCATACATAACATAAATAAATTCAGAGTTGCGTGCGAAAGTGTGTGAATACATATATGGCGATATGTATTCAAGGTAAAACCCATTCTCAACAAAACAACAAGGACCTTTGGACTCTCAACACCTCCATCACCATCATCGAGCTCAACTGCACATTTAAAACAAACATGCGGTGAGTACAAGAATGCACTCGGTGGACTCATCTTGAAAATATTTTATCATAATTGAATTACATCGCGATATGATGGTAAGACACAAGGGTTTTAGTTGAAATGCCTTGTGCTTACTAAAACATTTTCATCAGTTCGTAAAAGTCGCTTGGCCAAGCATTTTCTTGGTGTGTATAATCCATATCCCACATCCTCATTTCATCATAACAACATAGTTCGAACGTCGTGAAGGAGGCCTCCCTCTACGACGCCGGACCGTGGTGTCCTTACAAAGACACGGTCCCACAGGTGTACACGTTAACCCTAGCCAGGCATTGTCTTCCGTCATAGGATCCGATATCGATTTCATAACTGGGTTGGGCGTGACCCAACAAAATTCATCTCATTTCATATCATCTCATAACATTTCATATCATTCATTCCGGATAGGATCCATACACAAAACAGAAACATTTTTAGAAGGTAATCTTGTAAACATTTTATCAACAGTTGAAGATAAGCAACGTAAATAAGTTCATTTGGAAATAAGTTTTTAAATAAGAAATCTCACATTTTATTTGGAAAAGAAGCCCCACCTGGACTATGGTTCGTCTTAACTCGAGTCCTAAGTTTGATTGCTCGTCAATGTCCGATCATCACGTTCGCGTCCACACCTTTACGTAAAAGCGATATTTTAGTACGTCGTTCACGTTTCTCGAGACTCTCAAAGTCTAAGATAAAACTTCGATATTCTATATCGGTATAAACTGAATTCCTTAACGAATTTGATAAGCTTTTCAATTACGTATTTCAATTGAACAGTTCTCGTTCTTCGAGACACGTTCAACTATTTCGTTTCAACCTTTCCGGTTTAAACATTCAACGTATATAAATACGTTTCTCGATATAAGGATTTCAATTACGAACTCTTTTCTTACTAATGAGGTATCTTGACTCAATTAGTACGTCTTACGCGTATTAGCGTATTTATCGAACGTATTTTCGTACGTTTGACTTTAAAAGTCAACAAAGTCAACAATTTTGACTTTTCAATAGTAATTTCTTACAATTTCATATTTTAAATCGATTTTGAATCGATTTCATCTTGTCAAGTCCTAATTCTCGATTTGTCACGTAAATCGATGGACTTAGTAATATTTTCCCCAAATATTAATCCATTTAATCATTTAAACCATATATTTCGTTTATAACGTTATTAAATATAACGTTTCGTCCCAAACATAGTAATCTATGTTTATAAAATTTTATAAAATCCAAATATGTCTAAAATAATATTTAGTCATATAATATATTATTAAACTTAATTAAAAAGGATTTAAAAATCCTTATAATTATTGAATAACTTACGGTAATTATAAAATAATTACCAAATGGTTTTCAAATTTTTTTCTAAAATTAATATAGGGCATTATTATACACTATGGTCATTAATATGAATTAATATCATCTAATGTCATTCGATTATCACCTTATAAATTTTATAAGGTCACGGTAATTATTAAAAATTATGAAATAATTGTCCAATAATTCCCAAAATTTTTATACAATTAGTACAATGTCTCAACATCAATATATAACACATTTATAACCTATAGTCCATCATAAACCATTTCTTCATTAAGGAATTTATTCCTTAAGGTCACGGTAATCACAAAACAATTACCAAACAATTCACAAAATTTTCACTAAAATTATATCATTCTCAAACATTATAGTATAACAATATAACATCATATCATCTACCAAAATCATTTGAATCATCACCTTCTTAAGCTTAAAGCTCATGGCTTTTTTGATTACTCATGGGTATTTGGTTTCCAAAAATTCTAATAATTATACACTATGCTTATACACTATAATATAACAATATAACATTATAACATTCATCAAAAACCATTTGAATCATCACCTTAAGGAGCTTATAGCTCACGGCTTATTTGATTTTAAAATGGTAATTGATTTCCAAAAATTTCAACAAAATCATGTAACACATAATCAATGTACTAGATCATCAATATACCATTGCATGTTCAAAATAAAAATCATACACTAAGACACAAATTAAATAGCTCACGGTCCTTTTGTAAAAATAGTGCATTTGGTCTTCAAAAATTCTAATAAATTCATGGAACATATAATCAAGGTTCTAGAGCATTAATATGCCATTGCATGTTCAAAATAAAAATCATACACTAAGGTACCTATTTATATGCTCACGGTAATTTTTGAAATAAGGCATAGGGTTTTTTTCAAAAATTCTAAATAAATTACTATGAACTCTAAACATATCATAGATCAATAATCCATCCTCAAAATAAATTTAAAAACATTCGAACATCATATAAATTTTTATAGCATTTTCGAAAATAATTTCTAATAATATCTAAGGTTCAAACTTAACATATATTGGCTAGATCCTTTCAAAAATTACACATGCAATGGCTTAAATCCATTTTAACAAACATTTCCTTATTTTTAAAAATAAAAATCATCAAGAACATAAACATAAATAATAGCTCATACATAAGAACATTTGAAACATATATATACACAATGAACAAGCTTTCGAAAATTTTGAACAAATGAGAGTAAAAATCGAAACCATGGTCCATGTTTTACCTTTGGAATGGTATTGATTCAAAGGAACAATGCTAGGGTATCACCTTGGTGAAGAGATGAAGAAGAAGAAATGAACTAAAATTTTCGAAAATGGGGAGGAGGGCTCTTGGTTTTTCAGCAGCAAAAATGGGGGAGGAGAGAGTGTTTTTGTGTTCCAAATATTTGAAATGAGAGTGTATAATGAAAAGTGGGGTGAAGGGGAAGAGTCCCTCCCCTATAATGCTCCCTCTCTCTCTCGGTTCTCTCCCTCAAAAATAATAAAAATATTGCAGCCTCTTGGTAGTGGGATGGTGATTATTTGCTAGGCTAAAAAGGCTCTCTTGGGATTGGGCAATGAAAAAGGAATGATCATGCTTGTACAAAGAGGGGGAGCCGGCGGTTATATGGGTTCAAAAGGGTGGGTTTTCATTTTTCTTATACCATAATACTATGTATTAATCCATATATAATCTTAGATATAAAATGCATGTCATTTAAATAATTAAAACACCACATAGTAAATATATATCGAAAATAACGTGAATTAGGCTATAAAAATATAACTCACGCCATTTATCATTTCAATAGTCATTTTCGTGCCAAATATATGTATATATGTTATAACATATAGTTTAGATAATAAATAATAGCATAGGATAATTTAATGGTATCATTTTATGTGAGAAAACCCTAATTTGTGAAACTAGGGTTTCGAAAATTACATATTGTAATTATCGAGTTCCATAGCTTTATTATTGATTTTAAAGCTAAATAATATTCTAATTATATAAAATAATCATAGAAAATTAATTATTATAATTTCCTGATCATTAAACCCATTTTTCAAATCGTCTCTAGACGTTAACGTTCAAAACGTCTCAAAACGATAATAATCGACTCATCTCAAAATGGTCGTAGTAAGTTCGTACTTACTTCATAATTAATATTCCGTTAATATAGGAATTAATATGGAAATTAATTCCAAGCTTTGCTGCTTAGAAAATTTCATAAAATTACGGCGTTCGATCGTGTCGATGTTAAAATTATACTGTCGAACTTCTTCATAACATTCTATTCCTTAATTCACAATTCTTAGTGAATATAAAAAGGCATTCGTTACTACGTTACTGAATCGAAATCAATATTCGATGTCTTTCAAAAAAATAATATACGCAAAAACCCTAATTCACGGGTTTAGAATATCGTAAATAGGCGTTCGTTTCTTCGGAATATTACATTAACTATCACCATATGTCATTAATCCATCAACATATTATCACAATAATTTTCGGTCATCACTATAAAAATCATAGCATGCTTAGCTTGTAATTAAAACAATACATAAGATCATACTTAACATAATAAACATTTTTAACAAGCCACTAAACATGATAACGTTATTCCTCATATTTTTAGCATTTATAATATAAGCATATATATTAAAATCAAACGGTTGGAAATCGAAAATTTTAACGTATATGGAAAGCTCGTTCGATTCTAACCTTTTAATCGGCGTTGATTTTTAGTGCAAATGATTTTCTATCAAGGATTTGGGATATTAATTGAAGAACTCTCTCTTTTTCTCCTCACTTTGCTCACGGTAATATGGTCTTGGAAATGAGAGATGTTTTGCTTAAGTAAACATCCTATTACTATTGTTAACATTAAATGTAATAAAACAAGGAATACACTCTAATTCATGCATACATATCACGGTTCACACACATAACATTTGCAAGCCTTTTATTTTTGGTGACTCACTACTACTTTAATGACTCACAATATGACATAGTAAATGCACCTTACAACAATTAATTGAATGAAACAAAAATCCTCACTTTTTTCCTCATTACATACGTCGGCCATGACAATTTGCACAAGGATGAGTTTTATTATTTTTGTCTTATACCACAACAAATATCCTAAACATTTACTACATGCAAGCCATCATCAAGCAAGAGTTCCAAAATTTCTTCCAACCTCATTTGATTCACTTTACACGGCTATGACCAAGCCATTGCACATCCCACTTGATTCCTTCATCAATTATCTTGTTTTATGTGTAATAATATCTTACTACCATATTTACAATGCATGATGGAAAGATAGCAAAAATTTCTTCCATTTATTCCTAATATACAAAACTCACGACACTTGTATACTATAAGTGCTAAACATTTTATTTTCTTGCAATTAATAGCTATCTAACACAATATAGGTCTTAGATGATATATTAAATCATAGGAAAAATTATTAAAATGATTAATGTTTCAAAACCCTAATTTTCGAAATTAGGGTTTTCGAAAATTGCACATTTATACAATAATTATTCCTTAATTCTCTAGTATTGTTTTAATGATAATTAATGCTCTTATTACATAAAATAATCATAGGAATTTAAATATTATAATTCCTCAATCGTTAGACTAAGTTTCCGAATCGTCTCTAAATGTTGATGTTCGAAACGTCTCAAAACGTTAATAATCGGACCATCTCAAAATATTCATAATAAAGTTGTAATCACTTTATTAATTCATTTAACTAATAAGGAAATTTAATTCTAAGCTTCTTCACTTAGAAAAATAACGTAATATTAACTATCGATATTCAATCGACGTTATAATAATACTGCTGAAAGAATTTATATAAACTATATTCCTTGATTCACTAATCATTAGTGAATATGATATAAGAATTCATTATATCATAAATAGTCGAAATCAATATTCGATAAGTACTATTTCAATTATCGAGATAAAACCCTAATTTACGAATTTTTATCATCGTAATTAGGCTTTAAAATTTCGGGATATTACTAGCTCAACCTGCACGTTTAATACATGATGACTAATCATGTTATAAAAATTACAAAAATGTAAACTTCTTTATAAATAATACCAACGTTATAAATGCATACTATTAATCCATATCGTTCCGATTTCAAAACTCAATTTCTAATAAAATGCTCTCTACTTGTGTAATATACCGAAGAATTAAATACCTAATTACGATATTTAAATTCGTAAATTAGGGTTTTGCCGAAATAATAGAATTAGTAATATATCGAATAATGATTTCGATTAATTACTGTAATAGCAATTTCCTATTTTATATTCACTAAGAATTGTGAATTAAGGAATAGAATTTTATAAAGTGTTTGGCGATTATTTTAACGTCGATTGAGTATCGATAGTTAAAATTTCGTAAAATATTCTAAGCATCGAAGCTTAGAATTAAATTCCATTATAAATGGAATAAATTAATAAAGTGATTACGACACGACCATTTTGAGATGAGTCGATAATTAACATTTTGAGACGTTTCAAACGTTAACGTTTAGAGATGAATAGAAAATGAGTTTAATGATCAAGGAATTATAGTATTTAAATTCCTATGATTATTTTATGTAATTAGAGTATTATTTAGCGTTAAAACAATGCTAGAACACTAAGGATTAATTATTGAACCAGTTTAGAATTTTCGAAAATCCTAATTCGAAAATTAGGGTTTCCTCACATGAAATGATACTAATAATTTTTCCTATGATATAATTTATCATCTAAAACATATATTATGATATATATCTATAATTAACATGAAAATAAAATATATACCACTTGTGAAGTGAAAATGCCGTGACTTTACATGGTGTAACAAAGTTTACATGTGTTTTTGAATTTACAATGCTATGTTGTGATTAAATCATGCAAGTGAGATATAATTTGTACACATTAACCAAGTAAACATAGTGTTCAAGCAAGTGGATACATGATAGGTGATAGTAGCCGATTTCTTTGACCATACAACACTTTGATGATGTATAATACATATGGGAATGTGTACATTGATTAAATGCGAGGAATCAAGACAAAACAATTTAATTGTTCCTCTTGAACACCATCTGATAAGACGACTCTTGGTCCCCAAAGCAAAAGATATTTCTTTGATTTGTTCAAAATGTAAAATGTAAGGATAGTAACTTATGGTGATGTAATATTTGATGAGTCATAAAGCATGATTTTAATTGTCTTGCTTGTGTTGTGAGTGTATGGTGAGAGTATGAGAGAGTGAGAGGAATTATAGTGTTCCATTCATTTACTTAAGTATTTGTGCTTCATAAAACAAACACATCACTCATCCTCACAAAGCAAGAAAAATACCGTGAGCTTCCTCTTTGAAAAGCTTGAGAGTTCTTTTGTTTCAATCACCAAAAGCTTGACCCAAATAAAGCTTGTTCATATAAAATCAATACTGGGTAAAAAGGTTAGAAATCGAACGAGCTTCGATTGTACACTAAGTTTTTAATTTTTCAATGGTTAGATTAAAATGTTAAGCATGTGTTCTTAAGTATGAATTTATGCTAGCAATGATAGTTGTTCATAAATAATGCATATTAAGATGAACTATAAGCATGTATCATGTTTAAATTGAAATTTAACATGCTATGAAATATATCATAATGATCGAAAATTTTCTTGAATGATTTAAGGATAGATTATTGATCTATAATGTTATAGGAGCTTGTAGTGATTTTTGAGAATTTAAAAAATTCATATGCTATTTGATTCAATATTACCGAAAATATGAAGAAAATAGGAATTGATGTACAAAATTTAATTTAAGAAATGTTATAGCATATTGATGATCTAGGACCTTAATTATGTACTACATGATTTTACTAGAATTTTTGGATATTATTTGCTCAAAATATTCAAAATGACCGAGAGTTACAAGGCTTGGTTAAGGCATGATTTGGTTGATTTTAGTAAATAGTATAATGAAATGTTGCTACATTATAGTATATAAGCATTGTGTAATTTTGTTGGAATTTTATAAAATGTTTGGTGTATAGTTGTGAAGGAACCGAAACCATTGAACAATAATCCTTGATGTAGAAATTGAATATGTTGGACTATAGGTTATAATTATGTTATAGATTAATGTTGGGGCCTTGTATAAATTAATTAGAATTTTAGAAATTTATTGGACAAAATTTGAGACAAAACCGTGATCTATGGAACAAAATAAGTGATGCTCAAATTTTTCTATAGTTAATGTTAATACATATTAGTGATACTATGATAAAATAGTACACTATATGAATTTAGAAGAATTTTTGGAAGAAGATTGAAAATAAAGCTTAAGGGCCGTGAGTTTGCATAAATATATTAAGGATTTTAAATCCTTAATATCAAGAAAAATAATACATCATATGTCTAGAAATTATTTTAGACATATTAAGAATTTATGGAATTTTATAAACATAGAATACTATGTTTATGACGAAACGTTATATTAAATAACGTTAGAAATGAAAAATAATGTTTAATGAATAAGTTGATTAATATTTAAGAAAAATATTAATGGAGTTTATCTATTTGCGTGAAAAATCGAGAATTAGGGCTTTATGAAAAGAAATCGATTGAAAATCGATTTATGTTGAAATTAGATATTAAAAATATAAGTTATTAAAGAATTTATTAAGAAAAGTCAAAATTGTTGACTTTTGAAATTAACGTATGAAATACGTTCGATAAATACACTAATACGTGTAAAACGTATTAATTATATAAGAAAATCTCGTTGGTGAGAAAAGATTTCATAATTGAAATCTTTGTATCGAAAACGATGAGGATCGTTGAACGTTTAACCTAAAAGGTTAAAATGAAATAGTTGAACATATCTCGAAGTACGAGAAATGTTTAGTTAAGATACGCGATTGAACGGCGTGTTGAATTCGTTAAGGAATTCAAATTGTATTAGTATAAGTTGTCAAAGTTTATTCTAAACTTTGAAAATCTCGAAAAACGTGAACGACGTACTGAAATCGTTTTATTCGTAAAGGTGTGAATGACTGACGGCGACTTGACGTTGATGATAAATCGAGTTTAAGATGATCCAGAGTCCAGGTGGGCTTTACTATACTCTTAAATGATAAAATGCTGAATAAATGATTTTATTTACGACGCTTATATCAAGAAATGATGATAAAATGTTTATGAAATTACACCGCGAAAATGTTTATGTTTTATGTATGTATCCTATCCTTGAATGAAATGATATGAATGTGTTGGGTAGCTCCCAACTTATGAATGAAATCGAATTCGGATCCTATCTTGGAAGGCTTATACAGTTAGGATTAACGTGTACACAAGATAATAGTATTTGTGGGGCTGTAAGGACAATGCATCGGCGGTCACAACGACGTGAGGAGGCCTCGCTTCTCGACGTTAAATGATAATGTTATGGTAAAAGGATAAGGATATGGATCATACATGCAAGTAAAATGCTTGTGGCGATGATGTTTATGAGCCGATGAAAATGATTTAGTAAGTACAAGGCATTTCAAGAAAACCCTCAGATCTTACCATGATGTGGCGATGTAATTTAAATACGATTAAATGTTTTGGCATGAGTCCACCGAGTGCATTCTTGTACTCGACCACGCATGTTGTTTTTAAATGTGCGAGTTGGTGATGATGATGATGATGGAGGGTGTTGAGGAGTCAGGAATACTTTTTGATGTTTATATGTTAGAAACCTTGAATACACATCGTCATATGTGTATTCACATGTTTTCCGCTGCAGTTTGAACAATGTTTATGTTATGTTATGATATTAACAGTTGAAGTCCTTCAGATCGTTGGTATTCTTTTGGATATGTTGGCCTAGCCTTTCTTGTACATTATGCTTGTAATGTATATAATGGTCGAATCGTCTTAGTTTATGTGATATATGTCTTTGAAAAGTCTTTCATGATCCCTAATTATTGTTCCTAGTATTAGTCCTCTTTAATCCGTCCTTGGATTAGCGGACTGTTACAGAGTGGTATCAGAGCAGTTCGCTCTTTGAATCCAAAACCTTCTTTCAAAGTTGAGTCTAGATTGAGTCACTAGACTTCTAGAAATCTGCTGACTATACTCAACACTCCATCACATCTAGCTCAACCGGGACGAGGTAAATGATTTCCTTATCAAATTCTTGAAATGAAAAGTTTAATGATGAACAAGTTTGAAATCATATTTGAATGAAAAAGGAAAGAAATGTTATCATGTTCGATTGAAATATAAGTTACGAGAAAGAAAATTTCGAACTTTGTTTTTGAAATCAAAGAAAGTTGACTAATGTTGGGGAAAGAAAGTTATGCAAAGTGATCGTATTCAAAATGAATACCTATGTTCGATAATGGGCATTACGTGCCAAGAACGAAATGTTGAATTAACAACATTCAATTAATACATGCTTTAATAGTTATGTTATGAAATTGAATAAAACTTTTGAGTTTCATAACTAAATTCGTTCAAATTTCAAGATTTTGTGTAATGAATAAATATGCTTGAAACGAACGTGAATGGCCAATGTTGAAATGATAAATTCTTCGGAATTCAAAGAAATGAGCATGTATGAATGAACTGTGTTTTCATTCTTTGAAACTTTAGTTTCAAATCTCAAGATTGATTATGACAAATGTTATGTCATCACAATAAGAACATAGACGATATAAGAAGCATGATCACGTATTGCAAAAAGAACATAGAAGTACGAACTTCCTTCCCTTACAAGGACAAAAGAATGACATGAACAACGAAAGTAACGATAACCTCGAGCTTCGAAGGCAAAAGACGAATGTGAAAAACGAGTACGACCTCGACCTCGGCATGTGTGACATCGGCTTCGACCTCGGCATGTGCGACCTCAACCTCGGCATGTGCGACATCGGCTTCGACCTCGGCATGTGCGAACTCGACTTCGATCTCGGCATGTGCGAACTCGACTTCGACCTCGGCATGTGCGACTTTGATCTCGGCATGTGCGACCTCTACTTCGACCCGGCATGTGCGACTCGATCTCGACCTCGGCATGTGCGACCCCGACTTTAACCTCGGCATGTTCGACCTCGACTTCGATCTCGACTTCGACCTCGGCATGTGCGACTTCGACTTCCACTTCGGCATGTGCAATCGTCGACTTTGACTTTGAAAGTCCATAACATCGACTTCGATATGTCGACCTTGGTAGCTTGTACTACCTCGGCATCGGCGACGGCATGCACGACCTCGGTGTCGGCATCGCCAACAATCTCGGCGCGAGCGCGCGAAATTTTTCTGCACTGCGTAGTTATTTTGTTTTAGCTCGTTCTCTTACGTTTGAACTCCGATTTACACACGGTTTTCTCCTGCGTACTCCTAACACACTGAACTACATTTTTTATGAAGGACTGAACCCATGTTTCCTTCTCCAGAATTCGTGAGAACCTGTTGAATTCTAGTTCGAATTTTACTTAGAACAAGAACCTTATAGTATAACATAAACCTTAGAACGCTACTAGATAATAAGTTTCCCAATAGAATAAGAGTAGTGACGTAGATTGTACATGAAAACATTTCCTGATAACATTTATCATTTACGGATGTGTTTGGATTGTTTATCCGCTTTATAGATTGTCAGTTTTCCTAGCTACTTAAGCAGTTAAGCAAGTTTTATCTTATCTATTTATCGGATAATGTTTAGTTTGACTTACGCTAGTTTTTTGCGTGGCGGATGGAGGAGATCGTTATCTGACTAGGAGAAGGCTAGGACCAAATGCTACGCTTGAGGATGTAGTTCGTGCTTATCGTGAATATTGGATGTGTTTGGCGATGACTTGGGGAATTCTTGATGCAATACCTCGGACCTTTGGAGGATGCTCGAGTATATGGTGTGTGGATTTCGGCGGTGTCAGCGCCTCTTGACCCGACGCCTGCGTCGATCGGGAGGATTATGGCCGGGAGGTGTCAGGTGATTACATCTACCGCGTGGGCGGAGACTATGACTTGATCGCAAACTTACCGCGATTCATCAGCCATATGAGCTATGTTTTCTATGTATATGGAGCCGCCCCGAGAGGACCTTACCTCCCTCCGAGGGAGTATACCTGGCGTGAAGACACGCCAGAGTGGCTATACACTGAGGTTCCACGACAGGTTGATCCGGTGGTGCCCCGGTATCTTTTTGATGAGGGTAGGCTTGCCAGCGTGGATAGGGCAGCGCGACCGATAGCACCGGGCGCCTGTTTTTCCACCGTTGTCTTTTGGACATCCTCTACGTCCACCACTCCCGCCCCTACCGCCGATGACAGCTCTACCACCTCCAGGTGAGCCCTACCGCCCGTCTGGCGGATGAGAGTGTCGGACACTCGTGATGACTACAATCCGATCGTGATAGTTCTGATCCGATCGTGATCACTACGTCCGGTGCGACATCCATGCGGTAGGAGATGATGGGACAGGACCATCTAGAGTACACGCACGAGTGGATGATTCTGATGAGGAAGAAGATCCCGATGAGGACGAGGACGAGGACGAGTGAGAGCTCAGACGATGATCATGGACGTAGATTTATGAAGACATGTATAGTTAGTATATGTATGTAGCGTGGTTGCTTATGTAAATAGTGGAAGTGAAAACTTAGTGTTTTGTAATGATGTGTAAGCCTGTATGTATGCGACTTCCTTTTTATAACTGCTTGTACAAAACAACCCTTCTTATGGCACAATTTCGATATATATATATATATATATATATATATATATATATATATATATATATATATATATATATATATGATCTGAAATGGGCTTTTGCGGCAAGAATGTGTATGACAAGGATGAAATGTTTTTATTAAAGCTGTTTTACAATAAGACTATGTGATGATATTATGTATGTTTAAATTGTGAAAATGATATGCGATGCTAATTGTATGTCTTATATAGCAGAATGCCGCCTAGACGAGATCCTGAACAGGGAATTAGAGGTAGATGAAGAGGAAGGGGAAGAGCTAGGGGAAGAGGTAGAATCCCAGTACAAGAACCAGAGGATATACCACAACCACCCCCACATCCACCTGATCGTAGGATAGAGGAGCTCTTTCTTAGGCAGAACCCTCCTGTCTTTAACGGGAAAGGAACTCCGGATGATGCAGAGCAATGGATAAGAACAATGGAATGGATTTTTGACTTTCTACTATGCACAGCGCAAGAGCGACTGTCGTGCATTACCTTCAACTTCTTCGACTCGCCGACACGGTGGGAGGCGGAAGGAAGATTTTTACACCGGAGCAAATGGATGAGTTTACCTGGGAGGACTTCAAATGGGAGATGTATGACAAATACATCCCAAAGAGTTATAGGAAAGGAGGGAGCACGAATTCTTCGTTTTGAAGCAAGAAAAGATGTCCGTGACGGACTATGATCGCACTTTTTGCGATATTTCAAGGTATGCTCCTGATCAAGTGAGCACAGACCTAAAGATGTCAGAGAAGTTTAGGTCTGGACTAAGGCCAGAGATAAGGATGTCTCTCGCTAGCCATGGAGATTTAACTTACACTGAGGCTCTTAGACAAGCTTTAGACATTGAGGCAGCGATCCCAGAAGATAAGTCAACATCAGCTCAGACGCAGAATACAGGGGACAGAGGTAAAAGGAAATGGGAAGCAAATTATGGTAACAATAACCGGGGAAGTACTGATAATGTGAACAACAAACGATAGTGGCAAGGGAATGTGGTGCCTCGGGGCGAGGATGGAAAAGGCGGTCTTTTCCCTCCCACAGAGGCCCACAAGAGCAGGTGAGGGCTTTACCTTGCCCGAAATGCCAGAAAATGCACAAAGGAACGTGCATGGCGGGCAGCGGAAACTGTTTTAAGTGCGGGGTGAAGGGGCACTATGCTAACAATTGCCCAGGGACACGCCCGAAAACAGTAGTAAGGCCGAACCAGCCCGACAATGCCCAGCCGCTCAGGGCTATTCAATTCCAGCCCCAACTTCAGCAGCAAGTACAGCAACAACAGTGGCAGCAACCCCAACAACAGAGGCGGCAACCACAGCGACAACGTCGGCGAAGAACAACGTCGACAACAAAGACCAGCGACAACAACAACAGAATCAACAAGGGCAAGCGCCCCGTCAGCCTCAGTCGGCCCAGGTTAGAGCGTATGCTCTACACCGGAGGCAAAACGAACAGAACCAGGGAAACCTGGCAGGTATGAGAATTCTTCTCAACGTACCTGTTATATTGTTGTTCGATACGGGTGCTTCTCATTCCTTCATAGCAAGAACATGTGTTGATATGTTGGAACTTAGATCTGAAAAAGGCAAATCAGGACATGAGAATCTCTTCACCTATAGGGGGGATTATGACTGTTACGCATATTTGCTCGAACCTAGAGTTGAACTTAGGATCACTTTGGTTCTGGCGAATAATTTGAACATAATACCCATGGGTGATGTAGATATAATTTTAGGAATGGATTGGTTAGCTACAAACCATTCCACGATTCTTTGCAAAGAAAGGAAAATTTCATTCCATTTTCCTGGACAAGAAGCTACGCATTTCCACGGAATCAGCATGGGGAGGAAAGTCCCGATTGTATCAGCGCTGAAGGCAAGAAGAATGATAAACAAGAAAGGATGCCACGCGTTTCTTGTTTACCTGAACGGGGAAGATAAACCAGAGATGAAAACTAAGATGTAGAGATTGTTCGCGAATTTCCGGATGTCTTTCCTAAAAATCTACCAGGATTACCTCCTGATAGACAATTGGAATTCACCATCGACCTGGAACCCGGATCGGCTCCAGTGTCGAAGGCACCCTATAGGATGGCTCCGAAAGAACTGGAAGAATTGAAGATCCAAATCCAAGAATTGTTGGACCTAGGTTTTATCAGACCTAGTGTTTCACCTTCGGGAGCGCCTGTCTTATTTGTCAAAAAGAAGGATGGTTCCTTGAGGATGTGCATAGATTATCGGGAATTGAATAAAATGACGCTCAAGAACAAATATCCTTTGCCAAGGATTGATGACCTGTTTGATCAATTACGAGGAGCAAGTGTATTCTCAAAGATTGACCTCAAGTCAGGCTATCACCAACTCAAGGTACGGCCGGAAGACGTATCTAAGACTGCATTCCGAACGAGGTATGGCCACTATGAATTCATAGTTGTGCCGTTCGGATTGACAAATGCACCAGCCGTATTCATGGACCTTATGAACAGAGTGTTCCATCCATACTTGGACAAATTCGTTTTGGTCTTCATAGATGATATTCTCATCTATTCAAAGAATGAAGAAAACCATAAGGAACATCTAAGAACGGTGTTGCAATCTTTGAGAGATGAACAACTTTTTGCTAAGTTTAGCAAATGCGAATTTTGGCTGAAAGAAGTAATGTTCCTTGGAAACATTGTATCTACCGAAGGAATTAAAGTGGATCCAGCCAAGGTAGAAGCTGTACAGGAATGGAAATCGCCAAGGACCCAGAACGAGATCAGAAGTTTCCTGGGACTAGCTGGTTATTATCGGAGATTCATCGAGTGATTCTCCAAAATTGCAAGGCCAATAACCCAGCTACTCCCAAAGGAAATCAAGTTTAAATGGATCAAGAATGTGGTAATTTCCGAGCTTAAGGAAAAATTGACAAGTGCACCAGTGCTAGCAGTTCCGGAAGCAGACAAAGAATATGTAGTTTTTACTGATGCTTCTAAGAATGGACTGGGTTGCGTGTTGATGCAGGAAGGGAAAGTGATAGCTTATGCATCCCGACAACTCAGACCACATGAACTGAACTATCCAACTCATGACCTGGAACTAGCCGCAGTGGTTCATGCACTGAAAATCTGGAGACACCATCTCTATGGAGTAAGATGTGTGATCTTTACAGATCATAAGAGTTTGAAATACTTTTTCGAGCAAAGAGATCTAAATATGAGGCAAAGAAGATGGCTCGAACTGGTAAAGGATTACGACTGTGGTATTAACTATCACCCGGGTAAAGCGAATGTAGTAGCTGATGCCCTGAGTCGTAAAAATCAAACCAAAATGGGATGTCTCCTTACAAAGGAAGAGAAACTCGTTGAAGAGTTTGAGAGAATGAAGATAGAAATGGTTGAAAGTCCAGAGACGATCACGAGTTGTATTGCTACACTCACTTTGACGTCGAACTTGAGAAATAGGATAATAGACGAGCAAAGAAAGGATGAAAAACTGGAAAGGACAAGAGTCAAAGTAAGAATGGAAGGGCTGAAAGAATTCTGAGAAGTGTCAGACAATGCCTTAGTGTTTGAGGAAAGGATGTGTATTCCAAACAACGACGAGCTTCGGAACGAAATCATGAGTGAAGCTCATGATACACCCTATACCGCCTACCTAGGCAGTACGAAAATGTATCAAGATTTAAGAAAAAGGTTATGGTGGGAGGGTATGAAATGAGACGTAGCCTCTTTTGTAGAGCGTTGTCTTGTTTGTCAGCAGGTGAAAGCATTGCACCAGCGCCCCTACGGAAAGTTACAGCCTCTGGGATACCCGAATGGAAGTGGGATGAGATAGCGATGGACTTCGTTACGGGTTTACCAAAATCGAAAAAGGAAAGCACTGCCATATGGGTAGTAGTTGATAGGCTCACAAAGTGTGCGCATTTTCTGCTAATTCAGATTACTCATGGATCTGATAAGTTAGCCCAGCTGTACGTAAAAGAAATTATACGACTTCATGGAGAGCCAAAATCTATCACGTCGATAGAGACTCCAAATTCACTTGAGATTCGGGTTAGCTTGCAAAAAGAATTAGGCACGAAATTGAATTTCAGCACAACATTTCACCCACAGACTGATGGTCAATCGGAAAGGATGATTCAGACACTAGAAGATATGCTGAGAACAGTAGTGGTGGATCGAAGTGCAAAGTGGGAAGATGTTTTACCCCTTATGGAATTTGCCTACAATAATAGTTATCAAGCGACGATTAATATGGCCCCATCGAAGCCTTGTATGGAAAGAAATGTAGATCACCGCTTTATTGGGATGAAGTGGGTGAGAGAAGAATCGTGAGGGCTGAAGCGATAAGTGAAATGATTGAAATCGTCGAGACAAATTAGGCAAAGAATAAAGGAAGCTCAAGATAGACAAAGTCTTACTGTTGATTCGCGTAGATCGAGCTACTTTTGAAAGTGGAGATAAAGTATTCCTTAAAGTCTCTCCCAAAGGGAATTATAAGATTTGGGTGAAAGGAAAACTAAGACCCGTCTTATAGGACCTTATGAGATCCTAGAAACAATAGGCCCGAGGCCTATGGGTTGGCTCTTCCGCCAAGTGCGGGAATGTACACAATGTTTTCACGTGTCACAACTAAGAAAATACGTGCACGATCCAAAACACGTGATCCGTCAAGGCGGCGTGATCCTCGATCTAGATATGAGTTATGAAGAAGAACCTACGGCGATTCTAGACCGTAAAGTTCAGCAATTACAAAACAAATCCATTCCACTAGTCAAAGTGTTGTGGAGACATCATGAACAAGAGGAGGCCACGTGGGAACTTGAGGATGCCATGAAAGAACGATACCCCAGATTTTTCTAAGGTATGCAAATTTCGGGACGAAATTTCTTTTAAGGGGGGTAGAATGTAATATCCCGAAGAATTAAATGCCTAATTACGATATTTAAATTCGTAAATTAGGGTTTCGTCGAAATAATAGAATTAGTAATATATCGAATAATGATTTCGATTAATTACGAAGTAACGAATTCCTATTTTATATTCACTAAGAATTGTGAATTAAGGAATAAAATTTTATAAAGTGTTTCGGCAGTATTATTTTAATGTCGATTGAGTATCGATAGTTAAAATTTCGTAATATCCTGTAGTTTTAAGGGGGGTAGAATGTAATATCCCGTAGTTTTAATACTTAATTACGATAATATAAATCGTAATTAAGGTTTTAAGCTCGATAATTAGAATCTTAATTAGTCGCTCGGTTTTGACTAAGCATAATTTGATAATTTCATGACATTCACTAGCGCTTAGTGAATTAAGGAGTATAGTTTCGATATACCTTGAGCGTAATGTTCTAACGTCGGCTAAATTAAACGAGTTAAGCCTTACATTATTTTAAGCAATTAAGCTTAAAATTTGAAATTTCCTATTATTATAGGAATAAATAAAGTTATTACAGCTTTATTTTGAAACTTTTAGAGATAATTCAATTATGAGAATTTTGAGGCGTTTCAAACGTCTACGTTTAGAATAATTCCATAACTTGGCCAAATGATCATGGAATTATAAAATTCAAATTCCTATGATTATTTTATGATATAAGAGCATTATTTATCATTAAATTAATGCTATAGAATTATGGAATTAAATGTATCAATATTAGGGTTTGAAAACCCTAAATTTTAAATTTAGGGTTTTGTGATCTAAATTTTGTTCCAATTTTTTTTTTTCTATGATTAAATTCATCATCTATGATTATAATGTGTCTCATAACTATGTGTTAGCTATTTATTACATGAAAATAAAATGTGTAGGGTATGAAACCCTAATTTTCGAAAATGTAAGCTTATAGTGTTAATTAATTTTAATTGCTATCCAATTATGGTCCTATGATAATTATTATATTAAAATGATATTATTAAGGATAATATATGATATTATATCAAGTTGCACAAGTGGGAGCCCACTTGTGCCATAAGGGACGAAAATTACAACTTTTTATAAGATTTTATGAATAAAAATCTTGCTTTAATTAATGTAAAGGATAAGATATGATCTTATCATGTTATGATGTGTAAAGTAGAGTTAGAATTCAAGTTGAACAAGTAACTAGCCCACTTGTCTCCTTATGGCCGGAAATATCACTATTTTATGTGATTAAAATTTGTTTTACACTATGTTTTGAATTGTGTGAAGATAAGATAAGATCTTATCATGTATTAGGTGTAAGATAGAGTTAGAAGCCAATTTGAACAAGTAACCTATGGAGGCTTCTAGTGGGGACCGAAATTGTTGAAAGAAATAAAGTGAAAATAATTTAATTTCACACTATATAATAAGGACAATTGTAGTTGAAATAATTGACTATTCAAACATAACTTTATAACATAATAATAATATAGTATAAGATAAGAAAAAAATAAAAATTTAATCCTAAGACTAGGGCATGGGCGACACACACACAACAATGATACTATGTGATAAACTTTATACTATGTGATAAGGATTATCCAATGCATTTATTAAGTGATAAGTTGACATAATAAAGTGTTAAGGGATAAGATAAAATTTTGTTCTCTTATGCAAGTGGGGACCGAAAATTTCAAGAAGGATCACAAGTGTACACTAGATATTTTCTATGTAATAATTATAATACAAGTTGCTAAGTCATAAATACTACATGAAGCTCTTCATTTCTCATTCACAAACCCTATTACTACCGAAAATAGTGAGGAAAAATTGAGAGAGCTCATCTATTCCAATCCTAATCCTATAGCAAATAAACCTCCACGATTAAATCGACTCCGATTAAGAGGTTAGAAATCTTACGAGCTTCGTATACATGCTAGAATTTTCGATTTTCATCCGTTAGAATTCATGTTATGAGCTTAGTTCATATGTGACATTTTCGAAAATTGTAGAACATATGCTAATATGTTTAGATATTGTGTTTATATGATGTTATTAAGCATGTATTATAATTATATCACAAAATTGAGCATGCTATTAAATTTTATATGTAGACCGAAAACATGAGGGTATGATATGTTGATGATTATGATTTTTAATTGTTGATTTGAGCATGAAATCATGATCTAGGGTAGAAATTATGCTTATATGAATTTATGTACAATTTTTGGAAAACTTTGGTACCTAAGTCTATGAATTTCGAAAATTATAGAACATGATAACATGTTGTGATATAATCCATGTTTAAGTGTTATCATAACATATTGATAGTGTAGATTCATAATATAGTGTTGTATGAATTTATTGGAATTGTTAAAAATTAATTGGACCTAAGTCCAAATTTTCAAAAATGACTTAGGAAGAATTAATTGAATAGTTCATAATAAATAAAAATTATGTTATAATAAGGATGATCATAGATGATTATGGGTTATGTGAATTTATAAGAATTTTTGCACAAGTCTAGCTAATTAAATTAAGCATGACCGAAAACCATAGGCTATGTGTATTAATGTTATAAAATTATTTTATCATGGATAATGGCATAATATGATCTAAAATAATGTTTTAGACGTAGTATGATTTTATGGGAATTTTTAGAACAACAATTGTATATAAAATAACGAAATTACATATAAAAGATTAAAAAGTCAAATGTTGACTTTAGTCAAAATGTTGACTAAATGTTGACCAAGTCAAAATCGTTGACCAAAAACGTTGACCAAGGTCAAATCGCACGAAATTCGATGTCGTGATCTATGTGACGTGATACGTTTGATAACAATGTAACTTACGTTACGTAAGTACATTAAAGCGTCATTATATGCTAAAGAGATGTAATATCTCTTATATGAGAAACAATTTCATAATCGACATCATTTTAATTAGGAAACGTCAAAATAAGTTCGACGTTAGCCTTATTCGATGTATAGGGCGTTATAGACAATGTTCGTCTCTCATCGAAACGTGACGATGTACTAAAATAATTCTTACGTTAAGGTGGGGCGTGATCTTGGTGAGACATAGAAAGGACTATAGAAAAACCTACACATACCAGGTGGGCTTTACTCGAACTGATATATTTATTCTGCTTTCTTCAAAATGCAAAGTATTTATTTACAAAGCTTTCAGTTGAGAAATGATTATGAACTGTTGTTTAATTACCTGCCCAAAGTGTTTATGTTTTATGTATGGATCCTATCATGAGATGGTTAGCGAACCATGGAAATTACAGTTGTTGGGTCGCCCCAACTTTATAGAAAATCGATATCGGATCCTATGCTGATGCGAATTCTAGCACGGATTAACGTGTACACCATAGGTATTTGTGAGCCGATAGCAACATCTTGACGGTCATGGCGTCCGTAGAAGGAGGCTACTTCTACGGCATGAGCAGAGTTATGAGAAAGTTATATGAAAGTGATACGAATCATACATACCGGAAAATGCACGCTGGCGATCTTTTGAGAAACGATAAAGTGTTTTGGTATTCACGAGTTATTTCTACTAAAATCCTCGTGTTATACTATGGGGCAGTGTAATTTAAAGAAATTATTTTGGCATGAGTCCACTAAGTGCATTCTTGTACTTAGCCCTACATGTTTGTTTTTAAATGTGCAGGTTGAGCTGACGATGGATGGCAAGGTGTTGAGCAGTCGGAGTTTTTGTCGATATAGTTTAACCTTGAATTCATATCGTCATATATGAATTCACATGCTTTCCGCTGTCTGAAACACTTAGTTATGTTTTGATTATTGATGCATATCACCTTCAGATCGATCGAACCCTTTTGTCAAGGATCTGTTGGTCTAGTGTGTATGTAATACGTTGTGTGGTTGTCTCTAACCTTTGAAATATTACGAGAAGGGTCGTCGTTTCCCTTTATTGTTTTGTATTCATTTATCATTATGTCCTTTTATTCCCGTATCATTAGTCACAGTCCCGGCTAATCCATACTTAGGGTTGGCGGGCTGTGACAGAGTGGTATCAGAGCGGGTCATCCTTTGCACCCTAAAACCTCTTTTCTTTTAAAAGTTAAGTCTAGATTGAGTCACTAGACTTCTAGAGATCAGCTGACTATGCTCAACACTCCATCACATCGAAGCTCAACCGGGAAAAAAGGTAACTTATTTCTTTTCAAATAATGAATTGAAAAGTTTGAAAGTGCAAAGTGTTGAAGGTGAAATTTTTGAGAAAGGAATGAAACTCTATTTCGAAAGCAGTGAAAGTTGTTTGAGAATGAAAGTTGTTACTGAAAGCTTTTTCAGAAAGAATATTGCAGTTTTATAAGAAAAGTTGACAGTTATATGTCAAAAGTTATATGAGAACAAGTTATCAATAATATGAGACAGAGTTTACAGAGAATGAGAAACAGTTGACACATCGATGTCAAAAATAATTGTTGAATCAATGAGATTCAAAGAAAGCATGAGTATGATGAATTATGATATGATTTTTGAAAGTTTTATTCAAAAATTTACAGTTTATTTTGATCATGGGTATGCTATCCCAAAGGAACTTAGATGCTATAAGAAGCATGCTCACCTCTTGAACATAGAAGTGCAAATTAGGGAAACTCTATCCCTCTGCGAGAACTATAGCAAGTAGTGATTTATGAACGAACGAAAAGTCGGTTGAAAACAAACTCGAGTTTTGAACAAAAAATGACGAAAGCAAAAGAAAGGATCAAAGGAGCAAGATGTACGGGTTCAATGTGGAACATAGAAAGTAGGACAAACTTTGAAAAGAAACTCGTACAAACCAGAGCATGAGCTCGTATTCGGCCAAGTGGCAAAGCGTATTCACGGCGCATGGCGCGCAAGCAGAAAACTGCATTGCGCAGTGTTCTTGTTTTAACTAGTTCTCTTTCGTCCGAACTCCGTTTTGCGAACGATTTTCGCTCACATATTCCTATCTCAACGAACTTTATTTCATATAAAGGATGAAATTCCTAAATCCTCCTCCAAAATTCGTGAGAAACAGTTGAAGTCAGACTGAAATTCTGCTTAGAATAAAGAATATTTTAAAGAAAAGAACTTAGAAAATTGTTGAAAGTAAGACTTCTTTAGTACATAAAGTGGCGCTATGAGGTGTGTCGAACATAGATCCTTTCTGTAACACTTATCTACTTATCAGATATATTTAGACGGACTTACGCTAGTGCTGTCTATATTCAGATGGCGAGGCCGTATTATTCACCAAGGCGAAGGATAAGACCAAGATTTACACCAGGAGAAGTCCTTGAAGCATATCGTACTTACAGTATGAGTTGGGGCGACAGTTTAGGAGAGTTCCTGATGAGTTATCTCCGACTCTGGATGGACGCCCATGAGTACGGAGTGACGGACTACGATGGCATCAAGCGTTTGTTAACTCGATTGCCAGTTGACTGGGAAGATTATGCGAGAGAAATATCGGGCGATTATATTTATCGTGCGGGCATAGATTATGATTTGATTGGAGACCTATCGAGGTTCGTCAGTCATCTTATCTATGTCTACAGTGTGTACAGGGCAGCACTAAGAGGGCCCTATCTCCCTCCAAGGGAATATACGTGGCAAGACAACACGCCTGAGTGGTTGTATACGGAGGTTCCTAGAGTGGTCAACCCCGCGGTACCGACTAGCCGAGGCAGAGACCGACCGCTCACGTGGCGAGCATCGCGACCCGTGTCGTGGGAGTTCCAGTCCTTCCACCTATGACATTCGGACATCCGACGCGACCGTCACCACCAGTTCTACCACCAATGACGGCACCTTATCATCAGAGGGCATACATGGAAGCACACGATCATCAAGAAGGTTATGTTCCTATGCGAGATGTGTATGCCATAGGGGATGATGGAGCTAGACCGTCACGGAGGCGTGCTCGAGAGGAAAGTTCAGAGGGGGAATCCGAAGAGGACCCAGAAGAAGAAGATCCTGAGGAGGATCCAAGCGAAGACGAAGCTGCAAGGGAGAACGATGGGAACATGGACGAGAACAAATATTAGTATACGAATAGTGTGTAGTGCATAGAAATGATGTTAACATAGATGTAGAAGCATAGTATCATGAGATGCCTTGTACCCAGTATATTAGTTGAGAGTAGCTTATATAGTACAATATGTACTTAGCTTCCTTTTGAGTCTGACGACTTGTATAGAAAAATCCTCTATGAGGCATTTTCTTTATATATATATGATAACCCTAGAAGGGTTTTGCGACAAAATGAGTATGAAATGGATGTGTGATTTTGCTAAAGCTATACTATGCTTAAAATTTACACAAAGATGTTATGTATACGTAAATTGTGATAACCGTTATACGAATGCTAATGGTATTTTTACATTACCAGAATGTCGCCCAGACGCGCACCAGAACCCGAAAATAGGAGGAGGGGAAGGAGAAGGGGCGGAGTACCCCAACCCGAGGAAGAAGAAGAGGTGATACCACAACCACCTCAACCTCCACCTCCACCTGATCGTAGGGTGGAAGAACTCTTCCTTAGGCAGAACCCGCCCTCCTTCAATGGAAAAGGGAGCCCTGAAGACGCCGAACAATGGGTCAGGGCCATAGAAAGAATTTTCGATTTCCTTCACTGTACCACGCAAGAGAGACTATCTTGTGTCACGTTTCAACTCACCGGACCAGCAGATTTCTGGTGGGAGGCAAGAAGGAAGACGCTGACACCCGAACAGATGGAATACTTCACTTGGGACGACTTTAAGACAGAAATGTACGAGAAGTACATTCCCAAGAGCTATAGAAAGAAGAAAGAGGTTGAATTTTTCAATCTAAAGCAAGGAAAGATGTCGGTAACTGAGTATGACTGTCTTTTCTGTGACATGTCTAGATACGCTCCGGACATGGTAAGCACTGACATGAAAATGTCAGAAAAGTTCAGGGCAGGACTAAGGTCTGAGATTAAGATGTCTCTGATAAGTCATGGGGACTTAACCTATACAGAGGCTCTGAGTCGAGCTCTAGATATCGAAGCTGCGATGCCCGAGGAAAAACCTGCACCGACTCAATCCCAAATTGTCAGTGACAAAGGGAAGCGAAATGGGAAGGAAATTATAATAACAACTTTAACCGAGGAGGTTTCAACAACAATAACAACAAAAGGCCATGGCAGGGTAACATGGCACCCCAAGGGCAAGAGTGGAAGAAACCAGTACTTTCCACGCCCATGGGAGGACAACAGGAGCAGAGGAAGATTCCTCCTTGTCCAAAGTGTAATAGGCTGCACACAGGTGTATGTCTATTAGGCAGTGTCGGTTGCTATAAGTGTGGCATGAGAGGCCACTACGCAAATGAATGCCCCGGAATACGCCCGGGAGGACAAGGAAGGCCCAACCAGCCTAACCAAACCCAGCCATTGAGGGCAATACAGCAGCAGCCCCAACAACAGCGTCAGCAGCAACTAAGGCAGCAGCCACAGAACAATCAACGACAAGCACCCCGCCGACCACAGCCAGCCCAGGCTAGAGCCTATGCGCTAAATAGGCGAGAGAACGAACAAAACCAGGGCAACCTGGCAGGTATGGGATTACTTTTCAACATACCTATTAAGCTTTTGTTCGATCACGGTGCTTCGTTCTTTCATTTCAAAAGCATGTGTTGATATGTTAGAGCTTAAACCCGAACAAACGAATCGGAAATGAGGATTTATCGCCCATAGGAGGTATTATGACTGTTACACATGCTTGCTCGAACTTAGAGTTGAACTTAGGCTCACTTAAGGTTCTAGCAAATAACTTGAACATAATACCTATGGGGGACGTAGATATAATCTTAGGAATGGATTGGTTAGCTGAGAACCATTCCACGATCCTATGCAAGGAAAGAAGGATTTTGATCAAACCACCGAGAAAGAAGTTACGAACTTCTATGGAATCCGTATGGGGAAGAGAATTCCAATAATATCCGCACTCCAAGCAAGGAGAATGATGAACAAGAAGGAATGTCAAGCATTCCTTATTTATCTAAATGGAGAAGAAAAAGCGGAAACAAGGGTCGAAGACGTGGAAATTGTTCGAAAATTTCAGGGCGTCTCTCCGACACATTACCGGACTACCCGGACGGTGCAAACTAGAGTTCACAATTGATGCGGAGCCGGGATCGCCCCGATATCAAAAGCGCCTTATAGAATGGCACCAAAGGAACTCGAAGAGCTGAAAATCAAAATTCAAGAATTATTGGACTTGGGTTTTATTAGACCAAGTGTTTCACCATGGGGAGCGCCTGTCCTGTTTGTCAAAAAGAAAGATGGTTCACTACGAATATGCATCGATTATCGAGAATTGAATAAACTGACGCTCAAGAACAAATATCCACTTCCAAGGATAGACGATTTGTTCGATCAGCTAAAAGGTGCAAGTGTATTCTCGAAAATCGATCTTAAGTCCGGCTACCATCAACTTAAAGTCGCCTAGAAGATATATCCAAAACGGCGTTCCGAACAAGATATGGACACTACGAGTTCGTAGTTGTGCCGTTCGGTCTGACCAATGCACGAGCCGTATTTATGGATCTTATGAACAGGGTGTTCCACCCATACCTAGACAAGTTTGTCTTGGTCTTCATAGACGATATTCTCATCTATTCGAAGAATGAGGAAGAGCATAGGGAACACCTAAGAACGATTTTACAAACCTTAAAATCCGAACGACTTTACGCCAAATTCAGCAAGTGTGAATTCTGGCTAAAAAAAGTGATATTCCTAGGACACATTGTGTCTGCAGAAGGAATAAAAGTGGATCCCGAAAAAGTTGAAGCCGTGTAAGGTTGGAAATCGCCGACAACTCAAAACGAAATTCAAAGTTTCCTAGGACTAGCTGGCTACTATCGGAGATTCATTGAAGGATTCTCCAAGATCGCAAGGCCAATGACCCAGCTACTCGAAAAGGGATTAAATTTACATGGACAGACGAATGTGAGGCGAGTTTCCAGAAGCTTAAGGAAAAAGCCCACCACATTGCGGTACTAGCCGCTCTGATTCGAACAAGGAATACGTTGTCTATACTGACGCTTCCAAGAATGGACTTGGCTGCGTGTTGATGCAAGAAGGAAGGGTAATAGCTTACGCATCACGGCAACTCAGACCGCACGAGTTGAATTATCCAACTCATGATCTAGAACTGGCAGCAGTGGTACATGCACTGAAGATCTGGAGACACCACCTTTATGGAGTAAGGTGTGAGATCTTCACTGATCACAAAAGTTTGAAATACTTTTTCGAGCAACGAGATTTAAACATGAGACAAAGAAGATGGCTCGAACTAGTAAAGATTACGATCGTGGTATAAACTACCACCCGTGGCGACGTGGTAGTTGATGCCTTGAGTCGTAAGAATCAACCCAATATGGGGTGCCTTTTCACACAAGAAGAAAAACTCATTAAAGAGTTTGAAAGGATGGAAATAGAGATGGTTGAAAAACCACAGACGATCACGAGTCGTATTGCTACACTCACTTTGACGTCTGACTTAAGAAAAAGGACAGTAGATGGACAAAGGATGGAGGAAAAGTTAGAAAAAGCAAGAGCCAAGGTAAGGGCTGAAGGATTAAAAGGTTTTCAGGAAGCACCAGACAATGCTCTATTGTTTGAATGAAGATTGTGCGTTCCACAAAACAACGACCTTCGAAATGAAATCATGAGTGAAGCTCATGATACTCCTTATACCGCCCACCCCGGTAGTAATAAAATGTATCAAGACTTAAAGGAAAAGTTTTGGTGGGAAGTTAGGAAAAGAGATATAGCCTCTTTTGTCGAACGTTGTCTCACTTGTCAACTGATAAGCCTCATTTTTACCTGTTTTAAAAGGTTATATTTGTCCTATTTCTAATTGATAAAGGTATGTTTGAGCTGCATTTATGATACATTTCATTTACTTTGAAAGATATGATGCCGTGTATAATTTGTATTATTTTAGTACAGGTTTTGATCTAAAAATGGAGAAGAAACACGAGCACACATTTAAGCACAATGGAACGTTCACTCGCTAGCCATCTTCGCGCTTGTTTGAAGAAAAACTGAAGTTCGCGAGCCATCCTCGCGCGCATTGAGTCGAGAAAGAAATAAACTGAAGCTCGCGACCTTTACATGTGAGCCCAGCTCGCGATTGTTGATAGCGAGGTCATAAAGAAGGAGTTCGCGACCCGGCATTGCAACGTCAGATCGCGAAGGTTGATCGCGAATGAACGCGGAAGAGGAGCTCGCGACCCGGCGGTCTTCATTTATCGCGATGGTGTCTCGCGAAGTAACACTGATCACACGCTGGAGGAGTTCGCGACACGCTATCGCGACCTGCTTTCGCGATGGAAGAACGCGAAGTCTCGAAGGAAGGCGCATCGCGCCTAGCTATCGCGACCAATGCTCGCGAGGAAAGAGAGGAGTGCGTCTCGCGAGGTGAGACTTATAGTCCGTGTAGATGTCTATGTCAGAGTCCGATTCAAGAGAGGAACGAGAGATTGAAGGAGAAAGGAGAGCTCGCAATTCATTATAAAAGGGGAAGAGAGGGCAGTTGTTTTAGACACAAAAAAAAAACACCATTCCAGAGCAGAACACAAATTCTTCTTTATTTTCTTTTGCAAGTTCTTTTCCCGTTTAATTTAGTTTAGATTTTTCTTTAAGTATTTTCATTCAAATTTCATAGTTTAGTATTAGAATTCAGAATTTCTTCCGGATTCAAGTCGCTACAATTGTTCTTCGTGGATTCTTACGGTTTTATCTATCTATCTTAATTTATGTTTTATTTAATTATTTATTGCTTTGGTAATTTAATTATGCGTAGCTAAAATTCCGTACGGATCCTAGGGTTTGCATGATTCGATCCTATATGTTGTGATTTCTGTTATCGCTATTTACCTTCCAGGCATTGATTCATGATTCTTGGTGCTTATTTATATGTGTTGATTTCTGATCAATCTTGATGTATATCTAGTTGTCGGTTAATTACGTAATTGTATTAATTGTCAATCGATCTTGAATGCATGATACAAATAAGCCTTGAGTCGTAGCTGAGATAGGATATTCGTAGGAAGCATATTCTTAGTGATCCTTTTGGAGTTACTTGTTTTCACCAAGAATGGTAGGGAAAACTCGTAATCTACTGCCGCAATTGTCGTAATTGAAGTTGTTGGTTATATTTGTGATCTTCCATCTTGTCTGGATTAAAATTGGCTAATAGTAACAGGATAAACATACGTTGTGGATAGGATTAATGCATCCCTCGGGTTAGTCTCTCTTATCTGTTTTATCTTCCGTGTGTTTATTGCTTTGTTTTATTTTCTGCATGGTTACGCCTTCTTTGGATTAAATTCTGAAGCCCTTAAAACCTTTCACCCAATTTTCTGTGCTTGAATAATGATGAATTATCGTTGAGCTAGCTTCTGTGTTTTCGTATTACAATCCTTGTGGATACGATACTCGACTTACCTTCTATATACGCATTTTACGTGTGAAAAAGGGAGCGATCAAATTTTGGTGCCGTTGCCGGGAATTGTTAAGATTACATAGGAATAATTTGACGATTTGGATTTAGTAATTCAAGTTATATATTATATTATTTATTTATTGTTACCTGAGCTAAATTCTCTCTTTTCTCAGGTAGTTTATGCGTACAAGATCTCAGGGACCTCCTGAAATATTACTAGATCCCGAGATCGAAAGCTCTCAAAGGAGAAGAGGACGAGAGAAGAGACGAGCTGCAATGGCAGCTAATCCACAGAACGGGGGCATTCCTCCCGAGCAAGCTGCACGCATGTTAGCCGATTTCGCAGAAATGCAGCGCGGATAAGCGAATATGGGACTCCTAGTCCCCGCCTCCAGACGAGACCTCTGAATTATATGTACCGACCTCCCACCGAGCAATTCCAAGGAGGCGGATGGGGCCGGAAGTCAATGCAAACAACTTCGAGTTAAAACCGTCCCTAATCGGCGATGATACAAGGAGAAAGCGGTTTGGGGAGGAGTCACAGAGGACCGAATGCACATCTTGAGACATTCCCGACATTTGTGACACCATCAAATGAATGGGGTGCCACAAGACACGATCCGGATGCGCATGTTCGGATTCTCTGCAAGCAACAAAGCGAAGGAGTGGTTCAAGAGTTTGGACCGCACGGCATAAACAATTGGGGTGATCTTTGCGAAAGTTCCTCTCAAAGTATTTTCCGCCAGCCAAAGCCCGTAAAATCATCGCCGAGATCTCCCACTCTCCCGCTAGGAGATGAGTCATTGTTCGAGTCGTGGGAGCGATTCTGGGGCCTATTGAGAAAGTGCCCACAACACGGATTCTCCAAAGAACAGATCACGCAGCTCTACAAGGTGACATGGCATACAAGGAGCATAGTGGATCGTCGGCGGTGGATGTTTATTGAATCGTCGTGTAGAGGAGGCCAATGCATCATAGAAGAGATGGCGGCAAATAGTTATCAATGGCCAACGGAGAGAACGCCAATGGTTAAAGCAAAGAATCGTCGAGACCGATTCGAGATACGGGCGAGCTTATGAAGCAATTCAATCTGTTGAGCGTCGATTGAGACGGAGGACGTCTAATCTATAAATCAAAGGAACCGTCGGGAAGAATCCGCATACACTCCAAATAATAGAAATCATCCGAACATCGTCAGATGCCAACCCAATAATTTTCAAGAACCTCAAAGCAGTTTCACGGTACATAATGGTATGATCCAAGAACCGAAGAAGCCAAGTTTAGAAGACATGATCAGTGAGCTGGTTGCAAGCAACCAACAATTGGCAACGAACCGAGTGCATTTATAAGCGATGCACCGCGTAAAATAACTCATCCGAGTCGATCGTGACGGCTATGGAAAGCATATGAAGATTTTAGAAAATCAAATTGGTCAAGTAGCCGACAGTTGAATGCACTACAAAAGACGGGCCAATTTCCGAGTAATCTGAGGTAAACCCGAAAAATTAATGTTTCACCATCCGACGAGAAGTGGATAAGCTTACCCAAGCCATACGGAGCAAGAAAGTAAATCGAGCGAAACTTCGCGATCGAGCTCGCAACCGCGAGCCCGATCGCGAGTCCCGAATTTACCCACGTAAGCTCGCGACCGAGCACGCGCCGCGAGCCCCGACCGCGAGCCATCGATTGTGCACGCCCCGGTTTGTTCATGGCGACCACGGCGCCCGCAAGTTGAACGCGAAGAAGGATTGCGATGTAGAAGACGCCTCGCGACCGCCCAAATGGTCACGAGGTCGACCGCAAAGAGCCTCAAAGTCCAATCTTGCACGTACACCCTCGGTCCCGCTTCCGAGTCGGCTAGTAAAGTCGAAATATGACGAGGAGTTTGCACGCTTCAAAGAGATTTTCAAAAGTTGAGATCAATTTGCCTCTCTTTGAGCGCGAAACATGCCGGATACATGAAATTTTTAAAGGCAGCTTGCAAGCAAGAAGAAATTGGGGAAATTTGAAAAATTACCCTATCCAAAGAATGCAGTTGTCTTGCGGAGGAAGCTCCGCTCAAAGCGAATGGATCCCGGTAGTTTTACGTTGGAGTGCGAGATTGCGAGCACACGCCCTCAACGTGTTGTGTGATTTAGGAGCGAGCATAAACCCGATCTTTGTTAAATCGTTCAATCGCTGGGGCTGGGCAAACTGAAGAAGACCTCCATTTCGTTAATGATGGCTGACAGTCAGTCACTCGCATACCCTAAGGGGATAGTTGTGGATGTGTTGGTAAGAGTTCGGGATTTTGTCTTTCCAGCAGATTTTGTTATTTTAGACATTCCTGAATTTAAAAATCAACCACTAATCTTGGGTAGGCCTTTTCTAGCAACTGGTCGTGCTTTAATTGACGTGCAGGAAGGTGATCTAACTTTTCGTGTTAACGATGAGAAGCTGAAAATCTCAATCTCACGACGCCATCCCGCGACACGATAGTGCGAGAGCACGAAGAGTGTCATTCAATCACCACCGCTATCATTGCTAGCGAATCTCGAGCTTGGATGTCAATGCACTAGTTGACAAGGGTGCTACAAAGAAAAGATGGACTCGGCATGGAACTCGGTGACTTGTTCAAGTTTGGGAGGCCACTTCCACACTCGATGGTGGTCTGCGCAACAACGAAAATATGGAGGCAAGCAAAGATTTGGTAAGAAGACTGCCAAATCGCCGATTGATCGAGGTTAGTATTGGTCTAGCTAAAGACATTTAAATTTAGCACTTGTTGGGAGGTAACCCAATGTTTTTCTTTGTTTTGTTTTGTTTTCGTTTTGTTCATTTTCTTTTCTTTTTGTTTGTTTTGTTTTTCGTGTGTGGGTTTTGTGTCTGCTTTGTGGGTTGAGTTGAATGACGAGCACCGGCGATGATGAGAATTGTTTTATTAGAAAATTTATTGCAACCGGTTTTGTGAGACGAAGCATGTTATGATTGTTGTGAGTATTGAGCCTTTGAGAACTTGATCACACTTTTGAAACCCGTGAGACTTGAGCTTTTGTTCATATCTTTTCGCCTTGTTTTCTTCGTGTGAATAGTTTGAAATAGCATGTGTTTCTCTAGAACTTGCTCTGGTTCTTTTTCGAGGTTGCATTGATGTGCTTAAGAATTTTGAAATGATATTAGACATTCTTTTCTTAGCCTATACACTATCCAAACACTAACCTGTTATTATCCTTTGATGAGCCCGTTTGAGCCTATCTTATTCATTCATATAGCCGTGGGTTGGGGTATGTTGTTAGTGTGATTTTTGGTTGCTTGAATGAAAGGTTGAGAAAAAGAAAGGAAAGAGAATAATTGTTGAGGAAGTGATAATAATAAAAATAGTTGCTTACCCAAATAAGTTCAAAAAAAATAAAAATAAATAAATAAATGACACAAGTGTGTGAAAAGAACATAAATGGGTAAGTAGCTAGTGCTTTGAGATGAGTATATCACTTATATAAAAATTATGAGTGCTTAAAGAAAAATGACTTCTTGGTATGGAGAATTGAAATAAATTGTGAAAATTTGGGAATTATGTCTTGTGTTACTTATGGTGTTTTTCATTATGGGATTATGAGTCACTTAGCCTAAATATATCCTACCCTACCAAAGAGCCTACATTATAACCTTTTATAAAGACCTTTTTTATCTTAATTCTTGAGCACATATTTGAGCAATGGAGAATTAGACGATTTGCAAGCTTATGGTAGATGCCATGTGTTTTTAAACTTTGAGAGTATACACATCCTCCTTGTTACACTTGAGTGTTTGAGCTTTCTTATATATATATATCCATATCGTGAGGATTCAAGTTTGAAAAGGCTTGTGCTTATGGTTATTATGACGTGTCGAGTTTAATGAATGAGGTTGTGATTTGATTCATTTGTTTGAATCTTTATTGCTCATTGCTCTGAGGCTTATTGCTTTTGACGTTCGTCTCTTTGCCTACGTTGGTCGTCTCTCCTTTGTTCTGATTTATTTGAGGACAAACAAAAGGATAAGTTTGGGGGAGTTCATAAGCCTCATTTTTACCTGTTTTAAAAGGTTATATTTGTCCTATTTCTAATTGATAAAGGTATGTTTGAGCTGCATTTATGATATATTTCATTTACTTTGAAAGATATGATGCCGTGTATATTTTGTATTATTTTAGTACAGGTTTTGATCTAAAAATGGAGAAGAAACACGAGCACACATTTAAGCACAATGGAACGTTCACTCGCTAGCCATCTTCGCGCTTGTTTGAAGAAAAACTGAAGTTCGCGAGCCATCCTCGCGCGCATTGAGTCGAGAAAGAAATAAACTGAAGCTCGCGACCTTTACATGTGAGCCCAGCTCGCGATTGTTGATAGCGAGGTCATAAAGAAGGAGTTCGCGACCCGGCATTGCAACGTCAGATCGCGATGGTTGATCGCGAATGAACGCGGAAGAGGAGCTCGCGACCGGCGATCTTCATTTATCGCGATGGTGTCTCGCGGCAACACGATCACACGCCGAGGAGTTCGCGACACGCTATCACGACCGCTTTGCGATGGAAGAACGCTGTCTCGAAGGAAGGCGCGTCGCGCTTAGCTATCGCGACCAATGCTCGCGAGGAAGAGAGGAGTGCGTCTCGCGGTGAGACTTATAGTCCGTGTAGATGTCTATGTCGAGTCCGATTCAAGAGAGGAACGAGAGATTGAAGGAGAAATGAGAACTCATGATTCATTATAAAAGGGAAGAGAGGCGGTTGTTTTAACCTGACAAAAAACACCATTCCGGCGTAACACAACTTCTCCTTTATTTCCTTTTGCAAGTTCTTTTCCCGTTTAATTTAGTTTAGCTTTTTCTTTAAGTATTTTCATTCCAATTTCATAGTTTAGTATTAGAATTCAGAATTTCTTCCGGATTCAAGTCGCTACAATTGTTCTTCGTGGATTCTTACGGTTTTATCAGTCTATCTTAATTTATGTTTTATTTAATTATTTATTGCTTTGGTAATTTAATTATGCATAGCTAAAATTCCGTACTGATCCTAGGGTTTGCATGATTCGATCCTATATGTTGTGATTTATGTTATCGCTATTTACCTTCCAGGCATTGATTCATGATTCTTGGTGCTTATTTATATGTGTTGATTTCTGATCAATCTTGATGCATATCTAGTTGTCGGTTAATTACGTAATTGTATTAATTGTCAATCGATCTTGAATGCATGATCTAATAAGCCTTGAGTCGTAGCTGAGATAGGATATTCGTAGGAAGCATATTCTTAGTGATCCTTTTGGAGTTACTTGTTTTCACCTAGAATGGTAAGGAAAACTCGTAATCTACTGCCGCAATTGTCGTAATTGAAGTTGTTGGTTATATTTGTGATCTTCCATCTTATGCGGATTAAAATTGGCTAATAGGAACAGGATAAACATACGTTGTGGATATGATTAATGCATCCACAGGGTTAGTCTCTCTTATCTGCTTTTATCTTCCGTGCGTTTATTGCTTAGTTTTATTTTCTGCATGGTTACGCCTTCTTTGGATTAAATTCTGAAGCCCTTAAAACCTTTCGCCCAATTTTCTGTGCTTGAATAATGATGAATTATCGTTGAGCTAGCTTCTGTGTTTTCGTATTACAATCCCTGTGGATACGATACTCGACTTACCTTCTATATACGCCTTTTACGTGTGAAAAAGGGAGCGATCAAATTTTGGCGCCATTGCCGGGAATTGTTAAGATTACATAGGAATAATTTGACGATTTGGATTTATTAATTCAAGTTATATATTATATTATTTATTTATTGTTACCAGAGCTAAATTCTCTCTTTTCTCAGGTAGTTTATGCGTGCAAGATCTCAGGGACCTCCTGAAATATTACTAGATCCCGAGATCGAAAGCTCTCAAAGGAGAAGAGGACGAGAGAAGAGACGGGCTGCAATGGCAGCTAATCCACAGAACGGGGGCATTCCTCCCGAGCAAGCTGCACGATGTTAGCCGATTTAGCGAAATGCGGTGCCAGATGGCGAATATGGGACTCCTAGTCCCTACTCCAGAGACGAGACCTCTGAATTATATGTACCGACCTCCCACTGAGCAATTCCAAGGAGGAGGATGGGGCCCGGAAGTCAATGCAAACAACTTCGAGTTAAAATCGGCCCTAATCAGCATGGTACAAGGAGAGCAGTTTGGGGGAGGAGTCACGGAGGACCCGAATGCACATCTTGAGACATTCTCGACATTTGTGACACCATCAAATGAATGGGGTGCCAAAGACACGATCCGGATGCGCATGTTCGGATTCTCTCTGCACAGTCAGGCGAAGGAGTGGTTCAAGAGTTGGACCGCACGGGCATAAACAATTGGGGTGATCTTTGCGAAAAGTTCCTCTCAAAGTACTTTTCGCCAGCCAAAGCCCAGAAAATCATCGCCGAGATCTCCCACTTCTCCCAGCTAGGAGATGAGTCCTTGTTCGAGTCGTGGGAGCGATTCAGTGGCCTATTGAGAAAGTGCCCACAGCACGGATTCTCCAAAGAACAGCAGATCACGCAGCTTCTACAAAGGGGCGACATGGCATACAAGGAGCATAGTGGATGCGTCGGCAGGTGGATGTTTATTGAATCGTCGTGTAGAGGAGGCCAGTCGCATCATAGAAGAGATGGCGGCAAATAGTTATCAATGGCCAACGGAGAGAATGCCAATGGTTAAAGCAGCAACTGTCGAGACTGATTCGAGATACGACGAGCTTATGAAGCAATTCACTCTGTTGAAGAGCCAGATTGAGACGGAGGACGTACAATCTATAAATCAAAGGAACCGTCAGGGGGAGAATCCGGCATACACTCCAAATAATAGAAATCATCCGAACTCGTCAGATGCCAACCCGAATAATTTTCAAGAACCTCCAAGAGTTTCACGGTACATAATGGTATGATCCAAGAACCGAAGAAGCCAAGTTTAGAAGACATTATGCAGCAGTTGGTTGCAAGCAACCAACAATTGGCAACGAACCAGAGTGCATTTATAAGCAGTACCGGGCAGAAAATAACTCATCTGGAGTCGACTGTGACAGCTATGGGAAAGCATATGAAGATTTTGGAAAATCCGATTGGTCAAGTAGCCGTACAGTTGAATGCACTACAAAAGACGGGCCAATTTCCGAGTAATACGGAGGTAAACCCGAAAAATTAATGTTTCGCCATCCAGATGAGAAGTGGATAAGCTTACCCAAGCCATACGGAGCAAGAAAGTAAACCGGAGCAGAAACTCGCGACCGAGCTCGCAACCGCGAGCCCGATCGCGAGGAGTCCAGAAATTTGCCCACGGAAGCTCGCGACCGAGCACGCGCCCGCGAGCCTGACCGCGAGCCATCAGATTGTGCACGCCCAGATTTGTTCGCGGCGACACAAATACCGCAAGTTCTAACGCCAAGAAGGATTGCGGCGCAGAAGACGCCGCGACCGCCCAACGGTCACGAGGTCGACCGCGAAGAGCCTCCAAAGTCCAATCTTCGCACGTACACTCCTCCGGTCCCGTTTCCGAGTCGGCTAGTCAAGTCAAAATATGACGAGAAGTTTGCACGCTTCAAAGAGATTTTCAAAAGTTGAGATCAATTTGCCTTCTTTGAAGCGTACCGCGAAACATGCCGGATACATGAAATTTTTAAAAGACGCTTGCAAGCAAGAAGAAATTGGGAAATTTTAAAAATTAACCTATCCAAGAATGCAAAGTTGCCTTTACGTAGGAAGCCCTCTAAAGCGTAGGATCCCGGTAGTTTTACGTTGGAGTGCGAGATTGCGAGCACACGTTCCCCAACGTGTTGTGTGATTTAGGAGCGAGCATAAACCCGATCTTTGTTAAATGTGTTCAATCGCTTGGGGTGGGCAAACCAAGAAGACCTCCATTTCGTTAATGATGGTGACGATGTGTCGCGATACCCTAAGGGGATAGTTGAGGATGTGTTGGTAAGAGTTCGGGATTTTGTCTTTCCAAAGATTTTGTTATTTTAGACATTCCCGAATTTAAAATCAACCACTAATCTTGGTAGGCCTTGTCTAGCAACCGGTCGTGCTTTAATTGACGTGCGGGAAGGTGATCTAACTTTTCGTGTTAACGATGAGAAGTGAAAATCTCAATCTATGACGCCATCCCGCGACACGATAGTGCGTAGCACGAAGAGTGTCATTCAATCACCACCGCCATTGCTAGCCAAATCTCGAGCTTGGATGTCAGCGGACTAGTTGATAAGGGTGCTACAAAGAAAGATGGACTCGGCATGGAACTCCGAGTGACTTGTTCAAGTTTGGGAGGCCACTTCCACACTCGGTGGTGGTCTCAATCAACGGCGTAAAATATGGAGCAAGCAAAGATTTGATAAGAAGATCACGCCAAATCGCCAGATTGATCGAGGTTAGTATTGGTCTAGCTAAAGACATTTAAATTTAGCACTTGTTGGGAGGTAACCCAATGTTTTTCTTTGTTTTGGTTTGTTTTTCGTTTTTGTTCTGTTTTCTTTTTGTTTATGTTTGTTTTGTTTTTCGTGTTTGGGTTTTGTATCTGTTTTGTGGGTTGAGTTGAATGACGAGCAGCCGATGATGAGAATTATTTTTATTAGAAAATTTATTGCAACTGGTTTTGTGAGACGAAGCATGTTATGATTGTTGTGAGTATTGAGCCTTTGAGAACTTGATCACACTTTTGAAACACAATGAGACTTGAGCTTTTCGTGTCATATCTTTTCGGTCTTGTTTCTTTCGTGAATAGTTTGAAATAGCATGTGTTTCTTTAGAACTTGCTCGGTTCTTTTTCGAGGTTGCATTGATGTGCTTAAGAATTTTGAAATGATATTAGACATTCTTTTCTTAGCCTATACACTATCCAAACACTAACCTCGTTATTATCCTTTGATGAGCCGCTTGAGCCTACCTTATTCATTCATATAGCCGTGGGTTGGGGTATGTTGTTAGTGTGATTTTGGTTGCTTGAATGAAAGGTTGAGAAAAGAAAGGAAATAGAATAATTGTTGAGGAAGTGATAATAATAAAAATAGTTGCTTACCCATATAAGTTCAAAAACAATAAAAATAAATAAATAAATGACACAAGTGTGTGAAAAGAACATAAATGGGTAAGTAGCTAGTGCTTTGAGATGAGTATATCACTTATATAAAAATTATGAGTGCTTAAAGAAAAATGACTTCTTGTTATGGAGAATTGAAATAAATTGAGAATTAGACGATTTGCAAGCTTATGGTAGATGCCATGTGTTTTTAAACTTTGAGAGTATACACATCCTCCTTGTTACACTTGAGTGTTTGAGCTTTCTTATATATATATATCCATGTCGTGAGGATTCAAGTTTGAGAAGGCTTGTGCTTATGGTTATTATGACGTGTCGAGTTTAACGAATGAGGTTGTGATTTGATTCATTTGTTTGAATCTTTATTGCTCATTGCTCTCGAGGCTTATTGCTTTTGGACGCTCGTCTCTTTGCCTACGCTGGTCGTCCTCCTTTGTTACGATTTGTTTGAGGACAAACAAAAGGATAAGTTTGGAGTTGATAAGCCTCATTTTACTGCTTTAAAAGGTTATATTTGTCCTATTTCTAATTGATAAAGGTATGTTTGAGCTGCATTTATGATATATTTCATTTACTTTGAAAGATATGATGCCGTGTATATTTTGTATTATTTTAGTACAGGTTTTGATATAAAAATGGAGAAGAAACACGAGCACACATTTAAGCACAATGGAACGTTCACTCGCTAGCCATCTTCGCGCTTGTTTGAAGAAAAACTGAAGTTCGCGAGCCATCCTCGCGCGCATTGAGTCGAGAAAGAAATAAACTGAAGCTCGCGACCTTTACATGTGAGCCCAGCTCGCGATTGTTGATAGCGAGGTCATAAAGAAGGAGTTCGCGACCCGGCATTGCAACGTCAGATCGCGATGGTTGATCGCGAATGAACGCGGAAGAGGAGCTCGCGACCCGGCGATCTTCATTTATCGCGATGGTGTCTCGCGAAGTAACACTGATCACACGCTGGAGGAGTTCGCGACACGCTATCGCGACCTGCTTTCGCGATGGAAGAACGCGAAGTCTCGAAGGAAGGCGCATCGCGCCTAGCTATCGCGACCAATGCTCCCGAGGAAAGAGAGGAGTGCGTCTTGCGAGGCGAGACTTATAGTCCGTGTAGATGTCTATGTCAGAGTCCGATTCAAGAGAGGAACGAGAGATTGAAGGAGAAAGGAGAGCTCGCAATTCATTATAAAAGGGGAAGAGAGGGCAGTTGTTTTAGACACAAAAAAAAACACCATTCCAGAGCAAAACAATAATTCTTCTTTATTTTCTTTTGCAAGTTCTTTTCCCATTTAATTTAGTTTAGCTTTTTCTTTAAGTATTTTCATTCCAATTTCATAGTTTAGTATTAGAATTGAATTTCTTCCTGATTCAAGTCGCTACAATTGTTCTTCGTGGATTCTTACGGTTTATCTATCTATCTTAATTTATGTTTTATTTAATTATTTATTGCTTTGGTAATTTAATTATGCGTAGCTAAAATTCCGTCTTGATCCTGGGTTTGCATGATTCGATCCTATATGTTGTGATTTACATTATCGCTATTTACCTTCCGCATTGATTCATGATTCTTGGTGCTTATTTATATATGTTGATTTCGATCAATCTTGATGCATATCTAGTTGTCGGTTAATTACGTAATTGTATTAATTGTCAATCGATCTTGAATGCATGATACGAATAAGCCTCGAGTCGTAGGCGAGATAGGATATTCATAGGAAGCATATTCTTAGTGATCCTTTTGGAGTTACTTGTTTTCACCTAGAATGGTAGGAAAACTCGTAATCTCACCGCCGCAATTGTCGTAATTGAAGTTGTTGGTTATATTTGTGATCTTCCATCTTATGCGGATTAAAATTGGCTAATAGGAACAGGATAAACACACGTTGTGGATAGGATTAATGCATCCCTGGGTTAGTCTCTCTTATCTGCTTTTATCTTCCGTGTGTTTATTGCTTTGTTTTATTTTCTTCATGGTTACGCCGCTTTGGATTAAATTAAAAGCCCTTAAAACCTTTCACCCAATTTTCGTGCTTGAATAATGATAAATTATCGTTGAGCTAACTTCGTGTTTTCAGACACAATCCACGTGGATACGATACTCGACTTACCTTCTATATACGCCTTTTACGTGTGAAAAAGGGAGCGATCATCAACAAGTGAAGGCACTACACCAACGACCTTATGGGAAGTTGCAACCTTTAGAAATACCCGAATGGAAGTGGGACGATATAGCAATGGACTTTGTAACGGGTCTACCAAGGTCAAAAAGGGGAAACACTGCTATATGGGTAGTAGTAGATCGCCTTACCAAATGTGCTGATTTTCTGCCTATTAAGACTACTCATGGATCGGATAAGTTAGCCCAACTATATGTGAAAGAAATTGTACGTCTACATGGAGTGCCAAAATCTATCGCCTCTGATAGAGATTCGAAGTTCACTTCGAGATTTTTGACTAGTTTGCAAAAGGAATTGGGCGCAAAACTGAATTTTAGCACAGCTTTTCATCCACGGGCGATGGCGGTCACGAGCGAACAATCCAAACACTTGAGGACATGTTGCGAACAGAGAGTGTTGGATAGAGCGAAACTTGGGAATATGTTTTACCACTTATTGAGTTCGCCTATAATAATAGCTATCGTGAAACAATCGATATGGCACCATACGAGGCACTGTATGGAAGAAAATGCCGATCACCACTTTATTGGGATGAAGTGGGTGAAAGGAAAATTTTAGGGACCGATACAAGAGAGGAAATGATTGAAATAGTTCGCCAAATTAGGCAAAGGATAAAAGAAGCCGTGATAGGCAAAAATCTTATGCCGATACACGTAGATCTGAGCTACATTTTGAATGTGGCGATAAAGTGTTCCTCAAAGTCTCACCATCAAAAGGAATCATAAGATTTGGAGTGACAGGAAAGTTAAGACCGCGTTTCATAGGACCTTATGAAATTCTTGAGAGAATAGGTCATGTAGCCTATCGATTGGCACTTCCGCCAAGTTTAGGCAATGTCCATAATGTATTCCACTTGTCGCAATTGAGAAAGTACGTGTATGATCCAAAGCACGTAATCCATCACGATGATGTGATTTTGAACCCCGATATGAGTTATGTGGAAGAACCTACGGCTATCTTAGATTGTAAGGTTCAACAATTAAGGAACAAATCGATATCAATAGTGAAAGTCATGTGGAGACACCACGGACAAGAGGAGGCCACGTGGGAACTCGAGGACACCATGAAAGAGTGATACCCCGAACTTTTCCAAGGTATGCAAATTTCGGGATGAAATTTATTTTAAGGGGGGTAGAATGTAATATCCCGTAGTTTTAATACTTAATTACGATAATATAAATCGTAATTAAGGTTTTAAGCTCGATAATTAGAATCTTAATTAGTCAACGCTCGATTTTAACTAAGCATAATTTGATAATTTCTGCATGACATTCACTAACGCTTAGTGAATTAAGGAGTATAGTTTCTGATATTCCTTCAAACGTAATGTTCTAACGTCGGCTAAATTCGACAGTTAAGCCTTACATTATTTTAAGCAATTAAGCTTAAAATTCGAAATTTCCTATTATTATAGGAATAAATAAAGTTGTTACAGCTTTATTTTGAAACTTTTAGAGATAATTCAATTATGAGAATTTTGAGACGTTTCAAACGTCTACGTTTAGAGATAATTCCATAACTTGGCCAAATGATCATGGAATTATAAAATTCAAATTCCTATGATTATATTATGATATAAGAGCATTATTTATCATTAAATTAATGCTATAGAATTATGGAATTAAATGTATCAATATTAGGGGTTTCGAAAACCCTAAATTTTAAATTTAGGGTTTTGTGATCTAAATTTTGTTCCAATTTTTTTTTCTATGATTAAATTCATCATCTATGATTATAATGTGTCTCATAACTATGTGTAAGCTATTTATTACATGAAAATAAAATGTGTAGGGTATGAAACCCAATTTTCAAAATGTAAGCTTATAGTGTTAATTAATTTTAATTGCTATCCAATTATGGTCCTATGATAATTATTATATTAAAATGATATCATTAAGGATAATATATGATATTATATCAAGTTGCACAAGTGGGAGCCCACTTGTGCCATAAGGGACGAAAATTATAACTTTTTATAAGATTTTATGAATAAAAATCTTGTTTTAATTAATGTAAAGGATAAGATATGATCTTATCATGTTATGATGTAAAGTAGAGTTAGAATTCAAGTTGAACAAGTAACTAGCCCACTTGTCTCCTTATGGCCGGAAATATCACTATTTTATGTGATTAAAATTTGTTTTACACTATGTTTTGAATTGTGTGACGATAAGATAAGATCTTATCATGTATTAGGTGTAAGATAGAGTTAGAAGCCAATTTGAACAAGTAACCTATGGAGGCTTCTAGTGGGGACCGAAATTGTTGAAAGAAATAAGGTGAAAATAATTTAATTTCACACTATATAATAAGGACAATTGTAGTTGAAATAATTGACTATTCAAACATAAATTTATAACATAATAATAATATAGTATAAGATAAGAAAAAAATAAAAATTTAATCCTAAGACTAGGGCATGGGCGACACACACACAACAATGATACTATGTGATAAACTTTATACTATGTGATAAGGATTATCCAATGCATTTATTAAGTGATAAGGTGACATAATAAAGTGTTAAGGGATAAGATAAAATTTTGTTCTCTTATGCAAGTGGGGACCGAAAATTTCAAGAAGGATCACAAGTGTACACTAGATATTTTCTATGTAATAATTATAATACAAGTTGCCTAAGTCTATAAATACTACATGAAGCTCTTCATTTCTCATTCACAAACCCTATTACTACCGAAAATAGTGAGGAAAAAATTGAGAGAGCTCATCTATTCCAATCCTAATCCTATAGCAAATAAAGCTCCGCCGATTAATTCGACTCCGATTAAGAGGTTAGAAATCTTCTGAGCTTAAGTAAACATGCTAGAATTTTCGATTTTCATCCGTTAGAATTCATGTTATGAGCTTAGTTCATATGTGACATTTTCGAAAATTGTAGAACATATGCTAATATGTTTAGATATTGTGTTTATATGATGTTATTAAGCATGTATTATAATTATATCACAAAATTGAGCATGCTATTAAATTTTATATGTAGACCGAAAACATGAGGGTATGATATGTTGATGATTATGATTTTTAATTGTTGATTTGAGCATGAAATCATGATCTAGGGTAGAAATTATGCTTATATGAATTTATGTACAATTTTTGGAAAACTTTGGTACCTAAGTCTTTGAATTTCGAAAATTATAGAACATGATAACATGTTGTGATATAATCCATGTTTAAGTGTTATCATAACATATTGATAGTGTAAATTCATAATATAGTGTTGTATGAATTTATTGGAATTGTTAAAAATTAATTGGACCTAAGTCCAAATTTTCGAAAATGACTTAGGAATAATTAATTGAATAGTTCTTAATAAATAAAAATTATGTCATAATAAGGATGCTTATAGATGATTATGTGTTATGTGAATTTATAAGAATTTTTGCACAAGTCTAGCTAATTAAATTAAGCATGACCGAAAACCATAGGTTATGTGTATTAATGTTATAAAATTATTTTATCATGGATAATGGCATAATATGATCTAAAATAATGTTTTAGACATAGTATGATTTTATGGGAATTTTTAGAACAAAAATTGTACATAAAATAACGAAATTACATATAAAAGATTAAAAAGTCAAAATGTTGACTTTAGTCAAAATGTTGACTAAATGTTGACCAAGTCAAAATCGTTGACCAAAAACGTTGACCAAGGTCAAATCGCACGAAATTCGATAATACGTGATCTATGTGACGTAGTACGTTTGATAACAATGTAACTTACGTTACGTAAGTACATTAAAACGTACATTATATGCTAAAGAGATGGAATATCTCTTATATGAGAAACAATTTCATAATCGACATCATTTTAATTAGGAAACGTCAAAATAAGTTCGATGTTAGCCTTATTCGATGTATAGGACGTTATAGACAATGTTCGTCTCTATCGAAACGTGACCAATGTACTAAAATAATTCTTACGTTAAGGTGGGACGTGATCTTGAGCTGAGACATAGAAAAGGACTATAGAAAAACCTACACATACCAGGTGGGCTTTACTCGAACTGATTTATTTATTCTGCTTTCTTCAAAATGCAAAGTATTTATATACAAAGCTTTCAGTTGCGAAATGATTATGAACTGTTGTTCAATTACCTGCCCAAAGTGTTTATGTTTTATGTATGGATCCTATCATGAGATGGTTAGCGAACCATGGAAATTACAGTTGTTGGGTCGATCCCAACTTTATAGAAAATCGATATCGGATCCCTGTTTCAGAATAACCCGAAAAATTTATAACTTTAATTGCTGATGCTTAGACCAATTATTTGTGGTACTTAGACCTTAATTAAGTTTAAGGAAACCAATGAAATGAATTAGAATCGATTCAGAGATCGAAAACTAAAGAAATCAAAAACTGGTAACTAGTCCTACCGGATTAGGGTTTTTTGAGTAGCCTGAACATAGAATGAAAGATCGAGAATGAATCTCAACAAACGGATTTCATTTCTAGAATCCTCACACGAAAACATGTGAGAAACCAAAGAATGAGAATTTTTGGGCATACTGCCCTGGTCGATCTTAAAAGCACTATTTACGAGCCGGAACAACTTCCAGTCCGTGCTAATCATAATAAATTGTGATAACAATCTAAATCATGAAGGAATAAATTATTATGAATTTAGAAATTATAAGAATCAATTTAGAAAGAAATTCTCAAGAACTTAACCGAACATAGGGTAATATATACCGGAAAACCCTAAATTGATCCGAAAGACCAAACTCGAAACAAGGGTCTAAATCAATAAATTATGATTTATAAAATTCAAATAAATTTTGAAAGCTCAAAAATTCAATAGAATTTTTGAATGAGCATAATTTAATCGCCAAACGTCGTTTTTCCGCGATAACTCAGAATTGACTTATCGGAAGACGTCCAAACTTCATGAAATTTTTATAATCATTGAAATAAGTCATTTGGAGGCTATTTAATAAAATAAAACCTTAAGGTTCCGAGAAATCAATCGAAAGCGCGTTAAAACATAAAGAGTCAGTATTAACATGCCAAAGCGGGTAATTTGACCAATCCACCTCCCAACTACCACCAAGACCACCCCAAATGAGCTAAGGACAGCCCATTAGGCTGTAACACAGCAGCATTTTCGTGCCATTACAGCCTCTCACTTGGGAACCAAAATTCTCTCTCATTTTCAAATTCTCTCCATTGTTCTTCACACTTTGGAGCCTTTAATCCTCCTTCCAAACCCTCCCACACTCAAATAATATTTCTAAGACCATAGTAAGGTATTATTCATCATCCTCTTCCATCCTAATGGAGTGGAATTTTTATTTTGAATTTTTGGGTTTAAAAACCCTAGTTTGCTCCTCATTTTTTTTTGTGACTTTAGAGCCCTCAAATGCTCTCAAGACATTAATTAAAAATTCTTAGAATAATTTTCTAAGGCTAATGTCAAAATTTCATAATTTTTGGAGCATGTTTGATTTTTTTCGATTTATGCTTTATTTCTTTTTATATGTGATAAAGCATGATTTTATGAATATTATTTGATATTGTTGCTTGTTAAAGTATTATAAGCTTGTATAATAAATATGGTAATTTTCAGAATATTTTGGAATTTTCTTGTATTTGTTTGATTTTTTTGTTGAGAAATAGTTGAGATATAGTGTTTAATATATGATATGAACATCATATATTAATCTTGAAAATTTTGAAACACTACTCCTATTTTTTCAAAATGGGAAGAATATTTTAAGTATTTTAAGCCATTATTTGATTTTATTTGTTGGAAATAATAGGATATATGATGTTTAGAAATAATATGAACCTAATATGCATTGTTGGGAATTATTGAACACATATGTAAAATATGTGTGAGGACAAAAATTTCAAGCATTTGGTTCATATTATAAATATTAGTTGATATTTAATGTTAATATTACATGTTTATTTCATATATAAACATATTGTGCAAGATTGGAATTTATTGAATATGTATATATATAAATGTGGAATTACGAAATGATTTAAAGATGAAAAGCATGGTTTTAAAATTTTAATGCATGATATGAAGTGATATTTCATGTTTAGTATATAGTATAAGCATGATATAATTTTTGTGGAATTTATTGAACACCAAAGCTACTAATTTGAAATGACCGAAAGTTTGAGACTTTTAACCCATGGTTTAAAAATTTATATGATGATATTGAGTTGGTAATTAAATTCTATAATATGATAGGAGTATAATGTGATTTTATTGGAATTTATTGGATGCATATGTTAATTGTTGCTAATTATCGAAACGTAATAGAATGGCTAAGTATGGGTTTAATTTTGATGATGAATGATGCTATGATAGTAATATGAAACTTTGGATAAATGGTTGTGATTAGGGTGAATGAATGGAACACTTATGCACACTTACACTATGATGGTGTATTACATTAGAAATTAGGGTTTTCTAATGCTTTAGTATAGTTTATGTTGTGTATGGTTTTGTTGATGTTGAATGTTTATGTTTATATTGAACCGACAAACCAAAACCCCAAACGTAAACAACATAATACTATATGTACGAGAACCCAAAAGAAATCGACCAATTTCGATAACTTAAGGCCGAAAACGAGGATCGAAGTTAGACACAAATTAGGGTTTTCCATTAATAAAAGGATACTCAAACGTGAGTTCCTAAGTTAGAAAACCAAAGGTCGAGCTACAACGTTAATATTCATAACGACTACTCAATACGATAATTAGTTGGGCGTTAACATAACTCGCTAACGAATAACGATTATACGACATATGTAATCTCCGACGAGTAAATTAAATAAGCAATATCGTAATGAGTAGCGAAGATTCGAACATAAGATGTCGATGCTTATGTCTCAAACATCGAGTTAATATTCCGTACTTCATTTATTCTTAAGTACTTAGCTATATGATAGCATGTGCTCACTGAATCATAAATTAAGACTCGTCTTTTAATTGTCGTCTTGCGAATACGATAAGTCGTCGAGCATAACCTACTAGGGCGTAACTATAATTGTTAAGTCTAGTTAGTGGCTCGAGATAATCCTAAATTACCAATCACAACTTGAATACTAACACTCTATAGCGTAATAACGTTTAAAAGAGCACTAAGGTGAAGAGTCGAGGATAGACTCGGAGTATGTGATTCATAAGTCAAAGTTCACCTATGAGCGATGAAGTAATATAGTTGGGAATTGGGAATGTAAGATAATAAGAATTATCTTAAAACCATCACATGAAATCATAAAGAAACCCTAATCGGGAACTTAAGTCGTAATTTTTAAACGACCATCGATCGATAGAAAGAATCTAAGAAATGTTATTTTCTTATGAAGGGTTTGACCGTACGTAGTCGGCGAGGAGAACAACCACACCCTGCTCACTTAGACTTACTAGCGTTGGACTAGCAGGTGGGCTTTTCTTGAAACAAAATGATTATGCATAACTCAAAGCATGATTTACAAAAGCTTTATGAAATATTATCGCATGAACTGTTATTGACTGCCAAATATTTATGTTTTATTGTGTCCATGTCTGAGAATGGTTTGTCCAAATGTGGGATGAGAATTGATTGGTATATCCAATGTGGTATGTGAATGAGTTGGTCCACCAACGTTAAAAAAGGGTAACGATCGGATCCGACTTAGTTGAGGACTAACTCGGATTGTGTACACGTGTGACTGTGTGTTAAGGTTAGCTACCTCGACCGGTCACGGCGACTATGTGTAGGTGGCCACCCATACTTGAATGAATGAACGAATGAATGATGAATGAATTACGGATATGGAACAACGTGATAAAATAGTCGCCCGACACTTTTGGAAAAATGATAAAATATTTGATAGGCATGAGTCTTTAACTAAAATCCTCATGTGCTATTGTGGGCGCTCAATAACTTTTGGTAAAGAAAATGTTTTCGCAACGAGTCCACCGAGTACTTTTGTACTTAGCCCGCATCTCGCTTTTTGATGTGCGAGGTTGAGCAAGGATCGATGATGGGTGTGAGGTGGTGCGAGTAGCAGCTTGTTTTGTGGCTTAACTAGAAATGTTTCTAGAACCTTGGGCATGCATCGTCATATGCATGTCCACACGCTTATTTGCCGCCTAACTCGATATTGTTTAATGTTTTGATTATAATTGCTTTTATGCCAGATTGAATTGGAGGTCGCCTCGTACTTTGAATTTTGCCCCGATTGGGTTATGTTGAAACCTTGAACCCCTTTTGACAAGTCATTCTGCGACTTGAGTTAGTATCAATTACTTATCCCTTTTAGCCTATCGTTATCGAATAGTTAAATGGTTGATCGCTTTGATTAGTTATGTTTATATCCGCCGCTTTATTATATCCGTGACGATCCATATGATCTGTATTTCATTGGATAATCGGTCGTCAAAATTGTATCGAGCACTTGTTCGCTCGAACCCTAGAAACCCTTTCTCAATCTTAAGTTTAAAGTTGAGTCTTGAAACTGCTGGTATTTGATCGCCTCTGACCGCACCCCATCGCCGCCCCGCTCAACGAGGAAGAAGGTAACTATTTCAACCGAAAGTTGTTTCAAATAATAGAAGTTTATGAAATGTGAAATGGACTTACAAAAGTCGTATTGTTTTGAAGGTTGAAATATGCTTGAAAGGAGAAAAGTCTCAAAATTCAAGTGGAGTAGTTGTTTCAAGGATTTTGGAAAAATGAATGATTGACATTGAAAAGTTATTTTGAAAATAGCGGTTGTTAGATTGAAAAGAGTTGAAAACTCGAAAATTGATAGAGGAATGATATGAGAATATCATTTATCGCATATATGTTATGAGTTGTGTTTACTCTATATGCAAAGCATCTAGATGCATAATATAAATGAGTATGTTTCCCATGAGAACATAGACTCTTAAGACGCATGATCCTTATTGCTCCGAACTTAGTATGAGAACATAAGGTATCCCGATTGAACGGAATACTAAGGAAGAACGAGAACATAGAAATTTTAAAAATCACCATCCGAACAGATTTGAGGATGAGGATTCAACGACTCTACGATGACGGGTTTATTGCTTAACCGGAGGTTCGCATCACATGAGTCTCAACCTCTACGCCAAGAAATTTTGAACACTATGCGTGCTATCTCTATCGTGGCGATAACGAAGAATCAAAGCATAACGCTAAGAAAGTATGTATAAAAGAATGATAGAATTTGGAGTATTGCGAGAACGCATATGATCGAATGTTATGATTCGAATGAAAATAAGGAATTCATAACCCAATGAAAAGGGTGACCACTAGCCTTACTCAAAGGCTAGACATTGAAAGTTTAGTGCTACCCTAAGAGACCATACGCCTCTTCCCGAAGACCAAATCATGAAAGTAGTTTCATAAGAACTTAGGAATATAGGATACTAGATTATGGTCGGATAATTATTACGACTAGACGCTTTTATCCCGTAGAGCCACACGAGGAGGTAAGCGACTGTCTGATATTTTTCGGGGCATGCCTTACGTGAAATGTTTGACTAGTCTTTCGTACCGATTGAGTGTATATCATACCTTGATATACACTAAAGTAGAAATATGGGTTCTAAGACCCGATGGATATTTCAACTCCAAAACCTCAAGGCCGGAATAGATAGGCTAAGCCTAGGGCTTGCATTCAATCGATTTAGACAATCGCAGTCGGGTGAGCTTTACTACTCGAAAAATGAAATCTTATGAAATATTTATTTCGATGCTTATTTCATTTGTTGATAAAATGTTTACAAGATTACCGCCAAAAATGTTTCGTTTTGTGTATGTATCCTATCGGAATGAATGATATGAATTATATGAATGTGTTGGTCGCTCACTTATGAGCGAAATCGATATCGGATCTATCTTTGGAAGAATGATACCTAGCTAGGATTAAGTGTACACTAAGGTATTGTGTCTTTGTAAGGACAATTCATGATCGATCCGGCGTCGTAGAGGAGGTCTCCTTCACGACGTTCGACTATGATGATATGATGAAAGGATGTTAAGGGATATGGATCATACACACGGAAAAATGCAGCGGGACGATTTGGAGAAATGATGAAAATGATTTTAGTAAGCAAGGCATTTCAACTAAAACCCTTGTGTCTTACCATGATGTGGCGATGTAATCTTCAAATGATAAAATGTTTTGGCATGAGTCCCAGTGCATTCTTGTACTCGACCGCATGTTGTTTTAAATGTGCGGGTTGAGCGGATGATGGATGGGCGGTGTTGAGCGATATGATTATTGTCATTGAAAAGTTTATACCTTGATAGTACATCGTCATATGTACTTATCACATGTCTTCCTGCAGAACCTAAATTTATGTACTAAAGTCCAAGAATATACTTGACATATGTTTCTGATTTATTGTTAAAAGAATCTCCATGTATAATTATCCCTTTTAGAGTTCATCCACTTTAAATCGTCTTAGGATTTGGGGCTATGGATATAGTGTTTAATATATGATATGAACATCATATATTAATCTTGAAATTTTGAAACACAACTCCTATTTTTTAAAAATGGGCAGAATTTATTTAAGTATTTTAAGCCATTGTTTGATTTTATTTGTTGAAAAGCAGTTAAGATATAGTGTTTAATATATGATATGAACATCATATATTAATCTTGAAATTGAGACACTACTCCTATTTTTATGAAAATGTAATACCGTATTTACATGTAGATTAGCTCGTGATTAAGAGCTTAATAAGAAGGCATTGCATCCTTATGAAAGGATTTGTTTAAGTTAGAAGCTTTTGTGTTAAGCTCTAGTTGAGACGATAAATCGAGCGAGAATATGAGATAAGATTGTCGGATCTTATTTAGGATAAGAACCGAGATTCCAAGGGTCTTAAGATGATAGGTACATGCTCAATAAGTTTTGATTTAAAATTGAGAATTTCAAAATCTACGTTTGGTGGCGCGGTTTGCCGATCAAGCTCGGATGAAGAGCATGATATTTAAAATGGTTTTATGGTTAAAATATTTTTAATTATTATATTTTAATGATATTTGATGATGGAAAAATTTAGAAAGCGATTTTGAAGGATTTAAGAATAAATGGAATATTTAATTCCATTATTTACATAAAATGGAATTAAATCTCTATTTTTATAAAGTGAGTTTCTATTATATATTTTATAATTTTGGAACTTTATATTGATTAAAATGATGAGTTTAAGGTGTTAAGAAAATAAGATTCAATTTTGGAATTTTTGGGTATTAATTATGGAATTTTCTGATATTTTGGAAAATTACATGAAAATACATTATTATTATTATTATTTTTATTAATTAAGAAAATTCAAGAATAAAATATAGAATTATTTTATGGAATTCTCTAGAATATGGTGTGTTGGCACTATTTTGTTTGGGAAAAATAAAAGAAAATTTAATTTATAATGTGAAATTACTATTTTGCCCTTATTAATTATATAAGTATACTTTTGGAACCATTTTCTTCTTCATTTTCAGCCCCAAACCCACGACACACACACTAAAACACACACTAAATTTGAAAGTTTCATGAGAAAATAGGAAGATCCGACCGTTGAATTCCAGATCGGTTTTCGCGTAAAGGTATAATTTATCTGAGAACACTTCTACGGTTTGAAATTTTTAAAAATATGATCCTATGTTCTATTTGAATTTTCGGTCATATGCTGAAAATTATGAAGGATTATGTTGTGTTGATTATTTATGAATATTATGATAGATTAGCGTCTACGTATTGTTTAACGTTGAAATTGTAAGCATATATTATTTAATTGAAGTTTCATGAAATTTTCGAAAAGGGCAGCCCTTGATTTTAAATTTATGATGTTGTTATGATTGAACTTACTTCATATATGTGTTATTGGATTGATATAAGCGTGTTTGGAGCAGAAAAGCGTTTGAAATCGAAATTATACAAAATTTCCCAAAATGGCGAAACCTAAGTGTTATAATGTTGGATTTCTGATTTTATTTGATCATTTAGACTTCATATTTGGATTCTATGATATGAATAAATCCTAAAATGATTTATTAGTTTTTCGTGACGTTTCAAAACGGTAAAATTTTGGTTTGTCGTGAAAATTGGTTTTCAAAGCAAGCTTTGATCTTTATGTTTATTGATAAAATGATGATATTTGATGATAGTTGAGCATGTATATAGGTTTGTTGGAATTAGATGGCGTCTCCGTGAATTTTCGACGTTAGACCAAGTGACGTCTTAAGGGATTTTCGATTGATGGTTAAGATGAGCGATTGAAGCTTATTTTTGAGTTTTATATGATCATTGAGACATATGGTGATGAATTGGTGGAGTTTGGGCTATGATTGGTTGGTTTGGTATTGATATGGCGATGCGTTTATAAGCGTTCTGCTGAAATTCGATAGAATTGGTTTGTTAATAAGATGTTAGAGGATCGATGACCCAGTTTTCATAGACCTTAGAGTCTTAGTCTTGATATCGAGAAGATATAGTCGTGTAAACGACTAAGATAATAATGTTCTTGTTTGGCTCTTGATAGGCTTGTATCGGTTTTATGTGATTGATGGACCAAATATGGATAAAGAAAGAAATGGAATTGAGAATTAGTTCCTTAGCTCAAGGAACATCCAGTGGGTATAAGTATTTTCTATAAAATATGCTTATGTTTTTAAATGTTTCAAATGATATGATATGATTATGCATGAAAGATGACATGAGAGACATTTAATTGCATTGTTTGAAAGTTAAATGACTTTTTTTGAGCATGAACATGAGCATGATGCGTTTACCTATCACGGAAAGAAAGAAAAGAAAGAAATGATAAAGAGTATGGCGTGGCATGGTACCGCCGGGTCCATCAACAGGTATGTTATGATGTTTGAGATTTACGGCTCGGATGGCGACCTTTGGGTCATAGCGTGTTTGAGAAGGGCTCTTCTCAACACATAGAAAGTATCCGTGGATATGGGAAGAAAGTTATCGGCGACATGAGACATGCATATGCATACTTTATGATGATCTTATGAAATGAAAGCAAGTAAGTGTTTATTTATGTAAAGCTGCACATGTTATTTCACTAAAACCCACATGCATTGCTAATGTTATGGCAAGTCGATTATATAGCCCTAGAGGCGATGTTTTATGTTTTCGTATACCGAGGTGCATTTTGTACTCAGCCTGCGTGTATTTCTAAGCGTGCGGTTGAGCTCGAGGATCTTGGAATCGAATGATGTGCAAAGGAGCTTCTAAGTAATTTGATTCATGATGATATTGATAAATTGTTGAGGTTATTCATTTCATGTCGACATGTTTTGTTGCCAGAGTTATGTCTTCACATAATTCTCAACCACTCTTCTCGTTGCGAACTTTGGCCTTTCACCTTAGAGTTTTGTTACTCGAATTGATCATAATCTTGGATAGTCCTTATTTTACTCATATGATCTCGGCATTGTTGTTATAATGTCGACTGATTACGAATACATGGATTCATTGAAATGCTCGTGAACAGTTTACTCGAAAGTTCGAATTGTTTTCGTTGAATCGATATGATATATAAAATGTTTGGAAACATTGTCGAACCATGCTTAAACATTGAAAATTTTATCATTGTTGAAGCATGCTTGAGAATGCACATTCTTGATATTAGTTCTTTTACACTCGATTCTTCATTGTAATTTGAAAACTTAAAGTCGACCTTTGTAAAACTTCTTTCATTTCTTGAACCATAAATGTTTGATTCCTTATTGATGAAAATTGATGTCATAAATTGTTTTGATAAATATATTATCGAAATTGTTGTTATCGATTATTAGAAGTTCTTTCTTAACTCGTGTCACGCTTAAGTCACGGCTAATTACTTGATTAAGTAGTCGATTTGGTGAAAAAGACTTTATATATATATTTTAGGATTTATTTGATTTTTAGTTGTTGAGAATAATATGATATGTGATATTATAAATATTGGTTGATGTTTAATATTAATATTACATGTTTATTTCATATTATAAACATATGGTGAAGTGAATGAAATTTATTGAATATGTTTATATATATATATATATATATATATATGGTGATTACGAAAATCATTATATGGTAAAAGCATGGGTTTAAATTTTAATGTATGATATAAGATGATATTTCATGTTTAGTATATGATATAAGCATGATATGATTTTTGTGGAAATTATTGAACACCAATGTTATAAATTATAAATACCGAAAATAAAATGATTGTTTGCCCATGATTTAAAATTTATTTGATGTATTGAGTTGGAAATTAAACTCTATATATGATAGGAGTATAACATGATTTTATTGGAATTTATTGGATACATATGCTAATTGTTGCTAATTATCGAACGTAACAAAATGGCTAAGTATGGGTTTAATTCTATGTTAAATGGTACTATGATAGTTAATATAAGCTTGGAATGAATGGTTGTGATTGTGATGAATGAATGGAACACTTATACACACATACAATGAGTTTTGCATTATGTTAGAAATTAGGGTTTTCTAATGCTTTAGTATAGTTTATGTTGTGTATGGTATTGTTTGGTGTTGAATGGTTATGTTTATGTATGCGACAAACAAAACCCCACGTAAACAACATAATACTATATGTCGAGATCGAAAGAAATCGAGCAATTTCGATAACAGAAAATTAACGAGAATCGAGTTAGACACAAATTAGGTTTTCTATTAATAAAGGCTACTAAACGTGAGTTCCTAAGTTAAAAAACCAAAAGCGAGTTACAACGTTAAATACTCAACAATAATCTTCACGATATTAGATTGGCGTTAAACAAACTGAACACGAATAGCGATTATACATTATATAATCCCGGCGAGTTAAGAGAAATAAACATGTCGTAATGTATAAGCAAAGATCGAACATAAGATGTCGATCCTTATCTCTCAAAGTCGAGTTAATATTCACGAGCACTTCATCTATTCTAAAGTACTTACTTATGATAGCATGTGCTCACTGAATCATAACTCAGACTCATCCGTTTATTTGTCATGCTAATATGAGTAATCGTCTATCCATGATTTAAATGCTAATTACGGTATTTAAAACAAGTAAACTAGAGTTTAGCCGAGTTATTCAATCAATAAGATATCGAATAATGATTTTGATTTTTCTGAAGGAATGAATTCTATTTTATATTCACCGAGAATTGTGAATTAAGGAATAAGAGTATATGAAGTGTATAGGTAGTATTTTCTTTAACGTCGATTTCGTATCGATGGTTAAAAGCGTCGTAAATTTTCTAAGCAATCAAGATTAGAATTAAATTTCATTATTAATGGAATAATTTAATATAGTGATTACGACTTTATTACGACCATTTCGAGATGAGTCGATAATTAACGTTTTGAAAGCGTTTTCAAGCGTTAACGTTTAGAGAAGAATTGAAAAGTGAGTTTAATGATCAAGGAATTATAGTAATTAATTTCCCATGGTTATTATATGTAATTACAGTATTATTTAGCATTAAATCAATGCTAGATCTTTAAGGATTGACGATGATCAATTTTTGTTTAAGCGTTCGAAAACCACAATTTTCGAACTCGGTTTTATCACATAAAATGATGCCATTAATTTATCCTATGATATTATCTATCATCTAAACTATATGTTACAACATATATCAATGATTGGCATGGAAAATAAAATTGGACCCATTAGCATAATGTAATAGCCGAAAACTATACACTTATGTATACAAGTTTATCTTGTTGATTTTCCTATTACATGTATCTAAGTGACATTGGATTAATTAAAAACCTAACTAAACATTAAAATCAGTTATATATGTATATATACTTGTATAATTTTCGTGCATGTGTGTGGTGTGTAGGTAGAAGTGTGTGTGGTGTCGACTATGCGTGTATTAAGGGTGACAATTGTCACCCATAAACACCCCCACTACCACCATACTTTCCCCAAACTTCAGCCATTCTCACTCCTCCACTCCTCTCCTCTCCTCCTTACTCCAAGAACAGCCCCATTCCACCATGTAAGAGATAGCTCAAGCCACCTCTCTCGGCGGGATGCTCATCGCCAAGTTCACGGCCAAGTCAAGGTGGCGATGGCCACCAAACTCGATCCACTCCACTTGGCTGTTCTAGCTTCATACATCCTGTCCAAGGTGAAGAATCTAAACCTTGGACTCAATAGTGTTGGAGCTACATACATGCATGTGCACATATATGCTTGAATGTGCTAGATTTATAAGTATAGGTGATTGCATGTTGTTGATCTGGACAAACAGTGATTCTATAAAATTAATAGACTAAGTTACAGTGGTCCGATGATTGTGAATTTTTAATATGTTGAAACTCTATGTGTCTAGTATGCCTCTGTAAAATTTCAAGTCCATCCAACTTTATTTGCTATTTTAATTGTATTTTTCAAAAACACTGCACAAATCTATGAAATTGCCGTGTTCATCACCCCCGGTCCATGACTTTCGTTTTGAGTTTGGATAATTTAAAACTCTAAAATTTGTCATAAACATAATTCAGCATGTCTAGAAGATGTATGTAAATTTTCAGAATTTTCTAAAGATGTTTACTATTTATTCCAGATTTTACAAGCTAAATGCATAAAACTGTCACTGTAGCGATAGCTTGTGGTAAAATATTTTATCTCCCAATCTATTGTGAATCATTGAGTGAGGCTTTTCTGGATTAAACTAGACTTAAGTGGCTTTTCAATATGATTGGTTGTATTCCCAGATTCCTTATAATGAACTCACAGTGAATTTTAAAAGTTGATGCATTCTGATGAAGCCTTTTGGACAAACCGCCTTAGTAAATTTCTATGTTAATTAACTGCATCGGTATCGACTTTTCGTGAGATGTTCAAGCCATTTGTAGTCCGATTTTGACTTTGGTTTCTTCATAAGAAATGTTTCTTACCATGTCTAGTTGTGATCTGGAAAGTTTGATCTCAAACCAAGTTTTATAGGTATACCTTTCACTGACCCAAAGTCACCTACTTGAATGTTGTCCTTTCCAACTAGTCAACTTTGGGCTTATGTATTTCTCGATGCATCGAGATATTTTCCAAGATGGTCTTCATGAAACATGTATTTCTTGTTACATGGTTTGAAATTGGTAGCCTGCAGTCATTTTGACATTTTGAGTCAAAAGTTACGAGCCTCATAAAACCCCTCGTCGTTAAGCTAAAACTGAAATTTGAAAAATTTTCTAAGTATAGAAGTCAGTTTGAGTTTCCCACTTTGAGACCCTATATCTCCAAAACCACGACTCTTTTGGATTTAATTCCTTCTTAGAACTTGTAGTACATGTTTAGAGGTTTCCAGAATGTGTCTTTGTGCGGCCATACGTATTTTGAATCGAGAGTTATGAATCGTCAAAGTATGTCACTTGGGTTAATTTTAAGCTGTTTTGCTGATTTTCAAACACTTAATATGCCTTATGTGACTAACATGCTAGTAATTGATGCATTCATTATGTTATGTCGCAAGGTACGTTAGAACATTAATAGATGCACGAATTATGATAAAACGACACAATACGATATTTTTACGGGAGCATGCCTTAACGTGAAATGTTTGACTAGGTGCTCCTACATGCTCAATTGAGTGTATATCATACCTTGATATACACTAAAGTAGAAATATGGGTTCTAAGACCCGATGGATATTTCAACTCCAAAACCTCAAGGCCAGGAATAGATAGGCTAAGCCTAGGGCTTGCATTCCAAGAAATCGATTTAGACAATCGACAGTCCAGGTGGGCTTTACTCTACTCAAAAATGAAATGCTATTGAAATATTTATTTACGATGCTTATTTCAACTGTTGATAAAATGTTTACAAGATTACCTGCCAAAAATGTTTACGTTTTGTGTATGTATCCTATCCGGAATGAATGATATGAATTATATGAATGTGTTGGGTCGCTCCCAACTTATGAACGCGAAATCGATATCGGATCTATCTTTGGAAGAATGATACCTAGCTAGGATTAACGTGTACACTAAGGTATTTGTGTCTTTGTAAGGACAATTCATGATCGGTCACGGCGTCGTAGAGGAGGTCTCCTTCACGACGTTCGACTATGATGATATGATGAAAGGATGTTAAGGGATATGGATCATACACACCGAAAAATGCACGCCAGTGACGATTTGGAGAAATGATGAAAATGATTTTAGTAAGCACAAGGCATTTCAACTAAAACCCTTGTGTCTTACCATGATGTGGCGATGTAATCTTCAAATGATAAAATGTTTTGGCATGAGTCCCCAGGTGCATTCTTGTACTCGTACGCATGTTGTTTTAAATGTGCGGGTTGAGCGAGATGATGGATGGAGCGGTGTTGAGCGATATGATTATTGTCATTGAAAAGTTTATACCTTGATAGTACATCGTCATATGTACTTATCACATGTCTTCCATTGAAGAACCTAAATTTATGTACTAAAGTCCAAGAATATACTTGACATATGTTTCTGATTTATTGTTAAAAAGAATCTCCATGTATAATTATCCTGTTTAGAGTTACAATCCTTTTAAATCGTACTTAGGATTTGGGGGCTATGACAGATATAGTGTTTAATATATGATATGAACATCATATATTAATCTTGAAATTTTTGAAACACAACTCCTATTTTTAAAAAATGGGCAGAATTTATTTAAGTATTTTTAAGCCATTGTTTGATTTTATTTGTTGAAAAGCAGGTTAAGATATAGTGTTTAATATATGATATGAACATCATATATTAATCTTGAAATTTTGAGACACTACTCCTATTTTTATGAAAATGTAATACCGTATTTACATAATGTAGATTAGCTCGTGATTAAGAGCTTAATAAGAAGGGCATTGCATCCTTATGAAAGGATTTGTTTAAGTTAGAAGCTTTTGTGTTAAGCTTCTAGTTGAGACGATAGAATCGAGGCAGAATATGAGATAAGATTGTCAGATCTTATTTAGGATAAGAAGACCGAGATTCCAAGGGTCTTAAGATGATAGGTACATGCTCAATAAGTTTTGATTTCAGAAAATTGAGAATTTCAAAATCTACGTTTTGGTGACGTCGGCGTTTGCCGATCAAGCTCGGATGAAGAGCATGATATTTAAAATGGTTTTTATGGTTAAAAATATTTTTAATTATTATATTTTAATGATATTTGATGATGGAAAAATTTAGAAAGCGATTTTGAAGGATTTAAGAATAAATGGAATATTTAATTCCATTATTTACATAAAATGGAATTAAATCTCTATTTTTATAAAGTGAGTTTCTATTATATATTTTATAATTTTGGAACTTTATATTGATTAAAATGATGAGTTTAAGGTGTTAAGAAAATAAGATTCAATTTTGGAATTTTTGGGTATTAATTATGGAATTTTCTGAATATTTTGGAAAATTACATGAAAATACATTATTATTATTATTATTTTATTAATTAAGAAAATTCAAGAATAAAATATGGAATTATTTTATGGAATTCTCTAGAATATGGTGTGTTGGCACTATTTTGTTTGGGAAAAATAAAAGAAAATTTAATTTATAATGTGAAATTACTATTTTGCCCTTATTAATTATATAAGTATACTTTTGGAACCATTTTCTTCTTCATTTTCAGCCCCAAACCCACGACACACACACTAAAACACACACTAAATTTCGAAAGTTTCATGAGAAAATAGGAAGATCCGACCGTTGAATTCCGATCGGTTTTCGCGTAAAGGTATAATTTCGCAATCTGAGAACACTTCTACGGTTTGAAATTTTTAAAAATATGATCCTATGTTCTATTTGAATTTTCGGTCATATGCTGAAAATTATGAAGGATTATGTTGTGTTGATTATTTATGAATATTATGATAGATTCGACGTCTACGTATTGTTTAACGTTGAAATTGTAAAGCATATATTATTTAATTGAAGTTTCATGAAATTTTCGAAAAGGGCAGCCCTTGATTTTAAATTTATGATGTTGTTATGATTGAACTTACTTCATATATGTGTTATTGGATTGATATAAACGTGTTTGGAACAAGAAAAACGTTTGAAATCGAAATTATACAAAATTTCCCAAAATGGCCGAAACCCTAAGTGTTATAATGTTGGATTTCTGATTTTTATTTGATCATTTAGACTTCATATTTGGATTCTATGATATGAATAAATCCTAAAATGATTTATTCGGATTTTTTCGTGACGATTCAAAAACGGTAAAATTTTAGTTTGTCGTGAAAATTGGTTTCAAAGCCAAAGCTTTGATCTTTATGTTTATTGATAAAATGATGATATTTGATGATAGTTGAGCATGTATATAGGTTTGTTGGAATTAGATGGCGTCTCACGTGAATTTTCGACGTTAGACCTTAAGTGACGTCTTAAGGGATTTTCGATTGATGGTTAAGATGAGGCGATTGAAGCTTATTTTTGAGTTTTATATGATCATTGAGACATATGGTGATGAATTGGTGGAGTTTGGGCTATGATTGGTTGGTTTGGTATTGATATGGCGATGCGTTTATAAGCGTTCTGTTATAGAAATTCGATAGAATTGGTTTGTTAATAAGATGTTAGAGGATCTGATGACCCAAGTTTTCATAGACCTTAGAGTCTTAGTCTTGATATCGAGAAGATATAGTCGTGTCGACGACTAAGATAAATAATGTTCTTGTTTGGCTCTTGATAGGCTTGTATGCCGCTTTATGTGGATTGATGGACCAAATATGGATAAAGAAAGAAATGGAATTGAGAATTAGTTCCTTAGCTACAGGAACATCCAGTGGGTATAAGTATTTTCTATAAAATATGCTTATGTTTTAAATGTTTCAAATGATATGATATGATTATGCATGAAAGATGACATGAGAGACATTTAATTGCATTGTTTGAAAGTTAAATGACTTTTGTTTTGAGCATGAACATGAGCATGATGTATTTACCTATCCACGGAAAGAAAGAAAGAAAGAAAGAAATGATAAAGAGTATGGCGTGGCATGGTACCGCTTCGTCCATCAACACGGTATGTTATGATGTTTGAGATTTACCGACGCCGGATGGCGACCTTTGGGTCATAGCGTGTTTGAGAAGGAGGCTCTTCTCAACACATAGAAAGTATCCGTGGATATGGGAAGAAAGTTATCGGCCGACATGAGACATGCATATGCATACTTTATGATGATACTATGAAATGAAAGCAAGTAAGTGTTTATTTATGTAAAGCATGCACATGTTATTTCACTAAAACCCACATGCATTGCTAATGTTATGGCAAGTCGATTATATAGCCCTAAGGGCGATGTTTTATGTTTTCGATACCCACCGAGTGCATTTTGTACTCACGCCTGCATGTATTTCTAAGCGTGCGGGTTGAGCTCGAGGATCTTGGAATCGAATGATGTGCAAAGGAGCTTCTAAGTAATTTGATTCATGATGATATTGATAAATTGTTGAGGTTATTCATTTCATGTCGACATGTTTTGTTGCCCGAGAGTTATGTCTTCACATAATTCTCAACCACTCTTCTCGTTGCCGAACTTTGGCTTTACACGCTTAGAGTTTTGTTACTCTGAATTGATCATAATCTTGACGATAGTCCTTATTTTACTCATATGATCTCGGCATTGTTGTTATAATGTCGACTTGATTACGAATACATGGATTCATTGAAATGCTCGTGAACAGATTTACTCGAAAGTTCGAATTGTTTTCGTTGAATCGATATGATATATAAAATGTTTGAAACATTGTCGAACCATGCTTTGAAACATTGAAAATTTTATCATTGTTGAAGCATGCTTGAGAATGCACATTCTTGATATTAGTTCTTTTACACTCGATTCTTCATTGTAATTTGAAAACTTAAAGTCGACCTTTGTAAAACTTCATTTCATTTCTTCGAACCATAAATGTTTGATTCCTTATTGATGAAAATTGATGTCATAAATTGTTTTGATAAATATATTCGGTCGAAATTGTTGTTATCGATTATTAGAAGTTCTTTCTTAACTCGTGTCACCGCTTAAGTCACGGCCTAATTACTTGATTAAGTAGTCGAAATTTGTGTGTAAAAGGCGAAACTTTATATATATATTTTAGGATTTATTTGATTTTTAGTTGTTGAGAATAATATGATATGTGATATTATAAATATTGGTTGATGTTTAATATTAATATTACATGTTTATTTCATATTATAAACATATGGTGAAGTGAATGAAATTTATTGAATATGTTTATATATATATATATATATATATATGGTGATTACCGAAAATCATTATATGGTAAAAAGCATGGGTTTAAATTTTAATGTATGATATAAGATGATATTTCATGTTTAGTATATGATATAAGCATGATATGATTTTTGTGGAAATTATTGAACACCAATGTTCAATAAATTATAAATACCGAAAATAAAATGATTGTTTGCCCATGATTTAAAATTCTATTTGATGGTATTGAGTTGGAAATTAAACTCTATAGTATGATAGGAGTATAACATGATTTTATTGGAATTTATTGGATACATATGCTAATTGTTGCTAATTATCGAAAACGTAACAAAATGGCTAAGTATGGGTTTAATTCTATGTTAAATGGTACTATGATAGTTAAGCTATAAGCTTGGAATGAATGGTTGTGATTGTGATGAATGAATGGAACACTTATACACACATACACAATAGTTTTGCATTATGTTAGAAATTAGGGTTTTCTAATGCTTTAGTATAGTTTATGTTGTGTATGGTATTGTTTGGTGTTGAATGGTTATGTTTATGTATGCCGACAAACAAAACCCCAAACGTAAACAACATAATACTATATGTACGAGAATCCAAAAGAAATCGAGCAATTTCGATAACTTAAGAAAGAATTAACGAGAATCGAAGTTAGACACAAATTAAGGTTTTCTATTAATAATAGGCTACTAAAACGTGAGTTCCTAAGTTAAAGAAACCAAAAGCCGGGTTACAACGTTAAATACTCAACAACAATAATCTAATACGATATTAGATTGAGCGTTAAGACAACTAGACAACGAATAGCGATTATACACCTTATATAATCCCCGACGAGTTAAGAGAAATAAACAATGTCGTAATGTATAAGCAAAGATACGAACATAAGATGTCGATCCTTATCTCTCAAAAAGTCGAGTTAATATTCACGAAGCACTTCATCTATTCCTAAAGTACTTACTTACATGATAGCATGTGCTCACTTGAATCATAACTCAAGACTCCTCATTTATTTGTCATGCTAATATGACAAGTCGTCAAGCATAACTTACTAGGACGTAACTACAATTGTTAAGTCTAGTTAGTGGCTTGAGAATATCCTAATTTACCAATCATAACTTGACTACCGACAATCTATAACGTAATAACATTTAGAGTAACACTAAGGTTAAGAGTCGAGGATAGACTCGGAGTATGTGATTCATAAGTTGAAGTTCACTATGAATAATGAAGTAATATAGTTTGGGAATTGAGAATGTAAGTTAATAGAAATTATCTTAAAACAATAACATGAAATCCTAATGAAACCCTAATAGGGAACTTTAAGTCGTGATTTATAAGCGACCTTGATCAATAGAAAGAATCTAAGAAAGGTTATTTTCTTATGAAGGGTTTGATAAATGCGTAGTCGGCGGAAGAACAATCACACCGCCCACTTAGACTTACTAACTTGAACTAGCGGTGGGCTCTCTTGAAAAATAAATGATATGCATATCTATCTCAAAGCATGATTTACAAAAGCTTTATGAAATATTATCACATGAGCTGTTATTGATCGCCAAATGTTTTATGTTTTGTTGTGATCATATCCGAGGTTGGTTAATCAGCGTGGAATGAGAATTGATTGGTATATCCCATGTGGTATGTGAATGAGTTGGTCCACCAGCGTTCAAAAGGGTAACGATTGGATCCGACTTAGTTGATGACTAACTTTCGGATTGTGTACACGTGTGTTGTGTGTTAAGGTTAGCTACCTTGACCGGTCACGGTGACTATGTGTGAGTGGCCACCTCCATAGTGCGCGAATGAATGAATGATCGATATGGAACAACGTGAATGAAATAGTCGAACGACGCTTGAGAAATGATAAAATGTTTGATAGGCATGAGTCTTTAACTAAAATCCTCATGCGCTATTGTGGGCGATTAATAACTTTGACAAAGAAAATGTTTTCGCAATGAGTCCACCGAGTACTTTTGTACTTAGCCACGCATCTCGTTTTGATGTGCGGGTTGGCGAGATTGATGATGGGTGCGAGGTGGTGCGAGTAGCGATTGTTTTGTTGCTTAATTAGAAGGATTTCTAGAACCTTGGGTATGCATCGTCATATGCATGTCCACACGTTTATTCTTGCCTAACTCGATATTATTTTGATGTCTTGATTATAAGCTGTTTTATCTGGTATTGAACTTGAGGTCGTACCTGCCTTGAGTTATTGCCCTGATTGAGTTATATTTGAACCTTGAACCTTTTGTGAGTCCTTCCGTGACTTGAGTTGGTATTGAATAGCTTATCCCTTTTAGTCTATGCTTATTGAGTAGTTAAATGGTTAATTGTATTGATTAGCTATGTTTATATCCGCATTATCATACCGGTGACGATCCATATGATCCGTACTTCCTTGGAAAGTCGGGTTAGTCACAGTGGTATCGAGCACTTGTTCGCTCACAACCACGGAAATCCTTTCCTTGAATCCTAAGTTGAAAGTCAGTCTAGAAATTATTTATGTTTGATCACATCGCACCGCACTCCATCGTCGTCTCCGCCAACGAGAAAGAAGGTAACTATCTCAACTGAATATTGTTTTTGAAATGATGAAAGTTTATGAAATGTGAAATGGACTTACAAAAGTCGCATTGTTTTGAAGGTTGAAATATGTTTGAAAGGAGAAAAGTCTCAAAATTTCAAATGGAGTTGTTGTTTCCAAGGATTTTGGAAAAAAAAATGAATGATTGAAATTGAAAAGTTATTTTCAAAATAACTGGTGGTTAGGTTGAAAATAGTTGAAAACTCTGGGAGATTGATAAAGGAATGATATGAGAATACATGTTTATCGCAATATATGCTATGAGTTTTGTTTACTCCTATATGCAAAGCATCTTAGAGGCATAATGTAAATGAGTATGTTTCCCATGAAAACATAGACTCTTAAGGCGCATGATCCCTATTGCGCGAACTTAGTATGAGTACATAAGGTATCCCAGATGGAGCGGAATCACGAGGAAGAGCGAGAACATAGAAATTATAAGAATCCCAATACGAATGGATCCGAGGGATGACAACGTGATGAGTTTATGATGACGGCGATTACTTAACCGGAGGTTCGCATCGCTATGAATCCCAACATCTCTATGTGAAGGAATTTCGAACACCATACGTGCTATCTCTATCGTGGCGATAACGAAAAATAAAATTATAACATTATGAAAGTATGAAAAGAAAGATCTAATTGTAAGTATTGAAAGAACGCATATGATTGATGTTATAATTCGAATAGAAATAAGGAATTCAGGACCCACTGAGAAAGGGTGACCACTTAGCCTTTACCCGAAGGCTAGACATCGAATGTTTGTTCTATCCTAAGGAACCATGCAGTCTCTTCCTAGAGACCAAACCATGAAAGTAGTTTCATAAGAACTTAGGAATATAAGATGTTAGGACAGTTTTTCTGACTAGGCTCCCTTTATCTTCTAGAGTCACACCCGAGGAGGTGGTACACTCCTACCGTTTCTACCAGATGTGCCGAGGAGACGACCTCGGTGAGTTCTTGGCACACTTCACCCGTCATTGGGCCACTGCACACGCCCAAGGTACATCTCATTATGACGGTGTGCTTCGACTTATCATGAGACTGCCATCAGACTGACAGGGGTATGCCCGCGAGATATCAACGGATTACATCTATCGATGTCGAGATAGCTTTGATCTGGAGGCGGACCTGCCTCGCTTTGGTAGCCAGCTGAGCTATGTATTCACGGTGTACGGAGCTGCACCACGTGGACCGAATCTCCCCGCGCGGGAATAAACTTGGCGCGATGATATTCTGGAGTGTCTCCACCCGGAGGTGCCCCGATTGGCAGCCGACGGACCCGTATTCTTGCCCGGCAGTGGCAGGAATATGTTTGAGGCTAGACCTTCCCTTCCTCGACAATTCACTTTTTCGGCCATACCACTAGTAGGATTCGAGCCCCAGCCCAGACCATCGCTACCGATCATTCTATGTCAGCATCCGTCTCTACCTACTGGCGCTCCCCTAGCTCAGTTATCCCCGCCCCCGCATGGACCCTTGTACCATGATACTGTGGAGGTTGATGATCCATGTGGCCTAGCTGCAGGCATTGTGAGATGAGCTTGTGCTCGTCTTGCTGCTGCTCCGTTTTCAGCCACTGCTTTCAAGGAGATCACGACTGAGATCCACCGAGACCTGGTTGTTATAGGAGAAGCTAAGGTCATTAGAGTCCGAGAGCCCGTGGCTCCCACATTCGATGCTGAGGTCATGGAGGAGGATCCATAGGAAGACCCTGAGGAGGACACACTGCGACGATGAGATAGAAGGAGTAGGCGGTGCCAGCACTCCGGTTCGACTCGACACAATGAACCATGTCTACACCCCAGGCGATTATGGATCTTGTTATTAGGACAAGATGGTGTTTGTCTATATACCGCTGTATATCTTTTGATGCCTCGGAAGCGATGAGTCGTTCGACATGAAACCTTATTCGATGACCACGGTAGCATTTAGATTTTTGTATACACCGTGACTAAGTACACTGAGTGATGTTGATGTTAATTTTTGGAGCATCATACTCCGTGCACTCGACCTTTTGTGGATCTTAAAAGAGATGATGAAAGTCTTCGTAGAGATATTTGATTAGATATGATGATAGCTCCCCGAGAGCTTTGGTTTTAGGTTATGATATGTGGAGTTCGATGACGTGCTAAATTTATGCTTATGATCATATATACATACCGTGCTAAGATATTTATGATCCCGACGGATGGTATAAGAAGATATTTGATTCGATATTTATGAAAGATAGAATGCCGTCGAGAAGCGGTGAGGTAACACCGAAAGAGATGACACTCTACCACCACCACCGTCGGCAAGAAGGGTGAGGAACTATTCCTCAGCGAACCCGCCAACTTTCAGCGGACCGGGAATCACGTGGATCTTGAACTTTTGATTCTGCTACTGGGCGAATCTTTAACTTCCTTCACCGCACTCTTAACGCAACTTGTCATGCGTTGCCTTCCGGATATTTGGTGCCACCACTTACGGTGGGAGGCAAAGAGGATGACTCTGTCCGAGGAGGAATTAGAAGATTTCTCTTGGGAGGAATTTAAGGAGGAGGTGTACGAGAAGTACATTCCTAAGAGTTACCGAAAGAGGAAAGAACATGAGTTCTACAACCTAAGATAAGGAAAGACCACGGTCACAGATTACGAACGTGCATTCTGCGAGAGGTCGCGGTATGTGCCTCAGTTGGTCGACAAGCGAGAAAAGGATCGAGAAGTTTCGCGGGACACATACGAGATCGGTGTCGCTAGTCGGTCACGAAAATCGACTTACCGTGAGGCCCTCGGTCGGGCATTGGACATCGAGGCTATGCACGAGGACGGGCACATCCATTGTACATCCCCGAATCACCAAGGGATCGTGGAAAGAGGAAGTGGGAAGGACCCCACCTAAGTTAAGGATCTAACACTGGCCAGGCCGACAGGAGGCCATGACAAGGGAACAACGTGTCATCTGGGCACGAGCAAGGAAATGGATGCCCCATGGTACCCGCACCAGAAATTTATGAGGCTTCCCGTATGCCCCAGGTACCATAGGAGTCACAATGGGGCATGCGCATTTACAAATGACGGATGCTTCAAGTGTGGCCAGAAGGGCCACTACTCCAGAGACTGCCCTGGGATACGCCAAGGGGGAAATGGCCGCCCTAATGTGCCCAACCGAGTCCAGCCGATCCGGGCTATTCAAGCTCAACCGTTCCAACAACATCCCCCTGTTTAGTACTACGAGCCGAATCAGCGACCATATCAACCACGGCGACAACGATAACAATAATGGCGGCAACCACAAGAAGAAGATCGACAGGCCCAACAACAATGAGAACAACCGCAGAACAACAACAACAACAACAACAACCACCACGAAAGCGGGGCCTCGCCCTCCACCAAGAAAGGGAATTCCCGCAGGAACCGCCAAGGAGAATACTCCTCCAATTGCCTGTTATCCTACTGTTTGACACTGGCGCCTCGCATTCTTTTATGGTTGAAGCATGCGTAAAGAACTTATGATTAGATCCTAAACGCGCTGAATAAATCATGAGAATTTCTTCTCCAATAGGAGGCATAAGAACGATAACCCACATATCTCGAACCTAGAACTTGGACTCGGATCACTTATGGTCTTGACAGATAACCTTCATGTCATACCTATGACAGATGTGGACATAATCCTAGGAATTGATTGGTTAACCGAACATAATGCGACCATCACTGTGTAATGAAAGAAAATTTCTTTCCAACATCCGAGAGAAACCTCTGAGACTTTCGGGGATCAACATGGAGAGGAGAGTCCTAATCATATCCGCACTACAAGCAAGGACGTTACTGAACAAGACAGAGAACCACGCCTACCTCGTCTATCTCCAGGAGGAAGAGCAGAATGAGAGAAGAATAGTAGACGTCCCGATCGTGAGGGAGTATCCCGATTTATTTCCAGACGAACTACCGGGATTACTACCAAACCGACAGATGGAATTCACGATCGACCTTGAACCAGGTTCTGTCCCCGTGTTAAAAGCCCCATACCGGATGGCACCTAAGGAACTGGAGGAATTGAAGATCTAACTGCAAGAACTCTTGGAGTTAGGTTTCATTAGACCCAGTGTGTCTCCATGGGGAGCACCTGTCCTTTTTGTGAAGAAGAAGGATGGTACACTGAGAATGTGCATAGACAATCGAGAGTTAAACAAGATAACTCTTAAGAATAAGTATCCTTTGCCCCGAATTGACGATCTGTTTGATCAGCTTAAGGGAGCAGGAGTCTTTTCAAAGATAGATCTAAAGTCGGGATACCATCAACTAAGGATTAGACCAGAGGATGTACCTAAAGCGCCTTCGATCAAGGTATGGTCATTTCGAATTCATCGTTATGCCCTTTGGACTTACAAATGCCCCAGAAGTGTTTATGGATATCATGAATAGGGTATTTCACCGTACTTGAGACAAATTTGTCCTAGTATTCATAGACGATATCCTAATATACTCAAGAATAACCAAGAACACAAAGAGCACTTGAGAACGGTCTTTGCAAACATTAAGGCGAAGAGCAACTCTTCGCCAAGTTTAGCAAGTATGAGTTACGGTTAAGCGAGTGACATTCTTGATCACATCGTGTCCATGAGGGAATCAAAGTGGACCCTCGAAGATCGATCTGATTCGAGAATGAGAATCACCAAAGAACCCGAATGAAATTTAGAGCTTCTTAGGGCTTGCCGGCTATTATCAAAGATTTATCGAAGGATTTTCAAAGATAGCCCGACCCATGACCCAATTTTTGAGAAAATGAATCAAGTACACTTCGACCGCCGAGTGTGAGGGTAGTTTCCAGAGATTGAAGGAGTTGCTAACAACAGCACCTGTACTCGCAGTACCCGAAGCAGATAAGGAGTACACAATCTACACAGACGCTTCGAAGAATGGGCTAGGATATGTTCTGATGCAAGAAGGTAGAGTTATTGCTTATGCTTCAAGACAGTTACACCTACATGAGTTGAGCTATCCTACGCACGACCTGGAATTAGCAGCGGTCGTACACACCTTGAAAATTTGGAGACACCATCTCTATGGGGTTAGATGTGAGATCTATACTGACCATAAAAGTCTGAAGTATTTCTTTGAACAGAAATATCTTAACATGAGGCAACGTAGATGGTTAGAACTAGTGAAAGATTACAACTGTGGTATCAATTACCACCCAGGCAAGGCTAATGTTGTAGCCGATGCTTTAAGTCGCAAATCCCACCCTAGTCAGGATGTCTCCTCAGTCATGAAGAGACACTTATAAAGAAATTTCAAAAGATGGATATCGAAGTCATGGACCCGTCTCAGACGATAGAAGGTCGTATTGCAACGTTGATTGCAATCCCAGACTTAAGAGTCTGAATCTTAGAAGCTCAGAGGAAGAGAAAGAAGCTAGAGGAAATACGAGCTAAGATCAAGGACAACAACCACAAGAATTTCAAAGAAGCAACAAATAACGTTTTGTTGTATGACGGGAGAGTGTGTGTTCCAGAAGACGAAGGGCTTAGAAGCAAGATCTTGAAAGAAGCCCATGAGACTTCTTACACCGCACACCCCGGAAGTACCAAAATGTACCAAGATCTCAAGAAGAATTTTTGGTGGGATGGAATGAAGCGAGACGTAGCTTCATTCGTAGAACGTTGTTTGACTTGCCAACAAGTGAAAGCACTCCACCAACGACCATATGGAACCTTACAACCACTAGACATACCGGAATGGAAATGGGATGATATAGCCATGGACTATGTTACAGGCTACCCAAATCACAAAGAGGAAATACCGCTATTTGGGTCATCATCGATCGTTTGACGAGCGCGCGATTTTCTACCCATTCGATAACACATGGATCGGACGGACTAGCACGGTTAATGCGTTCGAGAGGTCATACGTCTACATGGAGTTCCAAAAACTATCATGTCTGATAGAGATTCGAAATTTACATCCAGAGTCTAGATGAGTTTACAAAAGGAATTGGGGACTCGACTACATTTTAGTACCGCGTTCCACCCACAGACGGACGGACAATCCGAGAGGACCATTCAAAAGCTTGAAGACATGTTGAGAACCATTTTCCTCGATAGAGGAGAAAGTTGAGAACAAGTGTTACCACTTGTGGAATTCGCCTACAATAACTGCTACCAAGCAACTATTGGAATGGCTTCGTACGAAACTCTTTATGGGAAGAAATGTCGATCACCACTCTACTGGGATGAAGTGGGAGAAAGGAGAGTATTAGGACCCGACTCTGTGGGCGAAATGATCGAGATTGTGAGACAGATCCGCCAACGGATCAAAGAGGCCCAAGATCGACAAAAGTAAATGCACGACAAGCGTCGCACAGAGCTGCATTTTGAAGTGGGGAAAAAGTCTTCTTGAAGATTTCTCCATCAAAAGGAATCGTGAGGTTTGGAATAAAAGGAAAGCTACGACCACGTTTCATAGGACCCTATGAAATTTTGGAAAGGATAGGACCGGTGACTTCTGAGACTTGCATTGCCGCCAAGTTTTGGAAGCGTGCACAATGTGTTCCATGTTTCACAACTAAGGAAGTACATACATGACCCCATGCCATGTGATACCGCTGACAAATATTTTCCTCGATGACAATATGAGTTATGTAGAACTGCCTACATAAATCTTAGACCGACGTATCCAGAAGCTCAGGAACAAAGAAATACCGTTAGTGAAAGTTCTATGGCGACACCATGGACAAGAAGAAGCAACCTGGGAACTGGAATCAGCTATGAAAGAGAAATACCCAGATCTTTTCCAAGGTTAGCAAATTTCAGGACGAAATTTATTTTAAGGGGGATGGTATGTAATAACCCGAAAAATTTAAAACTTTTATTAGTGATGTTTAAAGCATTTAATTGTGGTGCTTAGACCTTAATTATGTTTAAGGTAAACAACGAAACGAATTAGAATCGATTCGAAGATCGAAAACTAGAGAAATAAAAAAAACTAGTGACTAGTCCTGCCAGATTAGGGTTTTCTGAATAGCCTGAACATAGAATGAAAGATCGAGAATGAATCTCAACAAATGATTTCATCTCTAGAATCCTCTCACGAAAACATGTGAGAAGCCAAAGAATGAGAATTTTCGGGCATACTTGCCCGGTAAGTCTCAAAAGTACTATTTACGAGCCGAATCAACTTCCAGTCCGTGCTAATCATGATAATTAATGATAACAATCAAAATCAGGAAGGAATTTATTATTATGAATTTAGAAATTATAAGAATCAATTTTTGAAAGAAATTCCTGAAGAACTTAACCGAACGCCGGAAAAATATACTGATAAAACCCTAAATTTATCCGAACGACCTGAAACTCGAACCAAGGGTCTAAATCAATAAGAAATGATTTATAAGACTCAAATAAATTATGAAATCTCAAGAATTCAATAGAATTTCGAATGAGCATAATTTAATCGCCGAACGCTGTTTTTCCGCGATAACTCGGAATTGACTTATCGGACGCCGTCCAAACTTAATGAAATTATTATAAACATTTAAATAAGTCTTTTAAAGGCTATTTAATAAAATAAAACCCTAAGGTTCCGATAAATCAATCGAAAGCGCGTTAAAACTTAAAGAGTCGGTATTAACATGCCAATTCGGGTAATTTGACCAATCCTCCTCCCAACTACCACCAAGACCACCCCAAATGGGTTAATGACAGCCCTTTAGGCTTCCAAAACAGTGTGTTGTCGTCCATTACAGCCTTCATACTTTGGAACCCATTTTCTCTCTCTAAATTCAAATTCTCTCTTTTGTTCTTCAAGTTTTTAATCTTTAATCCTCCTTTCCAAACATTTCCAACTCTCAAATAATTATTCTAAGACCATACAAAGGTATCATTCATCATTCTCTTCATTTATAATGGAGTAGAAATTTTTTTAGATTTTTCTTGAATTATTTCATGGAAAACCTAGTTTTGCTCCTCATTTTTTTCGTGACTTTTGAGCCATCAAATGCTCTCAAGCCATAAATAAAAATTCTTAGAATGATGTTCTAAGGCTGTAGATAAAATTTGAGAATTTTTGGAGCATGTTTGATATTTTTCGATTTATGCTTTATTTCTTTTTATATGTGATAAATCATGCTTTTGTGAATATAATTTGATATTATTGCTTGTTGATGCATTAGGAGAATTTATAATAAATATAGTAATTTTCAGAATATTTTGGAATTTTCTTGTATTTTTTTTATTTTATTTGTTGAGAAATAGTTGAGATATAGTGTTTAATATATGATATGAACATCATATATTAATCTTGAAATTTTTGAAACACTACTCCTATTTTTATGAAAAGGACGAAACTTTAAATATATATTTTAGGATTTATTTGATTTTTAGTTACTGAGAATAATATGATATGTGATACTATAAATATTGGTTGATGTTTAATATTAATATTACATGTTTATTTCATATTATAAACATATGGTGAAGTGAATGAAATTTATTGAATATGTATATATATATATATATATATATGGTGATTACCGAAAATCATTATATGGTGAAAAGCATGGGTTTAAATTTTAATGCATGATATGAGATGATATTTCATGTTTAGCATATGATATAAGCATGATATGATTTTTTTGGAAATTATTGAACACCAATGTTCAATAAATTATTAATAAAATGATTGTTTGCCCATGATTTAAAATTTTATTTGATGGTATTGAGTTGGAAATTAAACTCTATTGTATGATAGGAGTATAACATGATTTTATTGGAATTTATTGGATGCATATGCTAATTGTTGCTAATGATCAAAAACGTAACAAAATGGCTAAGTATGGGTTTAATTCTATGTTAAATGGTACTATGATAGTTAAGCTATAAGCATGGAATGAATGATTGTGATTGTGATGAATGAATGGAACACTTATACACACATATACAAGATTTTTGCATTATGTTAGAAATTAGGGTTTTCTAATGCTTTAGTATAGTTTATGTTGTGTATGGTATTGTTTGGTGTTGAATGGTTATGTTTATGTATGCCGACAAACCAAACCCCAAACGTAAACAACATAATACTATATGTACGAGAATCCAAAAGAAATCGAGCAATTTCGATAACTTAAGAAGAAATTAACGTGAATCGAAGTTAGACACAAATTAAGGTTTTCTATTAATAATGGGCTACTAAAACGTGAGTTCCTAAGTTAAAGAAACCAAAAGCCGGGTCACAACGTTAAATACTCAACAACAATAATCTAATACGATATTAGATTGAGCGTTAAGACAACTAGACAACGAATAGCGATTATACAACATATATAATCCCCGACGAGTTAAGAGAAATAAACAATGTCGTAATATATAAGCAAAGATTCGAACATAAGATGTCGATCCTTATCTCTCAAAAAGTCGAGTTAATATTCATGAAGCACTTCATCTATTCCTAAAGTACTTACTTACATGATAGCATGTGCTCACTGAATCATAAGTCGAGACACCTCGTTTATTTGTCATGCTAATATGATGAGTCGTCAAACATAACTTACTGGGGCGTAACTACAATTGTTAAGTCTAGTTAGTGGCTTGAGAATATCTAATTACCAATCATAACTTGATTACCGACAATCTATAACGTAATAACGTTTAGAGTAACACTAAGGTTAAGAGTCGAGGATAGACTCGGAGTATGTGATTCTTAAGTTGAAGTTCACTTTATGATTAATGAAGTAATATAGTTTGGGAATTGAGAATGTAAGATAATAGAAATTATCTTAAAACAATCACATGAAATCATAAAGAAACCTAACTGGGAACTTTAAGTCGTAATTTATAAATGACATTCGATCGATAGAAAGAATCTAAGAAAGGTTATTTTCTTATGAAGGGTTTGATCGCACGTAGTCGGCGAGGAAGAACAATCACACTGCCCACTTAGACTTACTAACCGAACTAGCGGTGGGCTCTCTTGAAACAAAATGATATGCATATCTCCCTCAAAGCATGATTTACAAAAGCTTTATGAAATATTATCACATTAACTTTAATTGACTGCCAAATGTTTTATGTTTTGTTGTGATCATATCGAGGTTGGTTAATCAAACGTGGAATGAGAATTGATTAGTATATCGATGTGGTATGTGAATGAGTTGGTCCATAGCGTTAAAAAGAATAACGATCGGATCCGACTTAGTTGAGGACTAACTCGGATTTTTACACGTGTTGTGTGTTGGGTTAGCTACCTCGATCGGTCACGGCGACTATGTGTAGGTGGCCACCCCATAGTGCTTGTGAATGAATGAATGATCAGATATGGAACAACGTGAATGAAATAGTCAGGCCTGACGCTTTTGAGAAATGATAAAATGTTTGATAGGCATGAGTCTTTTAACTAAAATCCTCATGCGCTATTGTAGGCAGTTAATAACTTTTGACAAAGAAAATGTTTTCGACAATGAGTCCACTGAGTACTTTTGTACTTAGCCTGCATCTCGTTTTTATGTGCGGGTTGGCGAGATTGATGATGGGTGCGGGTGGTGCGAGTAGCGATAGTTTTGTTGCTTAATTAGAAGGGATTTCTAGAACCTTGGGCATGCATCGTCATATGCATGTCCACACGTTTATTGCTGCCTAACTCTGATATTATTTTGATGTCTTGATTATAACCGTTTTCATACCGTATTGAACTTGAGGTCGTACCTCGTTCCTTGAATTATACCCTGATTGGGTTATATTTGAACCTTGAACCTTTTGACGAGTCATTCTGTGACTTGAGTTGGTATTGAATAGCTTATCCCTTTTTAGTCTATGCTTATTGAGTAGTTAAATGGTTAATTGTATTGATTAGCTATGTTTATATCCGTTGATTTATCATACTGGTGACGATCCATATGATCCGTACTTCCTTGGAAAGTCGGGTCGTCACATCCAGGTACGCTGCGGAAGCGCTGGAGGAGTGGGGATCGAGCCGGGGAGGCTTAGCGGCGGCGCCATTACGCTGCTGCTGGCCATCACCGCAGATCAGCCCCTCCACGGCAGCCTCGTTTTTTCATTTTTGTCCTTTTCTTGTTTTGATTCCGTCTTTTAGTAGATAGCATAGCATAGAACTCAGGTTTCTAAAGGGACGAGACGAGAAAACGGTCGGAGGCCGGCCTATTTGGCCGAACCGCCGCCGCCAAAGCGGTCGTCGTGCCAGCCGCCGATTTAGTGGTCAGCAGCCACCTTTTGCTATGGGCCCTTTGGGTTTTGAGTTAAAGCTATATCTGATCTACTAAAGTACCGATTCTCTTTTTTTTGTTTTCGCATTTATGCATGTCGAGATGTTTTCTGTCGTTTCAAGTTTCTAAAGGAAGTACAAGCCCGGGTTATCCATTTTCAACATAGTTTGTCATTCCATGTTCCTCGTTATGCATATTGCTTATGTTTCCATTTTCTTGCATTGGTTTTGGATGGTTTATCCTAGATTTGAGGATAGGCATCGATTTTTGAAGCTTCTTCGCTGCTAAGATTTATGTCAACTTGCATGTATGCATATTTTGAAGGTACCCTGTTGTAGGTCTTGATGCCACAATATATTTCCTTCGCATCGAGTTGATTTGAAAACCGAAGAGTGCGAATGTGGGTTGAGAAAGTCGAAAACCCTATTTTTGCTTTGATCTTCGTTTGGATCACGTTGTTGCTTTGCTTTGTGGGATGTGACCTCAAAAGTTGTTCCATCTTGTTACCAGGTACCTACCAGTGCGATCGGTGAGGTTGTTGGATCTGTGGATATCTCCCAGTTGACGTTTTCGTTTGTTCAGGTTGCGTTATATATGCTTATTTTGAGTTATTTACTCTGATATTTCAAAATAAAACATGTGCGTCATAAAAAATGTTTTAACGAAGTTATTACTGTTCTCTGATCCGAGATGTGGTTCTATTGTGATTGTGCACGGATCTCTATTCGGTGGATTGATCACTATCTTGAGTATTGATCGTGAGGGATAGACCCCGAACACGTGGTTATGGTTGTGAAGATGATAGACCCCGAAGTCCACACGGAAATAATAATGAGATGGTTATGGTTCTGACGGGGATAGATCCCTGAAGTCCACACCGATTTAGCCGACTGGATACGTTCCGGGTGTGGGCCGACTGGTTATGTTCCAGGCCGTGATATTGTGTGCTGGCTGGATATGTTCCGAGCCGAGAGATGTGATAGGCTAGCGGGATACGTTCCCAGAGTCGTGGTTCTGTGGTTCTATGATGGTAGTAACAGTACTAACGGGTCAGGTATCAAAAAGGAAAATTCTCTTTTTGCTCACTTAGAAGTGGGTTTACGTTTTAAAACCTTCTAAGGTAAATGCTCTAAACACGGCATCATGGATTTTGTTTTATGTTAAAAACCCCAGCTGAGTGCGCTAGTACTCACCCCAAAAATCTTTTCAAAATTTTTTTCACGATGGAGAAGAAATTTGACGGGCGGCCGAGGGGTGTAACCGGGTTCTTCATGCTATCCGCTTCCGCAATGTTGTGTTATATATACATATTCTGTTGTTGATGTATTCTTGTCCCTTTATTTCGCTCTACGATTGGGAACAAGATTTGCTATTATGTTATTATGCTGTGAGTCTCGGCAAGAGCATGCTATGTGGTTGACCGCTCTAGTCAACAAGTTGTAATGCTATTTTGCTTCCCTGCATTACTAATATTCAATCAAGATCACGTTCATTGAAGTTATGATGTCGATATAATTCTATTGGTGGATTGTTTGCTCACCCTTCCCCTTCAGGATGTGTCCTAGTTATAGAGGAGATGCTGCCCGATTTTATGGTCATATCTTCTTATTATGTATGCTTTATGTATCCCCCATTCTTCCCCGCTTCTTAACCCTATCCCTAATCACACCCCGGCATCTGTGCCTTCCCTCGGGAATTGGGGCGTGACAGAAGTTAACCCCAATCTATCTCAGAGTTTTGTTCCACCAAAATTTCCTCAAGCAGAGCAGAAATTCAAAGGCAAACGGAAGTGGGAAAGTAAAGGATTCCCAAATAAGAAACCGTTTCTGAAATAAGTACCGACTCAGTCGAGACCGTTTCGGCCACCATTTCCAGTACAATATCAACCTTCTCGGAATCCGGTAAAACCACCAACTTGTCCACAATGCAATCGGGTACACTCAGGCGTCTGTAGATTTGGAAGCAATACTTGTTATACTTGTGGAAAGTTTGGTCATTTCTCGTCCACTTGTCCTTATAAACCGAAACTCTCTGGATGTGGTGAAAGGCCAAGATCCTCCAGGCCAATGCAACAAATGAAAGCTATTACTGGATTCCTCAGCAATTCCAGTATCAATTCCCTCAACCACCTCTGTTACATAGTCCGGATGTTTCCTATTCACCAATGTAGACTCAACCTTCTCAACCACAATCTCAACATCAGAAAGCATATGCTCTAAAACAGAAACAACCTGAGAAGAGTCCTAGCAATTTGACAGGTATGGCTCGACTAAAAGGTGTGCCTATCATTGTTCTATTTGATACTGGAGCATCGTATTCCTTTATTTTGACTGCATCATAGACAATCTTGAACTTCCTGTAGAGCAAGCTGATATGATTTTTAAAGTGCTTACCTCTTTAAGTGGGACAACGGTAGTTAAACAAGTGTATCCTAACTTAGAATTTGAGTTAGGATCACTTTGCATTAAGTCGAATCGTTCGTCTTTTATGTATGAGAGACGTGGATATTATTTTAGGAAAGGATTGGTTAACTAAGAATTTTGCAACAATTCGTTCTGAACAACGAGAAATACCATTCCAACCGCCAGGGGAAGAATCTACTTGTTTCTACGGAATTGATGAAAGGAAAAGGCGATTTCCTGTAATCTCGGTTCTTCAACTAGATAAATTGATGAGAGGTGAAGGAAATCATGCTTATCTGGTATATCTGAATGATGGGGCAAAATAGAAAGAAAAATAGAAGATGTACCGATTGTGCGAGAATATCAGGACGTTTTTCCAGAAAAACTACCAGGATTACCGTCAGATCGACAGTTAGACTTTGCCATTGACCTTGAACCTGGTTCGGCACAAATTTCAAAAGCACCATACCGGATGGATCCTAAGGAATTACAAGAGTTAAAAATTCAATTGCAAGAATTGTTGGATTTAGGATTCATTCGGCCGAGTGCGTCACCTTGGGGAGCACCTGTTCTTTTTGTTAAAAGAAAGACGGTACATTGCGAATGTGTATTGATTATCGGGAGCTGAACAAGTTGACTTTAAAGAACAAGTATCCGCTTCCTCGGATAGATGATTTGTTTGATCAATTAAGGGAAGCAAGTGTATTTTCAATGATTGATTTAAGATCGGGTTACCATCAAGTGAAGATTAAATTAGAAGATATACCCAAAACCGCTTTTCAGACTAGATACGGACACTACAAGTTTGTAGTGATGCCGTTTGGATTGACTAATGCTCCTGCTGTGTTTATGGATCTTATGAATCGTGTCTTCCATGAATATCTCGATAAATTTGTATTGGTGTTTATTGATGATATTTTGATATTTTCAAGGAGTGAACAGGAGCATGAAATGCATTTTAAAATCGTTCTGGAGAAGTTGATGTCACACCCCGACTTACTTAACCAGGTAATTAGTTAAGTAATTAGGCTGTGACGTGGGGTAAAAGAACTTCGACAATCTTGACCAATAATTCTTATTAATAACAATCAGCATCAACTTTTATCACGAAAGAGTCGAATGTTTATAGACAAAGAGGTAGAATGGAATCGACGAGGGATGATTTTGGGTCCTTGAACCACAAAAGAGTAATCGAACAAGGATAACAACGTCAGAGGATGAATAATCGAGAATAAGATAATCAAGATCAAATGCGACATTGATCCGATATCACATGTTAAACTAATTTTACAATGAATGTAAGAACTTCAAACATGCTTTCACCAAAATAGGATCTTTGGTTAACTAGGTTGAAAGCATGACTCATCGATAACCCGAAACATTTTATCTGATATTGTATCCAACAAAGCGGTTCTAGACATTGAAAAGAAATCCTTATTTATAAAAGCAAGTCGACATCATAACGAGATGTCAAGATCTCAACAACGAAATGAAACTGTCATTTGGGCGAATATCAAAAGACAAACGAGTAAAGGCCAAAGTTCGGCAACAAGAAGTGTGGCTGAGAATCATGTATGATGACATAAGACTCTGGGCAATCAAAACATAACAACAACAGATTAATAATACCATCATGAGATGAAATATCTAGAGAAGCTCCTCTGCACAACATTCGATTCCAGCATCCTCTCGAGCTCATCCTGCACATTTAGAAATATATGCAGGGCGTGAGTACTAGATGCACTCAATGGGTATATGCCGAAAACATTTAAAACATTGCTCTTAGAGCTATAAGATTGACTTGCCATCACATTTGCAACACACAGGAGTTTTCAGTTAAATAACATATGCATGCTTCTGAAATAAACTTACTTGCTTTCATGCTCATATATTGAAGATGCAACAATAAACATAAATCAGAGACATTATCTCGTTCATTAACCATATCTACGCACTCTTGTGTTGAGAAGGGCTCTCTTCTCAAACACCATGATCGACCATTTAGCTCACGATCACTCTGTGTACACAAACCACTTCTTGGCAGCTCAAGTCCGACATAGGGCCGATATCGTCGATATCTCGTAGATAGGCAACATGCATCATGCATCATGCTCAAAACTTAGCAAGTCGATCGACTTTTCATAAAATGCATATCATATCATTTTGTATGCAAAAGCATATCATTTCACTTTTTAGAAATGATTTTACCCACCTGGCAATAACCACTTTCGATTGGATATGCGTTACGTCTTTCAACTTCTTTCTTCTCTGAACTTGGCTCTTCATCAACATAAAGTAGCGTATAAGCATACCGAGCCAAGCGAGAAGATAAATTCTTTATCTTATCTAAGTTGTCAACACGACTATAACTTCTTGATATTCAAGACTCTATAATCTAAGAGCACTTGGGTCATTGCATCCTTTAACATATAACAAGACTTAACTAAGTCTCGTATAACTAAACAAGTGTAATACCCGTCTTTTAAACACATTTTGCATGGCACGTTTTTAGAAAAGGTCGAAAGGTTGATTTTTGTTTCGGTGATCGCGATCGCCACGAAACCTCGGGCGTTATGAAGAGTGTCTTATGACCAATTCATAGACACTAAGTATCTGGGTTTTCGACCACCCATGAAGGTTTGGCACTCAAGGAAGTTATTGAAAACCGAACTTTTCATTGGTCTTTTAAAAGCATATCTTGTTTATAGTCATTGTGTCCGGTATTTTATTTCGTGTCCATGGGTACCAAGTTTGCTAAATTTGGAGTCAGTTTGCAAAGTTGCGTCGATTTTGCGTTTTCGAAAAGACGCTTGCTGGCATTACTTGACCACTTTTCCTATAAATAGGAGGCTAGGGCCTTCATTTTCAACGTTCATTTCTTCGTCTCTCGTGTTTACGGAAGGCCGAGCAGCTCAGTGCTGCTGCGGGCTGGAGGAGTGGGGATCGGTCGGGAGGCTCGGTGGCGCCATTCTGTTTTCTGCCGAGCCACCACCGCCCGATCAACCACCCCGGCAACCCGTTTTCTGTTTTGTCCTTTTCTTGTTTTGATTCCGCCTTTTAGTAGATCGTATAGCATAGAACTCGGGTTTCTAAAGGGACGGCGAGAAAAGCGGTGGAGGCCGGCCGATTTAATAAACCGCCGCCGCCGTTAGCTCTTGTAGTGAGCTTGTTGGCCGCCGATTGGTGGCCGCGGCCATGCCCCAGCTCTGGTCCTTTAGGTTTTGAGTTCGGGCTATCATTCTACTAAAGTACCGATTCCGTTTTTACATTTTCGGCGTTTACGCATGTCGGGATGTTTTCCGTTGCTTGAGTTTTCTAAAGGAAGTACATGCCGGGTTATCCATTTTCAACGTCGTTTGTCATTCCATGTTAGTCGTTATGCATATTGCTTATGTTTCCATTTTCATGCATCGATTTTGGATTGTTTATCCTAGATCGAGGATAGCATCGATTTTGAAGCTTCTTATTTGCTAAGATTTGAGTCGACTTGCATGCATGCATATTTTGAAAGTACCCTATTATAGGTCTTGATGCCTGAATATATTTCCTTACGCATCGAGTTGATTTGAAAACCCGGAGAGTGCGAATGTGGGTTGAAAGTCGAAAACCATAATTTTGCTACGATCGTCGTTTGGATCACGTTGTTGCTTTGCTTTGTGGGAAGTGACCCCAAAGTTGTTCCGTCTTGTTACCGGTACCTACCGGTCGCTCGGTGAAGTCATCGGATCCGTAGATATCTCTCGGTTGGCGTTTTAAATGCATTCGGGTTGGGTTATATATCTTTATTTTGAGTTATTTACTCGATATTTCAAAATAAAACATATGCGCGTAAAATGTTTTGTGAAATTATTCTTGTTCTCGATCGAAGATATGGTTCTATCATGGTTGTGCACGGATCTCTATTCGGTGGGTTGATCACCATCTTGAGTATTGATCATAAGGGGATAGACCCAGAACACGTGGTTATGGTTACGAAGGGATAGACCCAGGAAGTCCACACGGAAATGGTAATGAGGTGGTTATGGTTACGGCGGGGTTTGACCTGAAGTCCACCCGAGTTAGCCGGTTGGATACGTTCGGGCGTGGGCATGGATATGTTAAAATTGAATGAATGTCATGTGATGGGTGGCGGGATGCGTTAGAGCCGTGGTTCATGGTTCTATGATGGGAGTAGCGAGAATAACGGATCGGTGTCGAAAATGAAAATCTATTTTGCTTACTTAGAAGTGGATTCGTTTTAAAACCTTCTAAGGTAAGTGCTCTAAACACGACATCATGACTCTTTTGATTTCTGATAAAACCCGGTGAGTCGCGCTAGTACTCACTTGAAACTCTTTTCAAATCTTTTCACAGATGGAGGAGGCACAGGCGGGCGGCCGAGGGTGTGAGCTGCGGGTTCTTCATGCTGAAACTTCGCGATGTTGTGTTCTATCGTTACTCACGATAATTATGTATTCTTGTCCCTTATTTGCTTTCGATTGGGAACAAGATTTATTATGTTATTCTGCGTGAGTCCGATATGAGCATGCTACGTGGTTGACGGGTCTAGTTGACGAGGATGTAATGCTATTTTGCCTTCTTGCATTACTTATAATAAACCAAGATCATGTTTTACGAGGTTATGATATCGATATTATTACATTGGTGGATTGTTTGTACCCGCCCCTTCGTGATATGTCCTAGTTATAGAGGAGATCTTTGCCCGATTTTATGGTCACATCTTCTTATCATGTATGTTATATGTATCCCCTTCTCCTTCTTAACCCTTTAATCACCCCGGCATCAGTGCCTTCCTCGGAATTGGGCGTGATGACTTTATGTCGAGGCGGTTTTACGGCTTTGGGTATGTGTCTATGTTGTTTGATATCAAAGCGGTTTGTTTGCTTTATGTCATGGCGTTCTTGAAATTGAGTGTTTAGAACTTGTTCTTCTAAAGCATTCATCAGTCTGAGTACCCTCATTTCATGTCAGTCCGCCTCCTTTAAAAGGGATGAGGTATGTGTTTATTGTTGATGCTTTATGTGGTTACGTGATGCTTGATGTGATCTTGGTTTCATGTGCTTTGGCATGGTAGAGTTTACGTGATGTAAGCGTGATATGGATGAGATGTGGTTGGATGGTGATGTGGATGTGGAAGTGATTGTTGATGAGAGAGAAAGTCACGTGTGTTTGTGATGTGAAAATTGTTTATATGATATGATGTGATTAATGTGATCACGTATGGTTGATGTAAGTCATGTGTTTACATAGCAATGTATTGTTGATTGAAAATCTTGTTTATTTTGATAAGCGAGTGCTTGTAAGTGAATCTGTGTTTGCTTACGTGATTATTATGATAAATATCGATATTGATATTGATATGTGTTGAAATGAACATGTGTATGAGACATGATTACCCGGATATGGTGGGATGGTAAAGGAAGCGTGAATATTTGTTGTTGTTTTATGGTGAACTAACATGTAGGTTTATGGATATTGATGGCCCGAACAGCGTTGGTTGAGATCTCACGAGAATGGATGAGCATATCCGTAAATTCGGGGAATGTGCAGGAATATTCATGAGCCATTGGGAGTATTTACAGGAAGATTTGTTGGGTTATGGAGAAAGGTTCGAGGCAGGTGGGAAAGTGTCGAATCTGAGGCCTACTATCGGATGACCGAAAGGCTACCGATGGGTTGGCAACCATGGGCGGCAAGGACATGTGTTGTTCGAGCGGGATCTATCACGAGGCACCTTACCTTGGACTTTCTTGAGTTCCTTTGCTCGAGTATGGAGGCGGTGGACGGACCACCGAGTATACCATCGAGGAGGATGTGGTTGCGAGACACCTCGAGGACCGACCCGGATCGATGATAGGGATGATGTTCCCGAAGGCCGTTGGGAGAACAACCATCAATCGAGCGATCACGGTGCATCGAGATACACCGTCACTACACCTCCATCGGCGATCCTTACCTTGGGAGGATCCGAATGACTTTGAGGGGAACTTCGGGGCGAGAGGTATTGTCCGTCCGAGCGGTGGCGAGGAAGAAGCCCGGATCGGGATCTTCATGCCACCAAGCCGTGTCGGTGGCATCGGGGAAGGCGACTACGAGGAATAAGAGGAGGACCCGGATGAGAGCGGCGAGGATAGTGGCGATTCGGAGGACCCGTGATCGGATAGCCGATGACTACGATGAGATCGGGCACATTGAGGAAGGCGCGCCGAGACGGGGACTCGAGCACAACTTTCACGATACTCGGCAATCGAGGCGCGGCTTGGATGGGATCATACCCACGAGAGGCTTGCTTCCATGCAGGATCGCTTTTCTGAAGCGGCAGCCCGAATTCAGGCCCTGATTGGAAGGGAAAGAGAAGATGAGGAGAGACAGAATGGAACCGCTGGGACTAGCGGGGAATAGTGGATGGATATGGAAGACAGAGATCTAGGTAGTCGGTGTGTACAGTGACAGTCGCAGAGTCTGCTAAAAGCATGGACAGAGCGGCATCTTTTGACAGTGACCGGAGTCAGATTCTTTTGCTCACATCTGACCTTTTTGACTGACATACCTTGATCTTGTATTTTGACATTCCTTCATGGACACTGAATATTACTGATACTAACTTGCTCTATGACGGGATGTTTATGTTTGATGCTTATATGTGATATGAGCTATGCCGTGATGATATATGATCTATGTGATGTGTGATGATAATGTTATGTGAAATGCATAACGATGATATGTTGACAGGATTGCATGATTATATGTGATCGTGCGTGATATGTGATATATGTGATGATATGTGATATGGGTGATGATATATGTTATGCGGTGATACCGGTTATCTATGCGGCGTTTCTAATGTTTGAAGCGTCGATGCGAATCGAGAAACAAGGAATCGGAGGAACAATAGCGTGGAAGAAGCCCAAGAACCACCTTTGGTTCGGACATGCGATCGAGAGTTTCGCAGGCGAATCCCCTCGTTCGACGGTCTCGGCGAACCGATCGGCCGAGGCTGGATACGATCCACGAAAGGATCTTGAATACATCGGTGCGAAGAAGCGAGAAAAGCTGAATTAGCGATCTTTCGACTAACCGATGAGGCGATTTACGGTGGGAATCCGTGAGAAGGACCACAACACCGGGACGATGGGCAAGGTATCGTGGGAAGATTTCGAGGAAGAACTCATGGAAAATGCGTGCTGGCGTTTCTGAGCGAGAAGAAGCAAAACGAGTTACGGAATCTTCGTCGAGGAAGAAGGGCGGTCACCGAGTGCGATCGCTCTTTCAATAAATACATCACGTTATGCTACGTGCACGGTCGGCCTTGAGGTCGCCGAGGCGAGCGAGTTCGAGAGAGGACTCGGGCCGAGAGATCGAATTTCGCTCGTCGGTCGGGGAGATCGGCGTATCGCGATCCTTGAACCGGGCATTAAACATTGAGTCAATGTTGCCCGGGAGAGAACAATGCCACCGGACAGCCATCGGCGGAGGAAGAGGTAAGAGGAAATGGGAAGATCGAGGAAAGGCAATCGGTGTTCCAGGGAACGGGCGGTCCGGTGATTCGAGAATCAAGGCGTTCAGAGAGAAAAGCGACCTTGGGAAGGAATTTCCAACCCATGCGGCGGTGGAAAAACCTTGGTGCGAAATGCCAAAGAATCATTTCGGTGGTGCGAGGCAAGGTAGCACCGAGTGCTATCGTTGTAAGAAATCTGGACATTACGCTCGAGATTGTCCATTAGGAGGGCAGCGGTGCGGCCGCCTGATGGCGGCGTCCGACTCATGAGGCGAGAATCATGCTCGCCGAGGACAAACAACGGGCGGAGGTCACCCTGAGGCCACCGCAGCAAGCAAGGGTGTCGCGCTTGAATCGCGCGAGCAGCTCAAGCTCTCGGAAATCTTGCGGTATAATCCATATGAGTGATGTACCCGTTTCGCTTTGTTTGATCACAGAGGCCTCGCATTCTTCGTTTCGAGAATCGCGTGTGAGAGGTTGGGTTTGGTACCCAATCACAGTACCCTTGAAATTAGCATCCGTCGTCAGAAGTGCTAAAAGCGAAAGAGGTATGCCGAACCGGAGGTAGAAATCATGAGCGAGAAGGTCCTTGTCAATTTGCATGTCATCGGAATAGAAGATTTCGATATCGTCTTTAGCATGGATTGGTTGGAAAATCACATGGCAACTATCGTTGTCTCGAGAGAGTTGCTTTTCGAACAGTAGAAGGTGGAAGTTTGTTTCCACGGCATAAGGATGGGTGTTTGCGTGCGATGATCTCGACCTTGAAGGCGGTGAGGATGATCGGGAAGGAAGCTGTCAAACTTTCTTGGTAAGTTTGACGAGCGCGATGAAACAACGTAAAAGATTCTGAGAGGAGCGATGGTGTGTGAGTATCCGGACGTGTTTCGAGGACTTGCCGGTTTACCGCTGATAGACAAGTGGAATTCACTATTGATTTGGAACCGGGGCGCGCCTTGATATCAAAGGCACCATCTGAAATGGCACCTAAAAATTGCAAGCTGAAAGCGCGATTGCGGGAGGCTGTTGGATCTAGGTTTTATCCGACCTAGCGTATCGTAGTGGGGGCCCGATTACGTTCGTCGAAGAAGGATGGGTCGATGCGGATGTGCATTGACTACGAGAACTTAATAAGTGACCATCAAACGAGATATCCTCTCCCAGGATGAGCGATCTTTTGACCAGCTCGAGGGCGAGTGTCTTCTCTAAGATCGATTTGAGGTCGGGCTACCATCAGGTGAAGATCGAGAAAGGAGGGCGTTGCGAGACGCGTTGAGAACAAGGTATGGGCACTACTGAGTTCATCGTGATGCCGTTTGGTTTGACTAATCGCGGCGATTTTCATGGATCGATGAATCGAGTTTTCCATCGATGTCTGGATAGTTTCGTCTTGGTTTTATCGATGATATTCTCATCTATTCCAAGAATGCGAGTTGCATAGAGAACACCTCCGTGCCGTTACGGAAGCGTTCTGGCGAGAGGTTGTATGCAGTATAGCAAGTGCGAGTTTTGGCTAAGAAGTGATGTTCCTTGGACACATCGTGTATGCGAAGGAATCAAAGTCGACCCGGTGAAGGTTGAGCGGTAAATGGCTGGAAGGTTCCGACTAATGCCAATGAGGTTGAAGCTTTCTAGGCTTGGCGGATATTATAGGCGTTTCATCGAAGGGTTTCGAAGTTGGCAAGGCCGATGGCCTTAACAGCCGAGAAAGGAATCAAGTTTTCATGGTCCGAAGCTTGTGAAGCAAGTTTTCGGGAGTTAAAGAAGAAGCTAACAACCGCTCCAAGTGTTAGCCGTGCGGAAGGAGCGATGGGTTTGTGGTCTACAGATGCATCCAAACTTGGTTTAGGTTGCGTTCTCATGCGAGCAGGAAGGTTATAGCTTCACAGCGTCTCGTCGGTTGAAACCGCGCGAGTTGAGCTACCCAACTCACGATCACGGGTTAGCGGCGATCGTTCATGCGTTGAAGATTTGGAGCACTATCTCTATGGAGTTAAGTGTGAGATCTTCACGGATCACAAGAGCCTCAGTATTTCTTTGAACAAAAGAGCGAACATGAGGCAAAGGAGATGGCTAGAGTTGGTAAGGATTATGATTGCTCCATCGGTTATCACCGGGAAAGCGATGTCGTAGCGGATGCCCTCGATCGCAAGTCGAGGCGAAGTTGGGATATCTTCTTACGCAGAGAAAGAGCTTATTCGAGATTCGAGAAGCTCGGCTGGAAGTGATTCACCGGGAATCGGTGCAAGGATTCGTCGCGACTTTGACGGTGAACCGGACTGAGAGAAGCCATCGTGAGTCGTGAGAGAGGCGAATTCTGGAGAAGATGCGTTTGAAAGCAAGGCTAGAAGATAGCAAGGGTTTCACGGAAGCAAGGACAACACGCTACTATTCAGGAAGGTTATGTGTGCCACTCAATAGGGAATTGAGAGATAAAATCATGAGTGAAGCTCATGAGGCACCATATCTGACTTCATCGAGAAGCACCAAAATGTCTGAGAGACCTTAGAGGAACTTTTGGTGGGAAGGGATGAAAAAGGATGTAGCCGTGTTTGTGGAACGTTGTTTGGCTTGTCGACAAGTGAAACTGTACACCAACGTCCGTCGAGGATTATTGCAACCGCTACCTATCCCGAATGGAAATGGGATCATATCGGTATGGATTTTGTGGTGAGTTTTCCAAGGTCGTGAGGAGGAAACACCGCTATATGGGTTGTCATCGATGGTGGCGAAGTCGACTCATTTCTTACCGATTCGGATGACGTGCGGGTTAGATAAGCTTGCTCGACTTCGTCGGAGAAATAAATGCGGTTACATGGTGTGCCGTATCGATTACGTCGAGATCGTGAGCGAGGTTCATCAAGGTTTTGGAGGAGTCTGCGAGGAAGCAATGGGGACCAGCTGAATCTTAATCGGCATTCCATCCTCAAGCAGACGGTCGATCGGAAAGGGCGATTCGGTTTTGGAAGACATCTGCGGCGATCGTGGCCGACAGAGGAGGAAGTGGGAAGAGATACTACCTTTGGTGGGTTTGCCTATAACAGCGGTTATCGAGCCACCATAGAATGGCTCCTATGAGCGTTATGCGGAAGGAAGTGTCGATCGCCACTTTATTGAGGCAAGTAGGCGAGAGGAAGATGTTAGGACGAGAGATGGTTCAGCAGACGGTCGAGGTTATCAATCGGATCAGCGAAGGATCGAGGAAGCTCGGGGCGGCGAAGTCTATGCGGACAAGCGTCGTCTGGATCTTGATTCGTGATCGGAGATCGCGTTTTCATAAGGTTTCCCGACGAGAGAGTCGTTCATTTTGGGAAGCGAGGTAAATTCGACCGAGGTTCGTTGGACCTTCGAAGTTCTTGAGAGAATAGGCCCGTTGCTATAGGTTAGCTTTGCCGCTTAGCATCGGAGATGTTCGCGGCGTGTTCCGTTTCTCGGAGGAGAAATGCGTGTTCGACCCAAACACGTGATCAAGCATGACCAAGTCGTTCTTGCTCGGGATCGAGTTACGAGGAGAGACCGGTGGCTATCTTGGAGCGAAAGTCAGTAGTTGAGAAACAAGCGATTCCGTTGGTGAAAGTGTTGTGGAATCACCACGGAGAGGAGGAAGCTACGTGGGAGTTGGAAGACAAGTTCGGGGCTCGGTACCACGAGTTGTTTTCTCCACGTGTTTGAAATTCGAGGAAAAAAATTTTATAAGGAGGGAGGATGTAATACCCTTCTTTTAAGCTTCATTTTGCATGGCACGTTTTTAGAAAGGTCGAAAGGTTGACTTTTTGTTTCGGTGATGCGACCGTCACGAAACCTCGAGCGTTATGAAGAGTGTCTTATGATGAATTCATAGACACTAAGTATCTGAGTTTTCGACCACCCATGAAGGTTTGGCACTCAGGGAAGTTATCGAAAACCGAACTTTTCATTGGTCTTTTAAAAGCATATCTTGTTTATAGTCATTGTGTTGGTATTTTATTTCGTGTCCATGGGTACCAAGTTTGCTAAATTTGGAGTTCGTTTGCAAAAGTTGCGTCGGTTTTGCGTTTTCGAAAAAGGCCGCTTGCATGGCATTCTGTGACCCTTTTCCTATAAATAGGAGGCTAGGGCCTTCATTTTCAACGTTCATTTCCTTAAATGCATGCGTGTTTACGGAAGAGCCGAGCAGGCTCGGTGCAGCTGCGGAGCTGGAGGAGTGGGGATCGGCGGGAGGCTCGGTGGCAGCGCCATTCTTGGCTGTTTGAGCCAGCCACCGCCGATCAACCACCCGGGCAGCCGTTTTCTGTTTTGTCCTTTTCTTTTTTGATTCCGCTTTTAGTAGATCGTATAGCATAGAACTCGGGTTTCTAAAGGACGAGGCGAGAAAGGGCGGAGGTCGGCGATTTGGCCAAACCACACCGTAGATTAGCTCACGCCGCCGTGAGCTTGTTGGCCGCCGATTGGTGGCCGACAGGCCTGCACAGCTCTGGGTCCTTTAGGTTTTGAGTTAAGACTATGCATTCTACTAAAGTACCGATTAGTTTTACATTTTCGCGTTTACGCATGGGGATGTTTCCGTTGCTTGAGTTTTCTAAAGAAGTACATGCCGGGTTATCCATTTTCAACGTCGTTTTCATTCCATGTTAGTCGTTATGCATATTGCTTATGTTTCCATTTTCATGCATCGATTTTGGATGGTTTATCCTAGATCGAGGATAGGCATCGATTTTTGAAGCTTCTTCGCTAAGATTTGAGTCGACTTGCATGCATGCATATTTTGAAAGTACCTATTATAGGTCTTGATGCCACGAATATATTTCCATACGCATCGAGTTGATTTGAAAACCGGAGAGTGCGAAATGTGGGTTGAGAAAGTGAAAACCCTAATTTTGCTACGATCGTCGTTTGGATCACTTTATTGCTTTGCTTTGTGGGAAGTGACCCCAAAAGTTGTTCCGTCTTGTTACCGGTACCTACCGGTCGATCGGTGAAGTCATCGGATCCGTAGATATCTCTCGGTTGGCGTTTTAGATGCATTCGAGGTTGGGTTATATATGCTTATTTTGAGTTATTTACTCGATATTTCAAAATAAAACATGTGCGCCGTAAAATGTTTTTGTGAAATTATTCTTGTTCTCTAATCGAATATGGTTCTATCATGGTTGTGCGGCTCTCTATTCGGTGGGTTGATCACCATCTTGAGTATTGATCATAAGGATAGACCCAGAACACGTGGTTATGGTTACGAAGGGGATAGACCCGAGGAAGTCCACACGAAATAGTAATGAGGTGGTTATGGTTACGGCGAGTTTGACCCAAAGTCCACACCGAGTTAGCCATTTGGATACGTTAGGGCGTGGTGTTGGATATGTTCGGGCGAATAGATGTCATGTGATGGGCTGGCGGGATACGTTAGAGCCTTGGTTCATGGTTCTATGATGGGAGTAACAGAATAACGGATCGGTGTCGAAAAATGAAAAATCTATTTTGCTTACTTAGAAGTGGATTTACGTTTTAAAACCTTCTAAGGTAAGTGCTCTAAACACGGCATCATGACTCTTTTGATTTCACGATAAAACCCGGTGAGTGCGCTAGTACTCACCCCAAACTCTTTCAAATCTTTTCACGGATGGAGGAGAATTTGGACGGGCGGCGAGGGGTGGGCTGCGGGTTCTTCATGCTATGCTTCTACGATGTTGTGTTCTATCGTACTCGATAATTATGTATTCTTATCCCTTATTTGCTTTCGATTGGGAACAAGATTTATTATGTTATTACTGCTGTGAGTCCGATATGAGCATGCTACGTGGTTGACCGGTCTAGTTGACGGGATGTAATGCTATTTTGCTTCTTGCATTACTTATAATAAACCAAGATCATGTTTTACGAGGTTATGATATCGATATTATTACATTGGTGGATTGTTTGTGCCCCTCCCTTCGGGATATGTCCTAGTTATAGAGGAGATCTTGCCCGATTTCATGGTCACGTCTTACTTATCATGTATGTTATATGTATCCCCTTCTTCCCTTCTTAACCCCTCACCCTAATCACCCGGCATCCGTGCCTTCCTCGGGAATTGGGCGTGACAACAAGCACATAGGACTCAACGACAAACTTAAGCTATCTATTCTTAATCAAAACCAACAACTCTTTACAAACATAGCTTGGGACCAGCGTGAAAATTCGTAAGACATCATCTAACATAAGCGAACCTCTATACATGCTTAACTATCATCAAAGATCATCAATCAATTATCAAAATCCAAGATCAAAGCTTTAGCATTGAAAACCCAATTTGACGTCAAACTAAAATTTTCATCTTTAAAATACGTCGGTAGAAAAATCCGAATAAATCATTTTAAGCTTTATTCATATCATAGAATCCAAATATGAAGTCAAAATGATCAAATAAAATCAAAATCCAACCTCATGTGTGACATAGTATTCGGCCATTTTAGGGTTTCGCATGGGTTCGATTTTAATCGTTTTCTTGCTCAAAACATGTTTATATCTACCCAACAACACATATATGAAAGCATATCAAGCATATCAACAACATAAGTTCGAGATCTAGGCTTCCTCGTTTCGAAAATTTCAAAGATTCGAGGAATGAACTCATGCTTGAAAATTCAACATTAAACAACTCATAGGTGCTAGATCTAACGTAATATCGAGATAATTGAACAAAACATGCTCCTTCAAACATACTCAAAAGGACCGAAAGTTTAGAGCCTCAAAAGTTCATATTTTCAGATTTTAAACCATAAATAGGTTACAGAGATGTAGATCTACCTTTGTGCGAAGACGGATCGTGAATTGACGGTTAGATCTTCGTAGAAATGAGTTTGAAAATTTTTACACACTGCAGTGTGTGTAAGTGTGTGTGTTCGAAAATTTTGGAAAGAATGGAGAAGTTGTGAAAAATGGAGCATTTTTGGAAGCATGTATATATATATAAATCTTTTCACTATTACAAGCTTCCCTAGGAAGCTATTCTTTAGCTTATCTTATAAACTAATTTTTTTAGCTTCTCAAATAAGCTAATTGTTAGCTTCTAATATAAGCTATAAATGGCTTCTTTAGTAAGCTTTTGGTTCTAGAATTCTCCTTAGCTATTATAGCTAAAAAAATAAGGATATAATATATCTTTTGAAATTATTAACTCAATATAAATCAAATAGAAATATATGAATTTCTAATGAGTTGAAATTTTCACAAATCACTCTTTCTAAAAATAAATATCGTATTTTGACTATTAAAAGCATTTTTAGTCTCAAAACCACTTTGGGGTAATTTTCTTTTGATCCGGGTTTATTAAAGAAACCTGAATATCAAAAAGAGCAAAGACTACGAAATTCTATGACTCTTGGATCAAGACTTATATGAGCGCATATCTTAACATAACAAGACTCTTGAAATCTAGATCTTCTCATGCTAATAAAGGCAAGAATCTTTTCTCGATTCTTTCTGAATCTATCTCGATTCTATCGATTCGACTCAAAGCTTAACATAAAAGCTTTTAACTCAAACAACTCTTTCTTAAGGATGCAATGCCCTTCTTATAAAGCTCTTAATCAGGAGCTAATCTTTGCTATAGGAATGCGGGGTATTACAGTTGAGGACCGAGAAGCTATATGCCAAATTCAGTAAATGTGAATTCTGGTTGAAAGAAGTGAATTTTCTTGGACATATTGTTTCGGCAGAAGGAATTGAAGTTGACCCTATGAAAGTGCAAGCTGTTCAGGAATGGAAATCGCCTACAACTCCGAACGAGATTCAAAGTTTTCTAGGCTTAGCAGGCTATTATAGAAGATTCATCGATGTATTTTCTAAAATAGCTAGGCCAATGACGTAGTTGTTGAAGAAATGAGTAAAATTTCAATGGACTCAAGAATGTGAAGACAGTTTTCAAGAACTCAAAGATAGATTGACCACTGCTCATGTCTTAATAGTACCTGATCCAGAAAAAGGATACACCATTTATACCGTTGCGTCAAGAAATGGATAGGATGTGTTCTTATGCAAGAGGGGAAAGTGATCGCCTATGCCTCACGACAATTAAGACCCCATGAAATTAATTATCGCACTCATGACCTGGCGTTAGCCACAGTGGTTCACGCATTGAAGATATGGAGACATTATTTATATGGATCAAAGTGTGAAATCGTCACTGATCATAAAAGTCTGAAATACTTCTTCGAGCAAAGAGATTTAAATATGAAGCAACGAAGGTGGCTCGAGTTAGTCAAGGACTATGATTGTGAAATGAAATACTATCCGGGAAAGCGAGCGTCGTTCTTGATGCATTGAAGCGAGGAAAAGTCGAGAAGGTTAGGATTCTTACTAGCAGGAAGGAAGAGTTGCTGAAAGAATTTGAAAGAATGAGGCTAGAAGTAGTAGTACCACCTGAAACTACTCACAAAATTGTAGCAGCATTAGTAGTGACACAAGATTTAAAAGCTCGAATAATTGAGGCGCAACGACAAGATGCACAACTTGAAAAAAATTACGGGAGAGGATTAGAATTGGAGACTATCAATGATATCATGAAGCTGGAGATAATGCGATTATGCTTGGTAATTGTATATTCGTGCCCAATAATGAAAAGTGGAAAGACGAAATTTTGAGCGAAGCTCACAATGTTTCATATGCCGCGCAGGGAGTACGAAAATGATCTCAAGCAAAGGTTTGTTTGGACAGGAATGAAACAGGAAATAACGTCATATGTTAAACGATGCTTAGTTTGTCAACAAGTTAAAGCATTGCATCAAAGGCCGTATGGAAAGCTTCAACCTTTGGAAATTCTTAAGTGGAAGTGGGACCACGTACCTATGGATTTCGTAATGGGATTACCTAGATCAAAGCGGGGAAACACAGTGATTTGGGTGATAGTTGATCGGCTAACAAAGAGTGCTCACTCCATTCCTATTCTTGTGACATATGGAGCCAAGAAATGATAAACGGTATTTTTACACGTTTATTGTTGATATTTAAAGATGATTTTAGATCTATTAAGTGCGTTTATGTATTGGATTTTAATGATTTTATCTATTTTTGGAAGATACTGCTCTTGGGTTCCTCTTTGGTGTTTTGTAAGCTTATAAGATGATAATCGAAGCATGGAAAGAGCAAAAGAAGGGCAAGAAACGAGGGCTATGACCTCTTTCATATTGCTAGCCCAGTCGCGAGCGGAAGATAGCCTTTCGGACGATTTCTCACGACCAACCTAGCGACCGCTAGGTCGACCGCGAGGAAAAATCATACGACGCGATCGCGAGCCGTAGCTGCGAGAGCCTCCGAAAGAGTTACTGCCCGATTTCACGCGGCCGAGGCTAGCGACCACGAGCTCAACCGCGAAGCACGCCAAACGGGCGCGAATCCAGCCGCGAAGTCTCCGAAGGAACGCACACACAGAGCCTCGCGACCAAGATAGTGACCGCGAGCTCGGTCGCGAAGCGAGGCAGTTGGACGTGAAAATTAGGGCGCGCTTTGCCTATAAATAAGGCATTTGCCCCCTCGCGCTCCCAGACCCCTTAGCATGTTTTTACTCAGTTTTCCCTAGTTTTTCATATTTTTGCACTTTAGCTTTGATTTGGATCCATATAGCATTAGTTTTTACATTGTTCTACATTAGTTCTACGTATTGTTAACGCTTTGGAACGTTTTCTTCCGAACAAATTCCGTATTTTCCCGTTTTTCGCTGAGGTTGGGATACAAACCCAACGATTGTTCTTCAGACGCCACATTATGGGTTTTATCGATATAATTTATATTTCTATGATTATTTCGTATTTTATTTCGTTTATTATGTATAGCTAATTTCCGTTCTAATCCTAGGGTTTGCATGATTCTATCCTAAATGTTGTGATTCCTGCTATTATTATTTACCTTCCGGGCATTGATTTATGATTCTTGGTGCTTAATTATATATGTTAATTTCGATCAATCTTGATGCATATCTAGTTGCCGATTAATTACTTAACCGTTTAATTGTCGATCGATCTTGAATGAATAATACGAATAAGCGCTTGAGTAAATGGCGAGATAGGAACATTCGTAGGAAGAATATTCTTTGTGATCCTTTTGGAGTTACTTATTTTCACCTAGAGGCGTATGATGGTAGGGAAAATTAGTAATCAGCCGCCACAATTGTAAATGGCGAAATTGTTGGTTACATATGTGATCATCCATCTTGTCTGGATTAAAAATTGGTTAATAGTAAGCAGGATAAACATACGTTTTGGGTAGGATTAATGCATCCCTATGGTTAGTCTTTCTATCTTATTTTCATCTTTGAGTGTTTATTGCTTTTTTTTATTTTTAAGTTGTTACTTTTTGCTTTGGATTTAATATTCGAAGCCCAAAACCCTTTATAAACCAAATATGTTCTTGGATAATGATGAATTGTTGTTGAGTTAGCTTCTATATTTTTGTGGTACAATCCCTGTGGATACGATACTCGACTTACCTATATACTTGCACGTTTTCGTGTTAGAAAAGTGAGCGATCAAATTTTGGCGCGGTTGCCGGGGATTGTTAAGATTATATAGGAATAACTTGACAATTCGAAATTATTAATTCAAGTTATATTTTTATTTTATTTTTTTTACCTGCCGTATCTAATTTCTCTCTTTCTCCCTAGGTAGTTTATGATCACAAGGTCCCAGGGATCTCCTGAACAACCGTTGGACCCCGAGATCGAACTCACTCACAAAAGGAGAAGGAGACGAGATAAGAGACAGTAAGATATGGCAGCAAATCCGAACAATCCGAACATTGGGGTGTACCTCCCGAGCAAGCTGCTCGTCTTCTGGCTGATTTTATAGAGATGTAACGCCAAATGGCGAACATGGGACTCCTTGTCCCTGTTCCAGAGATGAGACCGTTGAACTACATGTATCGACCTTCGACTGAGCAATTTCAAGGAGGTGGATGGGGCCCGAAGGTGAATGCGAATAATTTCGAGTTGAAGTCGGCCCTATTCAGCATGGTTCAAGGAGAACAGTTCGGAGGAGGAGTGATAGAGGATCCGAATGCCCATCTCGAGACATACCTCGATATTTATGACACCATTAAGCAGAATGGGGTGCCATAAGATACAATCTAGATGCGCATGTTCGGATTTTCTCTGCGTAGCCAGGTGAAGGATTGGTTCAAGAACCTGGACCGTACTGGGATAGACAGTTGGGGGAAACTTTGCGATAATATTCTTTCGAAATATTTTCCACCGGCGAAAGCGCAGAAGATAATAGTCGAGATCTCTCATTTCTGCCAACAAGGAGATGAATCATTATTTGAGGCATGGGAGAGATTCAGGGGCTTATTGAGAAAGTGCCCTCAACACGGATTCTCCAAAGAGCGGATCACGCAATTCTGGGTGGGCGATGCTTCACACGAGGAGCATAGTAGATGCGTCGGCAGGAGGATGCCTGTTGAACCGATGAGTGGAGGAGGCTAGCCAAATCATAGAAGAGATGGCGGCAAATAGCTATCAATGGCCGATGGAGAGAACACCAATGGTTAAAGCAGTTGCCGTAGAGGTCGACTCGAGATACGATGATCTTATGAAGAAGTTCACTCTTTTGAAGAACCAGATCGAGACAGTATGTCAATTATATCAATAAGAGGAACCATGGGGGCAATTTGGCATACAATCCTAACAACAGGAATCACCCTAATTTGTCGTATGCTAACCCCAATAACTTCCAACAACCTCCAGCAGGCTTCGCTGTGCAAAATGGGATGATTCAGGAGCCGAAGAAGCAGAGTCTGGAAGATATGATGCAACAGTTGGTTGTGAGCAACCAACAACTGGTGACATAGCAGAACTCGTTCATCAGTACTAATGGTCAGAGGATTACACAGTTGGAATCCACCGTAGCGACGATGGGCAAGACTTTGAAAATAATGGAGAACCAGATCAGCCAAATAGCTGCTCAACAAAATGCGCAACATAAGTCTGGCCAATTTTCGAGTAATACAGAAGTGAACCCAAAGAATCAGTGCTTTGCTATCCAGTTAAGGAGTGGAAGAACTTACCAGAATCACCCGGGGCAAAACGATGAAAAGGAAGCAAACCAGGAGGAACTCACGACCGAGCTCACGACTGCGAACCCGGCCGTGAGAAATCGTCCAGAGAGTTTTCCAGAGAGGCTCGCGACCGACCCTGCAATCGCTAGGCTGGCCACAAGAAATCGGGCAGAGAGTTCGGACGAAGAGTCAGCGACCGGGCCCGCGACAGCGAGCCCGACCGCGAAGAAGACCGCTGACGCAGCCCAGGTGCCTAGCGACGCACTCGCGCCCGAGGCACTCCCAGAGAATAAATATCCGACTTACACTCCTCCAATCCCGTTCCCAAGTCGGCTAGCCAAGCCAAAGCATGACGATAGGATGACCCGATTCCTGGAGATGTTGGAGAAGGTGAATATCAATATCCCCTTACTAGATGCGCTCAAAGATATGCCGGGGTACATGAAATTCCTAAAGGATGCCGTCACCAACAAGAAGAAGCTAGAAAAGTTCGAGACTATTAATTTGTCTCAAGAGTGCAGTGATGTGCTGCAAAAGAAGTTGCCGTTGAAGCAGAAAGATCCAGGTAGCTTCATTATACCCCGTGTCATTGGAGGGCATACTTTTTCCAGAGTTCTGTGCGACCTAGGGGCAAGCATCAACTTGATGCCGTTGTCCATATTTAACAAATTGGAGATTGGAGAATTAAAACCTACTACAATTGCTCTCCAAATGGCAGATGCATCAGTCACCCGTCCAAAGGGGATAGTGGAAGATGTGCTTATCAAAGTCAAAGATTTTATCTTCCCAGCGGATTTTGTGGTCCTTGATATGCCAGAGGATGGGAACACGCATCTTATTCTAGGGAGACCGTTCTTAGCCACGGCAGGGCTCTGATCGATGTGCAGGATGGTGATCTCACCTTCCGTGTGAATAAAGATGAATTAACCATTTCAATATATGATGCCATAAAGCAACACGATAGTTCAGAGCATGAGAAGTGCTATTTGATCACCACTGCCACTACTAGACAAGTCTCGTGCTTGAAGGGCAACCGACCAGAAGATGAGGATGCTAAGAAGAAGAGTTGGACTCGGTATGGAACCCCGAGTGATTCAGTCAAGTTTGGGGGGGGCACTTCCACACTCAGTGGTGGTCTGCAGTGAATGTTAAGTATAGGGGCAAGCTCAAGTGTGGAATGAGGTCAGTTACCAGAAAACCAGATTATTCAAGGTATGTCATGGTCTAGCTAAAGACATTAAATTAAGCACTTGTTGGGAGGTAACCCTATCTTTTTGCTTTGTTTTGCTTTTCGTTTTGTTTTGCTTTCGTTTTTGTTTTGTCTGCTTTTGTCGTGTCTTTTTGTTTTCATTGTTGTGTCGGTCGATCAACGAGTTTCATTGAAATGTGTTAATCCATGTGGCCAATGATGATAGAAATTTTCTGAAAAATATGTTGATAGTGCACATGATGTGTTAGAAAATGACGCATGGATAACTTGAGATTGCTTAGCTTGTTGTTTTTCACCATTTGCGTAAACTGTGAGACTTGAGCTTCACTGTATAAACACCTATTACAGTTTCTTTTAATTGTGTGATATCATGCATGTAATCATCTTCTAGAACTTGCCGTATTTTCTATGTTGAGGCTGCAATATGTGTTTCGAATATGGAAAGGATAAAAGGCCATCTTTGTTAACCACATTTTTACCATACACTAACCCAATGATATATACCGTTTGTCGCCTTCTTTGAGCCTTTATTAGACTTTATTCTTCTGTTAACCGGATGATAGGAGGTGAGGATGGATATGGGAATTAAGGGGGGTAAATTTTTTTTGATGTTTTAAGTTGGGATAAAAGATGGAGAGTAAAAGAATGGTACCCATGTGAAAAAGAATGGACCCTATAAGCTCTATTACAAAGCCAAGAAAAATTTTGTGAAAAATGTGAGCATAAAGGGTTTAGTTAACAAAGTATAAGGTACCTTATGTTGCAAAGTATAAGGGGAAATGGACAAAGTCCATATGAATTGAATGTATGAATGAAGGTGCTTGGAGTTATATTTGAGTCACTTAGCCATATATTACCCTACCTTAACCAATGTGCCTATATTACAACCTATGAAAAGACCTTTTTGATCCTAATTTGAACGCATTTGATGTGGTGGAGATATTAGAGAAACGGCAAGCCTATGGTAAGATTTTGCATTGCATTGATCTTTGAGTATATACACGTCCTTAATTTCCTTGTGAGTTTGAGTGTACTCTATATTTTACACACATGCCGTTGTGAGGATTGAATTGAATGAGATTTTTGCTTTCAATGGTTGTACATTGTCGAGTTGACTAATGTCGTCATGTGCGCTAATGATTTTGAGCTTTGAAAGATTTCCGAGGCTTGATTATGGTAATCACCTTTGCTGACTCTCGTTGATCTTTCGTTGTGTCTTTCTTTCTTTTTGTTTTGGGACAAACAATGCTTCAAGTTTGGGGGTTTGAAAAACGCTTTTTTACGTTTATTGTTGATATTTAAAGATTAATTTGGATCTATTAAGTGCGTTTATGTATTGGATCTTAATGCTTTTATCTATTTTTGGAAGATACTGTTCTTGGATTCCTCTTTGGTGTTTTGTAGGCTTATAAGATGATAATCGAAGCATGGAACGAAGCATGAGCAAAAGAAGGGCAAGAAGGGGCTACGGCCTTCGCGACCGCTAGCCCGGTCCGCGAGAAGAAGATACGGGCGATTTCTTTCGTGACCGACCTAGCGATCGCTAGGTCGGCCACGAGGAAAAATCATACAACGCGACCGCGAGCCGTAGCTGCGAGAGCCTCCGAAAGAGTTACTGCCTGATTTCACGCGGTCGAGGCTAGCGACCGTGAGCTCGACCACGAAGCATGCCAAACGGCACGAATCCAGCCGCAAAGTCACCGAAGGAACGCACGCGCAGAGCCTCGCGACCGAAAATTAGGGTTTCGCCATTTGCCTATAAATAAGGCATTCGCCCCCTCGCGCCCCCAGACCCCCTTAGCACGTTTTTACTCAGTTTTTCTCTAGTTTTTCATATTTTTGCACTTTAGCTTTGATTTGGATCCATATAGCATTAGTTTTTACATTATTCTACATTAGTTCTACGTATTGTTAACGCTTTGGAACGTTTTTTCCGGACAAATTCCGTATTTTCTTGTTTTCCGCTGAGGTTGGGATACAAACCTAACGATTGTTCTTCAGACGCCACATTACGGGTTTTATCTATATAATTTATAATTCTATGATTATTTCATATTTTATTTCATTTATTATGTCTAGCTAATTTCCGTTCTAATCTTAGGGTTTGCATGATTCTATCCTAAATGTTGTGATTCCTGCTATTATTATTTACCTTCCAGGCATTGATTTATGATTCTTGGGGCTTAATTATATGTGTTAATTTCTGATCAATCTTGATGCATATCTAGTTGCCAGTTAATTACTTAACCATTTTAATTGTCAATCGATCTTGAATGCATAATACGAATAAGCCTTGAGTCGTAGCTGAGATAGGAACATTCGTAGGAAGCATATTCTTTGTGATCCTTTTGGAGTTACTTATTTTCACCTAGAGACGTATGATAATAGGGAAAATTAGTAATCAATCGCCACAATTAGCGAATCGAAATTGTTGGTTACATATGTGATCTTCCATCTTGTCTGGATTAAAAATTGGTTAATAGTAAGCAGGATAAACATACGTTATGGGTAGGATTAATGCATCCCTAGGGTTAGTCTTTCTATCTTATTTTCATCTTTGAGTGTTTATTGCTTTTGTTTATTTTTAAGTTGTTACTTTTTTGCTTTGGATTTAATATTCGAAGCCTGAAACCCTTTATAAACCAAATCTGTTCTTGGATAATGATGAATTGTTGTTGAGTTAGCTTCTGTATTTTTCTGGTACAATCCCTGTGGATACGATACTCGACTTACCTTTATACTTGCACGTTTTCGTGTTAGAAAAGTGAGCGATCAAGAAACTAGCACAAATTTACATTCGTGAAATTGTCCGTTTATATGGAGTGCCAATCTCGATTACTTCGAACAGAGATTCTTAGTTTACATCCCGATTTTGGACGAGCTTCGAAAAGGAATTGGGTACTCAGTTGAACTTTAGTATAGCATTTCACCCACAAACTGACGGCCAGACTGAGAGGACCATACAAACGCTGGAGGATATGATCAGAACCGTGGTGTTAGGTAGAGGAGACCAATGGGAACAAGTTCTACAGTTGATCGAATTTTCCTATAACAACAGTTATCAGGCGACAATAAACATGGCTCCCTACGAAGCATTATATGGTAAGAAATGTAGGTCGTCTCTTTACTGGGATGAGGTTGGAGAAAGAAAGGTCCTTGGTCCCGAAGCAGTAGAAGAGATTATTCAGATAGTGCGGCAGATTAAGAAGAGAATGCAAGAAGCTCAAGATAAACAAAAATCCTACGCGGACAATCGTCGAATGGAGTTAAATTTTGAAGTATGAGACAAAGTCTTTCTGAAAGTTTCCCCTACCAAAGGAGTTCATCGTTTTGGAATTAAAGGAAACTTAAGCCGCGATTTATCGGACCTTATGAAGTATTGGAAAGAATCGGACCACTAGCATACAGATTAGCGTTGCCAACTAACTTCGCTAATGTTCAAAATGTGTTCCATGTCTCCCAACTAAGGACGTATGTGTATGACCCTAAACACATTCTTCAGTATAAGGAAATAGTTCTCGAGCCTGATTTGAGCTATGAGGAGAAACCATAATGTATTCTAGACCGAAAAGAGCAAAAACTAAGGAATAAGGTTATTCCTTTAGTCAAAGTTCAGTGGAGACACCATGGTCTAGAAGATGTGACTTGGGAACTAGAAGACCAGATGAAAGAGAAATACCCAGATTAATTTTACCAGGTACCAAATTTCGGGGACGAAATTTATTTTAAGGGGGAGGGAATGTAGTAACCCGAAAATCTCTTAGTCTTAATTAGAGCCTAATTAAGCATTAATTATGGGCTTAAAGGCATTGCATCTCTACAAATTTATAAAGAAGTGCATAATAAATTAGTAAGCGATAGAAAATTCGATTAATTACTAATCGAAGAAATAGAATTTAGAAGAAGTAGAGATTATTTAAAATAAGTTTTATTATGATAAAATAGGAAAAATATGGTTAATATTGTGTGTTTAGATGAAAAATTTCATTAAATACAAAATGTTCTAAAGAAATGCATTAATTATTATTTATGTGAGATTTATTTATAAAATAAAATGAAATAATGTTTAAGCTATTAAATGGCTTAAATAAATTTATTTTATTTATATCTAGTGATGTAGGAATTATATCCTATACTTTTCGAAATTTATGAATTTAAAGAATAATTATTTGAATTTTTGCATATGAAAGAATTAAATCTATATTTATATGAAATGTGTTCCAATAATGGATTTAATTATTTTGGATCTTTATATTAATGAGAAAATTGAGTTTTTACTATTAAAGAATATTAATGTTCAAAAACATTAACAATTTTAGAAAAATATTTGTATAATTTTCAAAATGGTGACAAAATAAAAGAAAAATGAATAAATAATAAATAAAGCTATATATGTATAACTTCTAGAACAATATTCATTTGGATCATCCCAAGCTCCTTTCTCCCTCCATTTTCGAACACACACACCTATCACACATACAAATTTTTCTTCAACTTTTATCCAAATTTTAAGTGTAGAAATTGTTGGAAATTATTCCAAAGAAACTAAATACCTTATCTGTAATACCCCGAAGATTTAAAGCCCAATTACGATAATAAAAATCGTAAATTAGGGTTTCGTCTCAATAATCGAATTAGTAAATTATCGAATATTGATTTCGATCATTTATGATATAATGAATTCTTATATCATATTCACTAATGATTGTGAATTAAAGAATATAGTTTATATATATTCTTTCGGCAGTAATATTTCAACGTCGATTGAATATCGATTGTTAATACTCGTTATTTTTCTAAGTGATGAAGCTTAGAATTAAATTTTCTTATTAATGAAACGAATTAATAAGGTGATTACGACTTTATTACGACCATTTTGAGATGGGTCGATTAACAACGTTTTGAGACGTTTCAAATGTCAACGTTTAGAGACGATTAGAAAATTAAGTCTAATGATCTAGGAATTATAATATTTAAATTCCTATGATTATTTTATGTAATAAGAGCATTATTTATCATCAAAATAATGCTAGAGAATTATGGAATAAAATGTGCAATTTTCGAAAACCCTAATTTCGAAAATTAGGGTTTTGGCACATGAAATCATTTTAATGATTTTTCCTATGATATAATTTATCATCTAAGTCATATATTATGTTATATAGCTATTAAATGCAATAAAATGAAATATTTAGCATTTGGGAGCTAATTGCCATGAGCTTATATAAATATAGGTTCAATGATTTGAATTCTTTCATGTTGCGTACATAATGAAGTAGTAGGATATATTTTGTACACAATAAACAAGGAATTAATAGATGAATCAAGTGGGATACTTGTGTAAGAGTGATGGACGACTATGTGACATAAAGGAAGGAAGATTTGTGGGAACTCTTTGTTGATTGCTTCCATGAGTTAATGCTTAGATAATTGTAGGGTGTATAAGACAAAAGAGAAATAAAACTCATCTCTTTTTATGAGATGGGCGACGCATTTGAGGAAGAAAAAGTTGGAAGATTTTATTCTTTAATAAAGTGATTCATTAAAGTGTTGTGAGTCACCAAAAATGTCTTGCGTGAATTAATTAATTCGCATGACATTGTTGACCAATAAGTGAGAAGAAATCTTGAAACTCTTTTAATTGATTTGCTTGCATGAATTAGTGTGTAAATATTTGTATATCTAGTATAGGACAAAACAATTAAGTCTTATCCTTTGGCTTGAAGAGTGCCGACGCATTCTTGATCAAAAAGAGAGGATTTTGTTTTGTTTCATTCAATGTGTTATTACTAAGGAATATTGTGATGTATTAAAGTGTGGGTGAGTCCCCAAAATGTTTTGCTTTGCTTTGAGTAGGACCGAGAGGGATGTAGGGTACACAAAGTGTATTGCTTGATTGTGTTTCTTTAATATTAAGTGTTAAGTGATAGACAACAAAAAAAAATCACACCTCATCACATTGAATTGCCGTGGGCTTCAGTAGGTAAAAGAAGGAAAGTTATGTTTTTATTTAAGTAAAATATTTAACTTTAGAACAAAGAAGATATCATCTTTCATTCCTATTTTCCTCTCATTACCGTAAGCTTGAGGAGAGAAAAGATAGAGTGAGTTCTTCCTTTAATATCCCAAACCTTTGATACAAAAAATCCTTGCATCAAAAATCAAAGCCGGTTAAAAGGTTAGGAATCGAACGATCTTTATTTATACGTTAAAATTTTCGATTTCCAACCATTCGATATTAATATATATATGCATATGTTATTACTGAAAAATATGATAAATATTGCTAGCATGTTTTGTTGTTTGTTAATATTGTTTAGTATACTAAGTTCGAGCATACGTATTAATTTAAATTTTTTTAAGCTAAGCATGCTATGATTTAGCATGATGATCGAAAGTTTATAATGTTCAAGAGTTGATGGATTAGTGATCAATAATTATAGTTAAGCTCATTGTGAATTATTGAAATTTTTTTTGAAATCATATGGCATATATATATATATATATTGTGACCGAAAATGTTGGGGTGATAGATATTGATGTACAAATCATGGTTTAAGTAATATTATCACATATTAGTGTTGTAGAGCTTAAAATAGGTGCTATATGAATTTATTAGATTTTAGAAAAATGGTTGTTATTTATAGTGTGAAAACCGTGAGTTTTAAAGGATAGGAAAATGATGTCCAATTTTCCTATAGCTAATGTTAATACATATTATTGATACTATGATAATATAGAACATTATGTGATTTTATAAGAATTTTTGGAAGAATTTTGTGAAAAAATGTATGATGGCCGAGAACTAGGGTATAAGGTCTAAGTGTTTTAAATTCATTTATTCAAGGAAAATCACATTTTATGTGATTAGAATATATGTTAGACCTATGGAGAATTTATGGAATTTTAGAAACATAGTATACTATGTTTAGGGTGAAACGTTATGTTAAATAACGTAAGACGTAAAGAATAATATGTAAGGTACAAGTTAGGTCATACTTGAGTAAAGTATTGATCATGTTTATTGATTTACGTGAAAATTCGAGAATTATGGTTATTTCGATTTATAAAGAAATTGGTTAACAAATACGTGAATAATTTATAAAATATGTTTAGAAAAGTAAAAAACGTTGACTTAAGATTAAACGTATGAAATACGTTGAATAAATACACTAATACGGGTAAAACGTATTAAATTTATAAGAATATCTCATTTGTGAGAAACGATTTCATAATTGAAATCATTTTATCGAAAGACGTTAGTATACATTGAACGTTTAACCTAAATGGTTAAAACGAGATAGTAGGTCATATCTCGTCTCTATCGAAGTACGAGAAATATTTAGTTAAGATACGCGATGAAACGACGTACTATTTTAGTTAAAGGATGCGAAGTATTATATTTAGAAAGTTATCAAAGTTTATTAAACTTTGACATACTTGAAAAACGTGACCGACGTACTAAAATAATTTTTACGTAAAGGTGGGACGCGGACGTGATTGTTGGCGTAGAACGAAATTGAATTAAGAAAGTCTACAATCCAGGTGGGCTTTTCTTTCTCCTCGAGGATAAAATGTTTATCAAATATTTTATTTACAATGCTTTCTGTTGAGAAATGATGTTGAAATAATTACCTGCCCAAAGTGTTTATGTTTTATGTATGATCCTATCAATAGTATTGATTCGCTACCAACATATGATGAATATTATATTTATGGTATGAAATGTTTATGAGGAGGATGGTATGAAATGTTTATGAGGATGATGGTATGATGATATTATACGAGGAGGATGGTATGAAATGTTTATGAGGAGGATGGTGTGATGATATGAGATGTTGTTGGCTCGCTACCAACATATGATGTTATAATGAGATTGATAGTTGTTGGCTCATTACCAACATATTATGATGCTATGATGATATTAAAGGTTGTTGGTTCGCTACCAACGTATGTGAAATTATGATAATGTTATATGAGAAATGATACGGATCATACAGACAGAAAATATGTCTGGCCAGACAACTTTTGAAAATGATGAAATGTTTTAGTAAGTACAAGGCCTTTCAAATAAAACCTTTGTATCTTACCATGATGGGGCAGTGTAATTGAAAGATAATAAAATGTTTTTGGCATGAGTCCACTGAGTGCATTCTTGTACTCAGCCCTGCATATTTGTTTTTAAATGTGCAGATTGAGTTGGTGATGCTATGCAGCAGTGTTGAGCAATAGGAATGTTGTCGCTGAAAGTTATACCTTGACTGTAGATCGTTATATGTACATATCACATGTATTTCCGTTGCTAGATTATGAAGTCATATGTACAATATGTTTAGTCGAACCTTGAACGCTTGAAGTTCTAGGAATATCCCTGAGATATGTCTCACAACTTAGTACTTTATATTATAATTGTGTTTCTTAATCCCGTTCCAAATAACGGCCCTACTAATCCGTACTTAGGATAAGAGGGTTGATACATTATCTAATCCAAGTTTTTGTGATTAAAATTGATGAACATGATGTTCTTCCATATGAGGGTTTTCGAAAATTTCACTGTTTAGATTAAGGTTGAATTGTTTAAATTTTTTATTTTTATTGATTTCTTTATGTTTATGATGCTTAATTAACATAATCTATAGTTTAAATTCTTTAAATTCATGAAGTTGATAAATTAAAGTAGCATGCATGAACCCAAATTTTTTCATGTTAATTATGTGTTATGATTTAATTAAATTGAGTTAAGATATGTGTAATTAAGTTTGAATAAACATGATTTGATAAAAGAAATTCGAAGAAATTGAAAGTATGTATGATCCCTAAATTTTTGAAAACATGAGGTTGGATGAACTTTGAGTTCTCGATTTTATTTGATGTAATTGATATGAGTTTTGTGATCTATGATATAAATAATGCTTAAGTTGAATTTATATGATTTTAAGGACTTGAAATGTGAAAGTTAAAAAAAATAAAGTTTAGTATAAGTTGATAGATTTATATGATGAGCTTGATTAAGATTTGAATTGATTATGGATTGATGATCATTGATGATAAATAAGTATGAATGTGAGTTGTTGGGATTAAATTGATTGTAGATTGAAAAAGTTCATGTAATTACATATATATGTGGTTGAAGGGATAACATAATGATGGTATAAATGAATGAGTTTAAACTTGTTTTAAGTTCCTAAATATATATTTATGCATATGGTGATGATTTGATGGAGTTTGGGATGAGTTGGTTGAATTTGGAATGAACTGGCTATTCATTTTATAAAACTTACTCTGCAGAAATTTTGTTAGAATCGGCATACTAATAAATGTTTTAGGGAAATTAATTAGTGAACTTATGGTAAGTATATAAGTGAGATTTGTTCACTTGATTGTCTTAAGTTAAGGTTTGATAATGTTGTACATTAATAAAACTAAGTATAAATTACTTAAATTCTTTTAATTATGGTATGTTATGTAACTTATTAAAATTTTAGTTTATTAAGGACATAAGATATTAAAGAATGCAATAACCTAACTTAAGTCTTAGAATTTGGTAAAATCAAGAATAAGATGTAATATGCTCAAGTGAATAAGAATGTTACTGTGTTCGATAATTATTTTAGTTAAAGGGATCAAGCAAGGATAAAGGGATTCTGAAGAACGAGAAGGAGGAAATTATCGAGTGACGACATACCAGGTAGGTTTTATTTTCTTTAATGTGTGTTGTATATTGAAATTTTTATTTATATCTTGCACATTATCGTATAAATAAAATCATGTTATTTATTAAAAACAATATCATGTTATATGTTGAATATAAGATCGTATAACTTGTTGAGTATAAAATAGTGTTATCTGTTAAGAAAAAATTCATATTGTTTATTGAGCATAAGATCATGTTATTATTGAAAATAAGTTCATGTTACCTATCTACGGAAGAATTTTGTTAATGATCGGGAAGTTTATAAATATACCGGCAATGATCGGAAAGTTTATGATCGTGTAGACCGGTCAAGGTATTGAGAAGGAGGCCTACTTCTCATTACCGAATAACGTAGATAGGGCAAGACTGTGATCGGTAACCTTCGGGACCAACACATGAAGATAATACCAGCATAACACAATATTATATGAGATTGAATTGTTACAGTTGTATAAAATCTATTGTCACTGAAAATCTATTGAGGCGTTATTTATTTCAATTCTTACACTGAGAAAGTTCAGTAAGTCATTTAAGTTTGTTGTTTGGCGATAACCTTTTGAGTACTTGTTAGTACTCACGCTCTGAATTTTTTTTTATGCAGCTTGAGCTCGGAGATGACGATGGAAGAGGATGTTGAGTTAAGATTCTTTTGTTGTAATTGCTGTTATGCCCTGAATGTCATGTCTTCATACATGACATTCATCCATCCTTTCGTTGTCAAACTCATATGATCTTGACGTTGACTTTTGATAACCTCTTTTGTATTTTGAAGATGTATATGAAATCTTTAAATATTAACCTTGATCTTTATGTTAGTTGTCAATTAGTTAGTTAAACTCATTTGATTCTAGGAGACATTTTATATTAAAAGTTAATATGTTCTTATTCTAATCCAGTCATAGCTTGATTACTTAGTTAATTACTTAATTAAGTAGTCGGGTCGTGACAGTTGGTGGACCAACACATTCACATACCACATTGGATATACCAATCTCAGATAGGATCACAACAAAACGTAAACATTTGGCAGTCAATAACAGTTTATGCAATAATATTTTATAAAGCTTTTGTAAATCATGCTTTGAGATAGACATGCATGTCATTTTTGTTTCAAGAGAGCCCACCTACTAGTCCGAAGTTAATAGTTCTAAGTGGGGCAGGATGTGAGTGTCCTTCCTCGGCAACTACGTACGATCAAACACTTCATAAGAAAATAATCGTTCTTAGATTCTTTCTATCGATCGAAGGTCGTTTATAAATTACGACTTAAAGTTCCCAATTAGGGTTTCTTTATGATTTCATGTGATGGCTTTAAGATAATCTCTATTATCTTACTTTCCCAAATTCCCAAACTATTTTACTTTGTCATTCATAAATGAACCTCAACTTATGAGTCATATACTCCGAGTCTATCCTCAACTCTAACCTTAGTGTTCTTCTAAAAGTTATTACATACAGATTGTTAGTATTAAAGTTATGATTGATATATTAGGATATTCTTAAGCCACTAACTAGAATGAATAAATAATAAATAATAAGCCCTCAGTGTTCGAACCCTAGAGCTTATTGATATTATTTTCGAAAATGTTGAAAATATGTAGGTGATGACCGATTGCTTTTAATTTATTTTAAGGATGGATTATTGTTCTATGATGTGTTTAGAGTTCATAGTAATTTATTTAAAATTTTTGGAAAACCCTAGACCTATTTCTATTAAATACCGAGAGCTATGTGAATATATACCTTGGTGTATAATTTTTATTTTAAGTATGTAATGACATATTAATGCTCTAGGACCTTGATTATATGTTCTATGATTTATTTAGAATTTTTGAAAATCAAATGCTTAATTTTTGAAAAATACCGAAAGCTATATGTATATGTATGTTGGTGTATGATTTTTATTTTGAACATGCAATGGTATATTAATACTTTAGTATATTAAATATGTGTTATATGATTTTGTTGGAATTTTTGGAAATCAATTACTAATTTAAATAAAAAAAAAACGAAGGGCTTCATGCTCAATAAGGTGATGATTTAATTGGTTTTTGATGAATGTTATAATGTTATATGGTTATACTATAGTGTATAAGCATAGTGTATAATTGTTAGAATTTTTGAAAATCAAATGCCCATTGAAATCAAATAAACCGTGAGCCATTGCTCTTTAAGGTGATGATTCAATTGGTTTTTGATGGATGTATGATGTTATATTGTTGTACTATAGTATATAAGCATAGTATATAATTGTTGGAATTTTTGAAAACCAATTACCCATTAAAAATCAAAGAAGCCGAGAGCTATTGCTCATATGGTGATGATTTCAAATGGTTTTGGTTGATGTTATGATGTTACAATGATATAATATAATGTTTGAGCATAATATAATTTGATTAGAATTTTCAAGAATTGTTTGGTAATTGTTTGTGATTACCGATTGCACATTTAATTTATTCCTTGATGTATGAATTGTTTATGATAGCCTATAGGTTATAAATATGTCATATATGAATGTTGGGACATTATACTAATTGTATAAGAATTTTGGGAATTTTTGGACAATTATTCCATAATTTTGAAAATTACCGTGACTATATATATACAAACAAGTGATGATCAAATATCATATGGATGACATTAATACTTATTATGGACCATAGTGTATAATAATACACTATATTAAATTAGAGAAATTTTTGAAAACCATTTGGTAATTATTTGAAATTACCGTAAGCTTTTTAAACATTTATAAGGATTTTTAAATCCTTTTTAATCAAGTTTAATAATAAATTATATGTCTAATAATTATTCTAGACATATTTGGTTTTTATAAAATTTTATAAACATAGATTACTATGTTTGAGACAAACGTTATATTTAGTAACGTTATTAATCAAAACATATGGTTTAATTATTAAAAGGATTAATATTTGCGAAAAATATTAATAAGTCCTTTGATTTACGTGACAAATCGAGAAATAGGACTTTGCGAAGTGAAATCGATTGAAATTCGATTTATAAAATGAAATAGTAAGAAATTACTATTTTAAAGTCAAAATTGTTGACTTTTTTGACATGTGTTGACTTCGTTGACTTTTAAAGTCAAACATACGAAAATACGTTCGATAAATACGCCAATACGCGTAAGACGTACTAATTGAGTCAAGATATCTCATTAGTAAGAAAAGGATTCGTAAATGAAATCCTTATATCGAGAAACGTACTTATATTACGTTGAACGTTTAAACCGGAAAGGTTAAGCCGAAATAGTTGAACGTGTCTCGGAGAACGAGAACAGTTCAATTGAAATACGTAAGTGAAAAGCTTATCAATTCGTTAAGGAATTCGGTTTACATCGATATAGAATATCGAAGTTATCTTGAGACTTTGAGAGTCTCGATGTCGTGAACGACGTCTAAAATATCGCTTTTGTGTAAAGGTGTGGACGCAAACGAGACGATCGGACATTGACGAGCAAACAAACCTAGGACTCAAATTACGACGAACCATAGTCCAGGTGGGCTTACTTTTCAAACAAAATGTGACTTCACTATTCTTTCAAAATGAGTTTATTTACAATGCTTATTTTTCAACTGTTGATAAATGTTTATTATATTACCTTCCAAAAATATTCCTGTTTTGTGTATGGATCCTATCCGTTATGAATGGTGTGAAGGTTGGATGACATGATATGAAATGTCTTTTGTTGGGTCGCGCCCAACCTTTTTATGAAATCGATATCGGATCCTATGCCGGAAGACTATGCCTGGCTAGGGTTAACGTGTACACCGAACAGGATGTGTGTGTAAGGGCATTCACGGCGGTCCGGCCGTTGAGGAGGCCTCCTTCGCGACGTTTGATCTTTGATGTTATGATGAAATGAGGATATGGGGTATGGATCATACACACCAAGAAAATGCTTGTGGCGACTTTTACTGAACCGAAAATGTTTTAGTAAGCCTGAGCATTTCAACTAAAACCTCGCGACTTACCATGATATTGGCGATGTAATTCAATTACGATAAAATGTTTTCGGCATGAGTCCACTGAGTGCAATCTTGTACTTAGCCCTGCATGTTTGTTTTTAAATGTGCAGGTTGAGCTCTGATGATTGTGATGGAGGAGGTGTTGAGGAGTCCAAAGTCCTCGATCGCTTTTGTTAAATTTGGTTTCACCTTGAATACATATCGTCACATATGTATTCACACACTTTCCGTTGCAACTCTGAACTTATTTATGTTATGTACAATGTTAAGCACTGTTGAGGTCCGTCAGACCATTGCTGACCGTTGGGTCTGATGGCCTAAACCCCTGAATTGTTTTTATATCATCTTATGTTTGGTTCAAGCATGTTAGTTTACTTTTGATATGTACCTTTATCTTAGCCCTTGTAACCCTGAAATACTATTCCTAGTATTAGTCACCCTCCAGTCCGGGTTATCCGGAGTGGGGTCGTGACACTAATATTGTATTAGGTTATCATTGTTGAGTATTAACGTTGTAACTCGGCTTTTGATTTCTTTAACTTAGGAACTCATGTTTGAGTATCCTATTATTAATAGAACACCCTAAATTTGTGTCTAACTTCGATTCTTATTAATTCCTTCTTAAGTTATCGAAATTTATCGATTTCCTTTGGATTCTCGTACATAAAGTACTATGTTGTTTACGTTTAGGGTTTTGGTTGTCGACACAACATAAATGTAACCATTCAACACCATACAATACCATACACAACATAACTATACTAAAGCATTACAAAACCTTAATTTCTAACATAATACCCAACTATTGTGTATGTGTGCATGAGTGTTTCATTCATTCATCTTAATCACAATCATTCATTCTAAACTTATAGATTAACTAACATGGCATCATTTACAATTAAAATCAACTCATACTTAACAATTTTGCTATATTTTTGATAATTAGCAATAATTAGCATAAGTATCCAATAAATTACAATAAAATCATGATATGCTCCTATCATACCATAGAATTTAATTATCAACTCAATACCATCAATTAAAATTTTAAACTATGAGTTAACAATATGAAAGTTTTCGGCAATTTCAAGTTATTGAACATTGATGTTCAATAAATTCCACAAAAATCATATCATGCTTATATCATATACTAAACATGAAATACAATTTCATATCATACATTAAAATTTAAACACATGCTTATTTCTGCACATATATATTTCGGTACTATCACTATACATATATATATTCAAATAATTTCTACCAACTTCACAACATGGTTATAATATGTACTAAACATGTAATATTAACCTTAAACATCAACTAATATTTATAATATGAAATAAATGCTTGGAATTCTTTTTGTCCTCACACATATATTACATATGTGTTCAATAAATTCCTAACATTGCATAATAGCTTCATATTATTTCTAAACATCATATATTATATTATTTTCAACAAATAAAAATCAAATAAATCTTATAATATTTATACATAGTTTTGGCCTTTTCATAAAAATAGGAGTAGTGCCTCAAAAATTTCAAGATTAATATATGATATTCATATCAAATATTAAACACTATATATCAACTATTTCTCAACAAATAAAATCAAAAAATGGCTTAAAAATACTTAAATAAATTCTACCCTTTTGTGAAAAATAGGAGTAGTGTTTCAATAATTTTAAGATTAATATATGATGTTCATATCATATATTAAACACTATACCTCAACTATTTTTCAAAAAATTCCAAAAATTCTCATATTTATTCTACATGCTCCTAACACATCAACAAACAACTATATGAAATAATATTTACAAAAGCATGCTTTATCTTCTATAAAAAAATTATAACAAAAATCAAAAAATATTAAACATGCTCCAAAAATTCTCAAACTTTAAAAACAATATTAGAACACATTTCTAAGCATATTTCATTCATGGCTTGAGAGCATTTGGTTGCTCAAAAGTCATGAAGAAAATGAAGAACAAAACTAGGGTTCTTCATGAAATAATTTCAAAAAAAATCTAAAAAAAATTATACTCCATTAAAAATGAAGATAATGAGGAATGCTATCTTTTTATGGTCTTAGAAAAATTATTGGAGGGTTGGAATGTGGATTAAAGCTTAAAAACTTGAAGAACAAAAAAGAGAAAATTTCAAAATAGAGAGAGAGACGGTTTTGGCTGCTGTATTCAGATCTAAATGGGCTATTTAAAGCCTATATGGAGTGTCCATTGTGGTGGTTGGAAGAAGACTAGTCAAATTACCCGATTTGGCATGTTAATACTGGTTCTTTAAGTTTTATCGCGCTTTCGATTGATTTATCGGAACATTAAGGTTTCATTTTCTTAAATGGCCTTAAAAAGACTTATTTCATAGTTTATAATAATTTCATGAAGTTCGGATGGCATCCAGTAAGTCAATTCCGAGTTATCACGGAAAAACAACGTCCGGCGATTAAATTATGCTCATTCGAAATTCTATTGAATTCTTGAGCTTTCATAATTACTTTGAGTCTTATAAATCATTTCTTATTGATTTAGACCCTTGGTTCTAGTTTCGGTTCGTTCGGATCAGTTTAGGGTTTTTTCGGTATCTATTCAGCGTTCGGTTAAGTTCTTCAGGAATTTCGTTCAAAAATTGATCCTTATGAATTATAAATTCATAATAATATATTCCTGCATGATTTTGATTGTTATCATTAATTTTCATGATTAGCACAGACTGAAAATTGATCTGGCTCGTGAATAGTACTTTTGAGACTGACCGGGCAAGCATGCCCGAAAATTTCAATTCTTTGGCTTCTCACATGTTTTCGTGAGACGATCCTAGAAATGAAATCCTTTTGTTGAGATTCATTCTAGATCTTTCATTCTATGTTCAGGCTATTCAGGAAACCCTAATCCGATAGGACTAGTCACTAGTTTTTGATTTCTTTAGTTTTCAATCTCCGAATCGATTCTAATTCGGTTCCTTGGTCACCTTAAACATAATTAAGGTCTAAGCATCACAAGTAATTTGTTTAAGCATCACTATTAAAAGTTTTAAATTTTTTAAGTTATTACATACCATCCCCCCTAAAATAAATTTCGTCCCGAAATTTGCTAACCTTGGAAAAGATCTAGGTATTTCTCTTTCATAGCTGATTCTAATTCCTAGGTTGCTTCTTCTTGTCCATGGTGTCTCCATAGAACTTTTACTAACGGTATCTCTTTGTTCCTTAGCTTTTGGGTACGTCGGTCCAAGATTTTCGTATGCAATTCTACATAACTCATATAGTCATCGAGAAAAATATCTATCGCGGTATCACATGGTTGGGGTCATGTATGTATTTTTTGAGTTGTGAAACATGGAACATATTGTGCACGTTTCCAAAACTTGGCGGCAATGCAAGTCTGTAAGCCGCTGGCCCTATCATTTCCAAAATCTCATAGGGGTCCTACGAAACGTGGTCGCAGCTCCCTTTGATTCCAAATCTCACGATTTGTAACAGCCCTCTAATCCTAAGGACGGATTAACGAGGACTAATACTTGGAACAGTAATCAAGGAACGTGAAAGACAATTAATCATAGAATTGTGGGACTAAATTCAAGTAAACTAAGAAGCTTCAACCATTATATACAAGACATACATAATTTACATATGAAGAGAGAGACCTACATATTCTTAACACGAGAATTCAAATGATCTGAAGGTAATCAACTGTCAACATCAAAAGCTAACTTATTGTTCTATTGCAGCGGAAAGACGTGTGAATACACATAAGACGATGTGTAGTCAAGGTTTCTAATATATCATTATCAAAAGGGGCCCGACTGCTCAACACACCTCCATCCATAATCTGCTCAACCTGCATATTTAAAAACTAACATGCAGGGCTGAGTACAAGAATGCACTCAGTGGACTTATGCCAAAAATATTTTATCATCTTTGAATTACACTGCCCCATCATGGTAAGACATAAGGGTTTTATTGGAAAGGCCTTGTGCTTACTAAAACATTTCATCATTTTCATAAATCATCGCCTGGCCAGGCATTTTCCTTGCATGTATGATCCATATCCCTTTTTCTTTCATTTCTCATATAACATCATCATAAACACATCTCATAAAATCATCTCGCGCCGGAGAAGAGGCCTCCTCCCACGGACGCCGTGACCGGCCGAGCACCCTTTCAACACACAGTCACAAAATAGTGCACAAAAATCCTTGCCACTCCGGCACTGGATACGAATTCTCAATCATCCTTGCGGGTACTAACAAGGATACGAATTCAACATTTCATAAGTTGGGAGCGACCTAACAACATTCATCATTCGATCATGGATATGATACATACATAAAACATAAATATTTTGGGTAAGTAATTAAATAATCATTTCCTCATCATTTCTTGTAAAATAAACATCGTAAATAAATCATTTGATAAGCATTTATCATTTTGAGTATAGTAAAGCTCACCTGATAGGTAAGCTTTCTTAATTCGTTTTCTTTCTACGCCAATGATCACGTCCGCGTCCCACCCTTACGTAAGAAGCTAATTTAGTACGTCGGTCACGTATTTTGAGATTTTCAAAGTTTAATAAACTTTGATAACTTTCTAATATAATGCTTCGCATTCCTTAACTAAATTAGTACGTCTTGTCATCGTATCTCTTAACTAATAACTTCTCGTACTTCGATAGAGACGTAATATGATCTACGGTCTCATATTAACCATTTAGGTTAAACGTCGAACTCATACTAACGTCTTTCGATAAAATGATTTCAATTATGAAATCGTTTCTCACAAAAGAGATATTCTTATAAATTCAATACGTTTTACACGTATTAGTGTATTTATTCAACGTATATCTTACGTTTAAACTTAAGTCAACAATTTTGACTTTTCTTAACATATTTTCCAAATTATTCACATATATGTTAACAAACTTTCATCTAAATCGAATTTCAATCGATTTCTTATTATATAATCATAAATCTCGATTTTTCACGTTAATTAATAACATGATCAATACTTTACTCAAGTATGATCTAACTTGTACCTTACATATTATTTTTCATATCTAACGTTATTTAATATAACGTTTCGTCGTAAACATAGTATACTATGTTAATAAAATCCCATAAATTCTCAATGGGTCTGAAATATTTTCTAAGCATATAATATGTGATTTTTCTTGATAAAAAGAATTTAATACTCTTAATTACTCATGCTTAGCTTTCGGCCTTCATACTTTAATTCACAAAACTCTTCCAAAAATTCTTATAGAATCACATATCACTCTATATTATCATTGTATCAATAATATGTATTAACATTAGCTATAGGAAAATTGGACATCAATTTCCTATACCCTATATTTTCGGACCTTTTCACTAAATATAGCAAATATTTTTCTAAAATTCTTATTAAATTGCACAATGCCCAATCATCATCCAATATCATTAATACATCATAATATTCAACAAATTTCAATTTGTACACTATCCTACCATCTTTAATAGCTCTCGGCCATTCTCAATATATATGAACACATTTTCTAAAAATTCTAATAAAATCATGTAACACTTAATTAAGGCTCTACAACATTAATATGCTATAATATCACATAAACATGATTTGTACATTAACATATAATTCCTCAAGATTTTCGGTTATCACTAAATAATTACAAAAAATTCCCAAAAATTTCCAATAAACCACAATGAGTTCCATTACTAATATATATCATTAATCAATCAACAAATCAACTCTAGAAATTTTCGAGCATTACTATTAAATCATAGCATGCTTAAGCTTTTAATTAAAACAATACATATGCTTAATCTTAGCATAATAAGCAAAATCAACAAACAACAAAACATGCTAGCAATATTTCTATCATTTATTAACATAGCATGTATATTACAATCTAACGGTTGAAAATCGAAAATCTTAACGTATAATTAAAGCTTGTTAAATTCCTAACCTTTTAACCGTTGTCGATTTTTAATGCAAAGGATTTTTGTATCAAGGGTTTTGAATATAAATGAAGAACACTCACTTTCTTTTGCTCTCAATTGCTCACGGTAATTGCAAATAAGGAATGAGAGGTGTTTTGCTATTATATCCACTTATCACTTTACTACACTTAATGAAATAAACAAGGAATGCACTTAATTCCCTAGCTTACAACTCTCGGTCCTCTCACACACTCACAAAGCAAGATTTTTATTTTAGTGACTCATCACAATATGTCATCATCTAATCACCTTAGTAAATACATCTTACACCTCTTTATTGAATGAAGCAAAAATACATCCTCCTTTTGATCTATGTGTATATCGGCACTCTCACATAAATTGGCAAGGCTTTTATTTGATGACATGCTCACAATACATCATCATTTACATCTTAGTAAATGCACTTACACAAGCATTGAACAAAACAATTGTAATATTCCAAAGGAACGAACGTACGATTACGGTATTCTAAACCCGTAATTAGGGTTTTGCCGTATATAATTTTGACGACATCGAATATTGTGATTTCGATACGATATCGTCATAACGAATTCTTTTTATAATTCACTAAGTAGTGTGAATTACGGAAATGAAATTTATGAAATGATACGACAGTATTGTTTTTAACGTCGAACGCGTATCGAACGTCAGCTTTATGGAAATCTCTGAGTTGTAAAGCTTGGAATTAATTTCCATCTTAATTCCTTAATTAAAAGGAATATATTTATAAATTAAGTACGAGCTTACTACGACCATTTTGAGATGAGTCGATTTTGAACGTTTGAGACGTTTTGAACGTCAACGTCTAGAGACGTTTTGTAAAAGGAGTTTAATGCTCAGGAAATTATAATAAATAATTTCCTATTATTATTTTATATAATTTCAGTATTATTAATTATTAAAATCGAATTTTCAGTTATTAAAATTCGATAATTTGGTATTGAGATTTTCGAAAACCCTAAGTTTATAAACTTTGGTTTTTCACATGAAATGACACTATTAAATTATCATATGGTATCCAAACTATATGTTATGATATATATGAGTATTATTAAGCTATGAAATCAGTTTTAGATCATTAAAACTCGATAACATATTTTTATAATTTTCGAAACATAATTCTTGAAATTAGGGTTTCATATGCATGAATTAATGCTATAATTTTATCCTATGCTATTATTTAATATCTAAATCATATATTATGATATATATGATCGAAAATTACATGAGTATCAATAATAGGTGTAATTTATATTTTTAATCCTATTTTTTTCCCAATTTAGTATCGGTAATTTCGAAATTGTGTCCATGGGATGATTTAATTATTTTTATGGCTTGTATTATATATCTATGACCTATACTATGATTAATACTTTGTATTGGATAGAATAAAAATAAAATCAGCCCCTTGAACACCACATATGCGCCGGCCATGCTCCCCATAAACATAATTACCACCCTCTTAACCACCAATGCATGGACACCCTTTAACACTAGCCTAATGATCACTACACCCTCATCATGGGGCTGCCTTACACCCCATTGGACAAGTGTGATGTGTGTGCCGTGTATGAGTAAGAAATAGGGGGAGAGAGACTCTTCCCCTTCACCCCATTTTCAATATACTCCTTCACCCTTCTCATTCACTCCATTTCCTCTCAAAACTCAGCAAGAAAACCGAGACCCTCCCCATTTCCGAAAAAAATCGAGAGCTTCTCCTCTCCATTCTTCTCTTCTCTTCTTCATCCTCCTTCCCAACTTTGATCTTTAGACCTTGTTCTTGTGAATCCTATATCATTCCAAGGTAAACATGGACCTTAAGTACCGATTATATCATCTTTTATTCCAGAAAAATCGAGCATGCTCTTGTATATGTATATATATGTGTTCGAATGGTATATGTATACATATGTGTTTTATTGTTCTTATGCATGAGCTAGGATGAATAATGGTTCTTGATGATTTTATTTTCAAATATATGAGAATATATGCTTAGATAATCATATGTTGTTGTTTATTTAATTTTTGAATGGACCTAGCATGTTTATGAAATTTTCGAACCATAGGTTTTGTTTAACAAAATTTTCGAAAACTTTATAAAATAAAATGATGATGACCGATTACTTCTTGAGCATTTTAGTGATGAATTAATGTTTATTATCATGTTTATAACTCATATGTATGATTTGAAAAATTTTAGAAAACCCTAAGTATTTTTGCTAAAATACCGTGAGCTATCTCAAAGTATACCTTGGTGTATAATTTTTATTTTAAGCTTGTGATGACATATTAATGCTTGAATGTATTATTTATATGTCATATGAATTATTTAAAATTTTTGGGAAACATATGCAAAATCATTTGAAAATGCCGAGAGCTTCAAGGGTTGGTTGTGTTGATGTATAATTTTATTTTGATCATACAATAGTATGTTAATACTTTAATATATTATTCATGTAATATATGATTTTATTAGAATTTTTGGAAATCAAATACCATATTTAAATCAAAGAAGCCGTGAGCTATGTGCTCAATAAGGTGATGATTTAATTGGTTTTGATGATTGTTATGATGTTATATTACTATACTATAGTATATAATCATAGTATATAATTATTGGAATTTTTGAAAACCAAATACTAAATAAAATCGAAAAAGCCGAGAGCTTACAAGCTCATATGGTGACGATTTAAATTAGTTTGGTTGATATTGTGATGAAACAATGTTATAATATAATGTTTAATCATGTTGTGATTTAATTAGAATTTTTAGAAATTGTTTGATAATTATTGGGTAATTAAATCGAAATTACCGTGAATATTGTTATATATTGTGGTATGAATGCTTATGATGAACTATAGGTTATATTAATGATATATATTGATGTTGGGATATTATACTATGTGTAAATTAATTTTGGGAATTTTTAGATAATTATTCCATATTATATGGAATTACCGAAATGAATATATATGTAAATATACTAATAAATGACAAACAATATCATATGGATCTTATAAATTCATATTCTGGACCATAGTGTATAATAATACACTATATTAATTTAGAAAAATTTTCAAAAGTCATTTAGTATTTTTAAACTAATTATCGAAAATTTCGATAATTTAAAAGGGTTTTAAAATCCTTTTTAATTCAGTTTATTAATAAAATATATGTCTATTTATATTCTGGACATATTTTGGAAATTTTAAAACATTTTATAAACATAGTTCACTATGTTTAAGATAAACGTTAGGTTGTTAACGTTTTAAAATCGAAAATACGCTTTTCTAATTATTAAAAGGTTTAATAAATGCGAAATTACTTATAAGTCCTTGATTTACGTGATAAATCGAGAACTAGGACTTTACGTTTTCAAATCGATCAAATTCGATTTATAAAACGAAATAGTAAGAAATTACTATTTGAAAGTCAAAATCGTTGACTTTGTCGACCGTGTTGACTTCGCCGACTTTGAAAGTCAAACGTGCGATTATATCGCTCGATAAATACGCCAATGCGCGTAAGATGTGCTAATTGAGTATAATACCTCATTAGCAAGAAAGGATTTCACAAATGAAATCCTTATATCGAGAAACGTGCTCATACGTTAAAACGCTTAGTTCTATACGTTAAACCGAAATAGTTGAACGATCTCGGGAATCGAGAACAATTCAATTAAATAACGATTTGAAAGCATATCAATTCATTTGAGGAATTCAACTCACATCGATATAAGATATCGGTTATCTTTGAAAGTCTCGAAAGACTGAGCGACGTACTAAAACCTCGCTTTTACAGAAGGTGTGACGCAAACGCGCGACGGACTTTGACGAACGAACGAACCTAGGACTTTTACAACGAACCATAGTCCGGTGGGCTTCTTATCTTCAAAATGTGGGCTTTATCTTCAAAATGTGGCCTTTTCTCACCCCACTAAAACGTGACTTTCTCGTTATTTCAAATGAGTTTATTTACGACTTATCCTACAACCGCTTAACAAATGTTTCTTGCATTACCGCCAAAAATATTTCGTTTTGTGTATGGATCCTATCTCGTTATGCCGGGTAGGGCTGTGGAGATGGTTGGAACTATTATATCAATTGTTGTGGTAGCACCCAACCTTTTAATGTCGGGTCTGTGCTTGATGATAAATGCCTCGCTAGGATTGGCGTGAAGGTTGGAACTATACTGTGTGTTAACATATGCTTCAGAGAGTGACTTTGTCACGACGGATTACTGCCGGTCACGGCGTCGTAGATGGGAGGCCTCACTCTCGACGCTTATTATTTATTATTATTATGTATTGTGACTATGAGATACGGACCATACACACCAAGAAAATGCTCGGCCGAGCTATGTTTACTGAACCGAAAATGATTTGGTAAGCGCAAGCATTTTAACCAAAACCCTCGTGACTTACCCGATATTGGCAACAGAATTTAAATTCTATCAAATGTTTTCGGCATGAGTCCACTAAGTGCAATTTCTTGTACTTAGCCTGCATGTTTGTTTTAAATGTGCGGTTGAGCTCGATGGTGATGATGGAGGTGTGTTGAGGAGTCCAAGTCCTCGATGCTTATTTAGGATTCGGTTTTGCCTTGAATACATATCGTCATCTATGTATTCACACACTTTCCTCTGCTAAACTCTAACTCTTAAACCTTATGTCTACTGTCGTACTATTGAGGTTCATCAGATCATGGTTTAATCTTTGGGTCTGATGGCCTAAACTCTTTTAATTATTTGGATAATACCTTATGCCATATTATGCATGCTTGTTTATAACCAATGTGACCATTTACCTCGGTCAATTTGTTCTATAACACTATTCCTAGTATTAGTCACCCTCCAGTCCGGGTTGGTCCGGAGTGGGGGCGTGACAACAATCCTCACACTTTAAGCCAACAAGAGCCGTCGGCTCTCTCTTAAACACAAAGGGGAAGCTTTCTTTTTTTATACCATGATATATATTATCTACACTCTTACAAATGCAAGTATGTCATCAAATAAGAGTTCCAATTAAACTTCCAACCTTTATTTGGAAGCAAAACTCACGGCTATATCATAGCACAAATGAGGAGCTTTTAATTGTTTTGTCTTATATTACAATTAAATATGCTACACTCTACCAAATGTAAATACATCATCAAACAAGAGTTTAAAGAATTCTTCCAACCTATTTAGTCAATATATACGGCTATCTCACATCCAAGACACAAAGGAGTTCTAAAATTTCTTCTTTCCTTTTTCCTTTGTTTTCTCACGGCAATCACAAGCCAAGCACACTCCCACTTGATTCCTTTAATTAACTATCTTGATTTATGTGCAATAATATCATACTATTACTTAATATGTTGGAAGATAGCAAAAATCACAATTCATTTAATCCCACAACAAATTATTCACGGCACTTTTGCAATCAAAGTGCTAAATATTTCATTTTCATGCTATTAATAGCTACATGAAATAATATATGTCTTAGATGATAAATCATATCATAGGAAAAATTATTAGAATGATTTCATGTGCCAAAACCATAATTTTCGAAATTAGGGTTTTCGAAAATTGCTAACTTTATTCAATAATTATTCCCTAATTCTCTAGCATTATTTTAATGCTAAATAATACTATTATTACTTAAAATAATAATAGGAATTTAAATATTATAATTCCTTGATCATTTGACTTGGTTTTCAATTTGTCTCAAAACGTTGACGTTTGAAACGTCTCAAAACGTTCACAATCGAACCATCTCAAAAAGTTTGAAATAAAGTCGTAATGAATTTATTAATTCATTTCATTAATAATGAAATGTAATTCTAAGCTTCGTCACTTAGAAAAATTAATGTAATATTAACTATCGATATTCAATCGACGTTAAAATATTACTGCCGAAAGAATTTATATAAACTATATCCCTTAATTCATAATCATTAGTGAATATGATATAAGAATTCATTATATCATAACTAATCGAAATCAATCTTCGATAATTTACTATTTCAATTATCGAGATGAAACCCTAATTTACGATTTTTATTATCGTAATTGGGCTTTAAAACTTCGGGATATTACATTCCACCCCCCTTAAAAGAAATTTCGTCCCGAAATTTGCATACCTCAGAAAGCATGGAGTATCTTTGCATCATAACATTTTCAATTTTCCACGTGATTCCCTTTTGTCCATGGTTTCCCCTTGGACTTTCATTTAAGACCCAAACTTGATTCTCAATCGTTGAATCGTACGATCAATTAGTCGTAGATTTTCATCACTACTCATATTTGAGTTAAGGATCACGTCATTATGGTGGATTACGTGATTTGGGTCATATTCGTATTTCTTTAACTTTGACACGTGGAATATTACGTACTTTCCCCCAAATTTAGTGGAAGTACCAATCTATAGGCTACTGGGCCTATCATTGTTTTAGGATCTCGTAAGGTCCTATAAACCGTGATCTCAACATTCCTTGCACCTTGAACTTTATAATTTCCCTCGATGGAGAAATTTTAAAGAACTTTATTTCCGCGTTCAAAATGCAGTTCAGATCTACGCGTATTAGCGTAAGACTTTTGTTTGTCCTGAGCTTCTCTTATACTTTGCCTAATTTGGCAGATATCTTGATCATTTCATTTACGTTGTCAGGACTTATATTTTCTCTCACCTACTTTATTACAATAAAGTGGTGGTCGATACCTCTTCCCACATATTACCTCATATAGCTATATTGATCGTTGCTTGACAGCTATGGTCGTACGTAAACTTAACAAGTGGTACAAAATGTTCCCAGTTGCACCTTGATTTAACATTAAAGTCCTCATCGTATCCTTAAACGTTTGAGTTGTCCTTTCTGTTTGTCCATCTATTTGTGCGCAAAAATTATGCTAAGGTTCAATCTCGTGTCTAACTCCTTTTTGGTGAGCTAGTTCAAAATTTAGAGATAAAATTGGAATCTCTATCTAAAGCGATAGGTTTTTGGTACCCCTGCAAAGATACGATTTCCTTTATGCACGACTGAGCTAACTTATCAGATCCATGAGTCATCTTAATAAGCAGAGATGAACATATTCGTGAGTCTATCCACTACTCCTTATAGCAGTGTTACTTCATTTGATTTTGGCAAAACCCGTCATAAAATCCATTGCTATCTCATTCCATTTTCATTCGTGTATCTCTAGAGATTATAACTCCTTATAAGGTCATTGTGATGCGTAAGCTATTATCTTTCTCACTTTAATACATGGCCTCTCATTTATTGGTCCATGTAAAATTTGTTCCTTTTTGGGGTAGCGGTGTTATCGGCCTTGCTATCTAGGAGAATTCTCAATGAATATCCGATAATAGTCAATTTACCTAAGAAATTCCTGATCTCCTTTTAGGTCATTGACGACTTCCATTCTTACATTGTTTCAACTTTTACCATACCCACTTTGATTCCTACTGAAGACACAATGTGCTTGAGGAATATTTCTTCTTTAAGCCAAAATTCATAATACTAAACTTGGCAAAATTTTCTCGGCTCTAAATGTCCGTAAGACAGTCCTCCGATGTTCTTTATGTTCTTTCTCATTCTTCGTATGGATAAGAACATCATTCATAAAGATTAAGACAAAATTATCTAAGTACGTGCGGAAACTCGATTTTTGAGGTTCATGAACAGAGCCGTACATTAGGTAGTCCGTATGGCATAACTATAATCTCATAGTAACCTTATCTTATTCGGAACAATTCATTTTCGTATACCAGATACCATTCTACAAAGACCATATAATATCTCATCAAAATGCCTCAATGAGGACTTTCCATACATTAATTACAAGGGTCGGTCTATCAAGCCGACTGATTACATGGCGTCTAGTTCCTTTTACACCCAAAATTTTGACACCACTTCCACATATTCACAAAATATTCCAAACTACGTTTATTTTATACATTCTAACCATATCATCTACAACATAAGCCACCATCTACATATAAGTCTCATATTATCATAGGATTCTATGTCTCTGAGTGGCCTTCGTCAGAATCGTACTCCTCATTTGGAAATTTACCTTTTTCTTTGTTCGTTTTTACCTCATATATCCGACGATCTATCTCTTTCACAGAGCCAGGGGTCACATTGCTCCCTGTTTCTTCTTTGATGCCAGAAGTTTGTGTTGTTTTTATCAGAAAGTAAGGTTGAGTTGGTAGCGGTAATTCCCCTAATCCTCGAGGGCGGTAAGATCCTGTCCTTTTGCCATTCTCGTCTCTTTCTGGTATAATTGACTTTACAGACGGGGCGGCATTTGGAACATCAGGGTACAACCATTCTTTTATACCATGCTGTGTAACTTGCCGGGGACCAGGACAAGTGCTCGTGGGTGCCGTTCCATACGCATTATATGTATACTTGAGCCTATTGACAAATCCTGGTAAGTCTGCCCAAATTTTGGAATTTTCTACATGTAGAATATACTCTCTTGATCATTTTCTTGCAAAATCCTGCCAATCTGTTGGCAAACGACGAATAAGTCGTTGGATATCATCCTTATCCATCACTTCATGGTTACGAGCATCCATCCAAAGGTGCAAGAATTCCTCCAAAAACTGTCCTAAATCCATGCCCAGTTTATAATAAAAGAGCCGATACGCCCGTGTGAGTTCTAAGCTTGTAGGCCTTGTGGTTAACTTTTTACCCGTAATACTCCATTTTCCTGCCATCTGTAAATAGATATTTCTAGATAAGTCAGACTTAAATTTAAGCAATTGAGGATCCAAAAATCCCGTTGCGTAGAATTTCAAGTGGAGAGACTATGCCCATGTCTCTAATCACGTGAGTGACATCCATTTCCGAAACTCTTGTTTCTTGAATTATATCTACGTTTTTCATAGATATTATGATCCAAATCATTTGTTAGAACCTTAGGCGATCCTAGGTCCAATTCTAAGTTTGAATAACACCTACGACAGCCATAATTCTCATATGGGTGAAGAGATTTTTTTTTTTTTCGTTTATCCTGAATTGGGTTCTATCGTTTCTACACATTCTTGTGCAATGTTAGAGTGTGAAGTACCTATATCGAACAAAATATTATAGGTATTCTAAAAAAAATTCTCATACCTATCAGGCCTTCTTGGTTTTTGTTCGTTCTGTTTTCGGTGCGAAGTATAGGCTCTGGTCTACGGTGTTTCCGTCTGTTCAAGTACACATCTATTTCATATATCATTGTCCTTTCCCTTGGGACATTATGTTTCCTTGCTACGGCCTTCTGTTACCTCGTTCACCATACCCTTCTCGGGTATCAGTACAATTATGCTTTTATCAATAGCATTCTGTGGTTAGGTCTACATCGACCTATCTTTTGATATTGATATCTCAATAATTAAATCTTATCGTAGAGATCGCGATGTATCTGACACTATCATTCATTCCTAATCCAGTATGAATGATTCAGTTTTCTTTTTCACTTTATCGATCTTAGGAATATATCTCTCATATATCCTTACTTTACACTCTTCCCAAGAGAAGATCCTTATACTGGCATTTAGCACCATCGTTTGTAATATCCTTTTAGGATATACGTCATTTCTTCTTAATCTTTATTGATTCATCATGCAATTTCGCATAGGATAAAATCCTTGGTCCACTGAGGACATATCATACTTTTGCCTTGACGTTAAATATCTTTACCATTTTCTCGACCTCCAATGATTGCTTCATTTCTATGTCAGAGATACTTAATATCCCATTTTTATTGATCGTCACAAAAGTATGAGGGATAATCTTTCCAATTAGATTCACCTTAAGATCCTTCCATGTGAATCTTTTCATTAGTTCTCTTGGATGTATTCCTTTTGCAAGGTCTATAGAAGTTATCTTGCTTGTTAATTACTAAGATACACAAGTCAAGCGTTTTGTGTCTAGATCACTTAGGGTACTAAGATTTATTTCAAATAATGAATCTATTTCTTAATCCGTCTCTTTACTTCAAGGGAATTACCTTACTTATCGAAGTCATAATGTCTCTGAAGCTTATATCATATCGTGGGCTATCTCATAATTGTATAACTCGTAATTTCTTCTGTTATTCTTGACTTTTGTCCCTTTTTCTTGAGCATGGTATCTGAAAGTAATATTGCTTTTCATTATAATTCGGTTCTCACATTCAGAATTATAACCGTCATTGTTGTAATAGAGCTTGGCAAGGTGGAACATGTGTACACCATAACTTAAATTCCAAGCATCTCATTACCATGTCTTGACTTTGGAGATATTTCCTCCATACTTGATTTACATGCTAGGGCTATCCTAGCTGTTCACACTTCTCAATGATTATGATTCCTCAATCTCATTATCATTGGTTTAACCAAGTCTCAATTACTTGGAATCGATTATGCTCAAGCATAATCTCATTGATTGAGGTATAAAGCGAGAGATTTGTTGTCTAGATGCTATCATTTCCTTATATATATATCCTTCGAAAAGAATATTTTTCATGCATCTTCATTCTTTAAACATGTCCAACCTACTTATGAGGTTTTAAGGACAAACAACTATCTTAAAGATAAGTTGTAATATCTCTCGTTATGACATAATAAGGGGAAATTATATCCCAAGGATATCATATACTTTTCTTTACCTTTGCTCTTGCATTCAATGCTAAAGAGTATCTCATTCATAACTTCATTATTATAACAGTCACATGAATGTATCACTTCACTATTATCAATCTTTAAGAAGCCCATCAAGGGTCATTGCATCGACGTGCATCATAGGGGACAATACATCTATATCACTTCCCAACGAGATCTTCTTCACATTATAACTTTTTGATGTCAATCATTTTATTGATCTGAAACTTTTAGTTGACCAAAATAAGTCAACCTACATCTTACTTGATGTTTATCGCTTTACTAATTCGCACTTAGGTGACAAGGTAAGTCAACCCTCATCATACTTATTGATTTCAAGGGTTGAAGAAAATTTATCATGACAACTTTCAAGAAGTATGGATTCGCAATCCAAAATAACAAATTTTTACAATTTGAATTCATATGTTCTGTATACTGAATAATTGGGATCTAGGGTCCGAAGACCGAATGACGACTCATCGAGATTTCTTCATCATATATGGGCTGGCTGGACCGTCACAAATATTTTCTCAGTCACACAAGGACTTTGTTTCAAAAGGACACTTTAAAAAAAATCTTTGGGTTATAGTTCCTTTCAAAAACAGTGAGAAACTCATGTAATTTCTCAATTTGAACTAGGTCATAGAGTTAAACTCAATGACAGAAATTGGGTAATGAATAGAATTTGAAACCTTATATAACTCGTAATAGGTCATCATCAAAGGTTTTCATGTATGTCATAGCTCTACTTGTACTACTGGGAATCTTACCTTCTAGTAACTTTCTAAGATTCTTATCGTACTGTAAACTTCTCATTCTATATAAACCATAAACTACTTCAACTGATTCTCGTAAATTCTGGAGAAGGAATCAGGGATTTGGTCCTTCTTATGAAATAAATTAAATTGCGTTAGGAGTACGTAGGTGAAAACCATGCGTAATTCGGAGTTCAAATAAAGGAGAACGGGTCAAAACAAAAACACTGCGCAGTGCAGAAAAGCCCGCGCCGAATTCATTCTTGTTTTGTAAATTCACATTGTTTTCGTTTAATCTTTGCGTTCGTTCCCGTATCCATATTTTTGCTTTCGATCTCGAGTTTAACTTTACTCACATCATTGTACTAACTTTTCGATTTATCTTATCAAAATTTTCTACCACCTCGTGGCCTCTTCTCTTGTAAAAATTCACGATACTTGCATCAATTCCTTCTTTGATAACATTTCTACTTCGTTTCTAACGAATAAGTCATAGTCGATTTGGAGTTTCGTCATGCGTGAACGTCCAAATAAAAAGACTATACTCATGTCACTTATCGCATAGTGACATTTATCATCTTGACATCATTTCCATTTCTGCTCGCAAAATTTCTTCTCATCATTCATTTCGAGATTCTCATTTCGATCTCGCTTTTGTTCTCGGGATGGAATAAAATTCTCTTAATTTACCCTTCTATGTTCTTTCGTAAATGGGATCATGCGTCTTAAACAGTCTACGTTCTTTTGGGATAATATACCCATCATCATATACAACTTTAAGATTTGAAATAAAATTTCAAATATTTATAACGTAGCTCATTTGTACTCATGTACTTCTTTGAATTTCAAGAATTCCACATATCATATTCGACATATAAATGTCCATTTTTGAGCAATTTCAAACATTAATAACAATAAATCTTTATTGAATTTCATGAATTCAAACATTTCATTTTTGACATATCTTTGTCAATACTATCTCGTATGACATTATCATACGTTGGTAGCGAACCAACAACTTTCCTTATCATCTCAACATCATCCTCATATAACATTATCATATCATCATATGTTGGTAGCGAACCAACAACTTTAATATCATTTCATCACTCTTCTCTTCACAACATAATATTTCATTTGCAACAATTGCAATAACTTCCACCTTCAATCAATTCTCATAACTTTCATTTCTCTTGAAAATCATTTTCCACTTTCAAACTTTTCGTTTTCAAAACCGAGAAAATCATTTTTCTAGCATATATCAAATCCTTTAAGTTTTCCTTAAATATGCAGTCCCATTCCTGCATATTGTTGGAATCCTTTGAGCTTTCCTTAAATATGCAGTCTCATACCTGCATATTGTGGGAATCTCTCTTTTTGAAAAATCATTTTCATCCTTTTTCACTTTCAACTTTTCATTTCAAAACATTTGAAGAGAAATCAATTACCTCATTCCGGTTGAGCTTGATGTGATGGAGTGTTGAGCATAGTCAGCTGATCTCTAGAAGTCTAGTGACTAAATGTAGACTTAACTTTGAAATGAGGTTTTGGATCTGATACCACTTTGTAGCAGCCCTCAAATCCTAAGGACGGATTAATGAGGACTAATACTTGGAACAGTAATCAAGGAACGTGAAAGACAATAAATCATAGAATTGTGGGACTAAATTCAAGTAAACTAAGAAGCTTCAACCATTATATACAAGACATACAAAATTTACATATGAAGAGAGAGACCTACATATTCTTAACACGAGAATTCAAATGATCTGAAGGTAATCAACTGTCAACATCAAAAGCTAACTTATTGTTCTATTGCAGCGGAAAGACGTGTGAATACACATATGACGATGTGTAGTCAAGGTTTCTAATATATCATTATCAAAAGGGGCCCGACTGCTCAACACACCTCCATCCATAATCTGCTCAACCTGCACATTTAAAAACAAACATGCAGGGCTGAGTACAAGAATGCACTCAGTGGACTTATGCCAAAAATATTTTGTCATCTTTAAATTACACTGCCCCATCATGGTAAGACATAAGGGTTTTATTGGAAATGCCTTGTGCTTACTAAAACATTTCATCATTTTCATAAATCATCGTCTGGCCAGACATTTTCCTTGCATGTATGATCCATATCCATTTTCTTTCATTTCTCATATAACATCATCATAAACTCATCTCATAAAATCATCTCGCGCCGGAGAGGAAGCCTCTCCCACGGACGCCGTGACTGGCCGAGCACCCTTTCAGCACATAGTTACAAAATAGTGCACAAAAATCATTGCCACTCCGGCACAGGATACGAATTCTCAATCATCCTTGCGGGTACTAACAAGGATACGAATTCAACATTTCATAAGTTGGGAGCGACCCAACAACATTCATCATTCGATCATGGATAGGATACATACATAAAATATAAACATTTTGGGTAGGTAATTAAATAATCATTTCATCATCATTTCTTGCAAAATAAGAATCGTAAATAATTCATTTGATAGGCATTTATCATTTTGAGTATAGTAAAGCCCACCTGATACGTAAGCTTTCTTAATTCGTTTTCTTTCTACGCCAACGATCACGTTCGCGTTCCACCTTTACGTAAGAAGCTAATTAAGTACGTCGGTCACGTATTTCGAGATTTTCAAAGTTTAATAAACTTTGATAACTTTCTAATATAATGCTTCGCATTCCTTAAGAAAATTAGTATGTCTTGTCATCGTATCTCTTAACTAATAACTTCTCGTATTTCGATAGAGACGTAATATGATCTACGGTCTCATATTAACCATTTAGGTTAAACGTCGAACTCATACTAACGTCTTTCGATAAAATAATTTCAATTATGAAATCGTTTCTCACAAAAGAGATATTCTTATAAATACAATACGTTTTACACGTATTAGTGTATTTATTCAACGTATATCTTACGTTTAGACTCAAGTCAACGATTTTGACTTTTCTTAACATATTTTCCAAATTATTCACGTATATGTTAACAAACTTTCATCTAAATCGAATTTCAATCGATTTCTTATTATATAATCATAAATCTCTATTTTTCACGTTAATTAATAACATGATCAATATTTTACTCAAGTATGATCTAACTTGTACCTTACATATTATTTTTCATATCTAACGTTATTTAATATAACGTTTCGTCGTAAACATAGTATACTATGTTTATAAAATCCCATAAATTCTCAATGGGTCTGAAATATTTTCTAAGCATATAATATGTGATTTTTCTTGATAAAAAGAATTTAATACTCTTAATTACTCATGCTTAGCTTTCGGCCTTCATACTTTAATTCACAAAACTCTTCCAAAAATTCTTATAAAATCACATATCACTCTATATTATCATAGTATCAATAATATGTATTAACATTAGCTATAGGAAAATTGGACATCAATTTCCTATACCCTATATTTTCGGCCCTTTTCACTAAATATAGCAAATATTTTTCTAAAATTCTTATTAAATTCCACAATGCCCAATCATCATCCAATATCATTAATACATCATAATATTCAACAAATTTCAATTTGTACACTAACCTACCATCTTTAATAGCTCTCGGCCATTCTGAATATATATGAACACATTTTCTAAAAATTCTAATAAAATCATGTAACACTTAATTAAGGCTCTACAACATTAATATGCTATAATATCACATAAACATGATTTATACATTAACATATAATTCCTCAAGATTTTCGGTAATCACTAAATAATTACAAACAATTCCCAAAAATTTCCAATAAACCATAATGAGTTCCATTACTAATATATATCATTAATCAATCAACAAATCAACTCTAGAAATTTTCGAGCATTACTATTAAATCATAGCATGCTTAAGCTTTTAATTAAAACAATACATATGCTTAATCTTAGCATAATAAACAAAATCAACAAACAACAAAACATGCTAGCAATATTTCTATCAACATAGCATGTACATTAAAATCTAACGGTTGGAAATCGAAAATCTTAACGTATAATTAAAGCTCGTTAAATTCCTAACCTTTTAACCGTTGTCGATTTTTAATGCAAAGGATTTTTGTATCAAGGGTTTCGAATATAAATGAGGAACACTCACTTTCTTTTGCTCTCAATTGCTCACGGTAATTGCAAATAAGGAATGAGAGGTGTTTTGCTATTATATCAACTTATCACTTTACTACACTTATTGAAATAAACAAGGAATGCACTTAATTCCCTAGCTTACAACTCTCGGTCCTCTCACACACTCACAAAGCAAGATTTTTATTTTTGTGAGTCATCACTATATGTCATCATCTAATCATCTTAGTAAATACATCTTACACCTCTTTATTGAATGAAACAAAAATACATCCTCCTTTTGATCTATGTGTATATCGGCACTCTCACATAAATTGGCAAGGCTTTTATTTGATGACATGCTCACAATACATCATCACTTACATCTTAGTAAATGCACTTACACAAGCATTGAACAAAACAATCCTCACACTTTAAGCCAACAAGAGCCGTCGGCTCTCTCTTAAACACAAAGGGGAAGCTTATAATTTTTTTTTCTTATACCATGATATATAATATCTACACTCTTACAAATGCAAGTATGTCATCAAATAAGAGTTCCAATTAAACTTCAAACCTTTATTTGGAAGCAAAAACTCACGGATATATCATTGCACAAAGGAGGAGCTTTTAATTGTTTTGTCTTATTTTACAATTAAATATCCTACACTCTACCAAATGTAAATACATCATCAAACAAGATTTTAAAGAATTCTTCCAATCTATTTAGTCAATATATACGGCTATCTCACATCCAAGACACAAAGGAGTTCTAAAATTTCTTCTTTCATTTTTCCTTTGTTTTCTCACGGCAATCACAAGCCAAGCACACTCCCACTTGATTCCTTTAATTAACTATCTTGATTTATGTGTAATAATATCACACTATTACTTAATATGTTGGAAGATAGCAAAAATAACAATTCATTTAATCCCACAACAAATTATTCACGGCACTTTTGTAATCAAAGTGCTAAATATTTCATTTTCATGCTATTAATAGCTACATGACATAATATATGTCTTAGATGATAAATCATATCATAGGAAAAATTATTAGAATGATTTCATGTGCTAAAACCCTAATTTTCGAAATTAGGGTTTTCAAAAATTGTTAACTTTATTCAATAATTATTCCTTAATTCTCTAGCATTATTTTAATGCTAAATAATACACTTATTACATAAAATAATCATAGGAATTTAAATAATATAATTTCTTGATCATTTGACTTGGTTTTCAATTGCCTCAAAACGCGTTGACGTTTGAAACGCCTCAAACGCTCGTAATCGAACCATCTCAAAGTTCAAATAAAGTCGTAATGACTTTATTAATTCATTTCATTAATAATGAAATGTAATTCTAAGCTTCGTCACTTAGAAAAATTAATGTAATATTAACTATCGATATTCAATCGACGTTAAAATATTACTGCCGAAAGAATTTATATAAACTATATCCTTTAATTCACAATCATTAGTGAATATGATATAAGAATTCATATATCATAACTAATCGAAATCAATCTTCGATAATTTACTATTTCAATTATCGAGACGAAACCCTAATTTACGATTTTTATTATCGTAATTGGGCTTTAAAACTTCGGGATATTACACGATTCCTTTTGACGGGAAGATCTTCAAGAAAACTTTATCTCCCACTTAAAAATGTAGCTCTGTGAGCCATTTGTCGGCGTATGACTTCTGTCGGTTTGGGCCTCCTTGATCCGTTGGTGGATCTATCTCACAATCTCGATGATCTCTCCCACAGAGTCAGGTCCTAATACTCTCATTTCTCCTACTTCATCCTAGTAAAGTGGTGATCGATATTTCTTTCCATAAAGCGCTTCATACGGGGCCATTCCAATAGTTGCTTTGTAGCTGTTGTTGTAGGCGAATTCCACAAGTGGTAACTGTAGTAACCCGAATATTTTTAAGTCTTAATTAGAACCTAATTAGGTATAATTAGGGATTAAAAGGTAGTTATTTCTTAAAGAATTTATAAAGAAGTGCATAATAGATTATTAAGTGATAGAAATTCGATTAATTTCTAATCGAAGGAATAGAAATTAGAAGAAATAGAGATTATTTATAAATGAGTTTTATTATGATGAAATGTGAGATATGTGATTATTATTGTGTGTTTGAATGAAAGATTTCATTAAATAGGAATGTGCTAAAGAAATGCATTAATTATTTTCTATATGGGAATTATTTATGAAATGAGATGAATTATTGTTCAAGCTATTAAATAGCTTGAATAAATTTATTTTATTATTATCTAGTGATAAATGAATTATTTTTCATTATTTTCGAAATTTATGGAGTTTAAGCATAACTATTTGAATTTTTAACATATGAAAGAATTTAATTTATATTCATGTGAATTTAATTCCAATAATGGAGATAATTGTTTTGGAAACTTATATTAGTGAGAAATTATAGTTTTGGCTATTAAAATGTAATAATGTATAACATTAGTAAATTTAGAGGTATAATTATAAATTTGTGAAATTGTCACGCCCCCATCCCGGATAACCCGGACTGGAGGGTGACTAATACTAGAAATAGTATTTTAGGGTTACAAGGGCTAAGATAAAGGTACATATCAAACGTAATGTAGCATGCTTGAACATAACATGAGACGATATCATAACAATTCAAATGGTTTAGGCCATCAGACCCAAAGACTTAACAATGGTCTAACGGACCTCAACAGTACTTAACATCAAACATAACGTAAATAAGTTCTAGTTTGCAGCGGAAAGTGTGTGAATACATATATGATGATGTAATATCCTAGAATTAGATGCTAATTACGGTTTTGAAACCCAAATTAGAATTTACCGTGACGATTCAATCAAGAAGATAGCGAATAATGGTTTCGATTATTTACGAAGGAACGAATTCCTATTTTATATTCACTGAGAATTGTGAATTTAGAAATAGAAGTTTGTAAAGCGTATCGACAGTATTATTTTAACGCCGATTACATATCGAACGTCAGTATTTTATGGAATTTCCTGAGCAGTAAAGCGTGGAATTAATTTCCATCTTAATTCCTATATTAAATGGAATATATTTATTAAGTAAGTATGAACTTACTGCGACCATTTTGAGATGAGTCGATTATGATCATTTTGAGACGTTTTGAACATTAACGTCTAGAGATGTTTTGAGAGATGAGTTCAATGATCCGAAAATTATCCCAATTAATTTCCTATCATTAATTTATATAATCAATAATATTAAATATTAAAATCAATTTTGAGTTATTAAACTCGATATTTATGAATGGGTTTCAAAACCCTAATTATACAAATTAGGGTTTTCCTTGCACAAATGTGCTATAATTTTATCCTATGCTATTAATTATTATCTAAATCATATATTATGATATATATGATCGAAAATTACATGAGTATCAATAATAGGTGTAATTGATATTTTAATCCTATTTTTCCAATTTAGCTTGATAATTTCAATTATTGGCTAAGGTATGATTTAATTATTTTATGGCTCAGATTATATATCTATGATCATGTGTGATATATATTATGTATTAATGTACAAAAAGAAAATAAATCCCACCTATTTGGACCCCTAAACCTTAGGCTATCATGAATGGACAAGGCATGCTTGTCACCTCCTTTAACACCCAATGCATGGAAAGCCTTTCTAGCCTACACTAATCATCACCACACTCTACACACTCAACCATGATTCCTATTGTGTGTGTGTGTGTGCCTAAGAGAGAGAGAGATATACATGGAGAAACTCTTCCCATACACTTCATTTCACTCATAATACATTTTCTCCTCTCTCCCCAAAATTTTCAGACCTCTCCTCTCCTTTCCTCTCTTCTTCTTCTCCTACACCATTTCCACCATGGAAGAGGAAGCTCAAGCTCCATCTCTCTCATTCATCTTCAAATTCGTGGCTGAGGTATAACTATCTCCTATGACTCTTAGACATGATTAAATCATACTTGCATGGTTAGATTGATGATCTTGGCTGGGGTGATAGATTCACCATTTTCGTGGTTATATGAAATGCATACAAGAAGAATAAGCTTAAAACTGAAAACTGGAAGTATGTTACGAAAACAGTAACTTCATAAAATTATTTGACTAAGTTACAGTAGTCCGATGAATGTGAAATTTTACTATGTTGAAACTAAACATGTCTATTACGTCTCTGTAAAATTTCAAGTCAATCCAACTTGATTTTCTATTTTAATTCTATTTTTCAAAAACACTGCACAAATATGTAAAATTTCGGTGTTCATCACCCACGGTCCGTGGCTTTCGTTTCGAGTTTGGCTAATGGTAAAACTCTAAAAATTGGCATAAACATAAATTAGCATGTCTAGAATATCTATGTAAATTTTCAGAATTTTCTAAAAATGTTTACTATTTATTACAGATTTTTCAAACGAACTGCACAAAACTATCACTGTAGTGATAGCTTGTAGTAAAATATTTTTATCTCCCAATCTATTTTGAATCATTGAGTAAGGATTTTTCTGGATTAAACTAGACTTAAGTGGCTTTTTAATATGATTGTTTGCATTCCTAGATTCCTTATAATGAACTCACGGTGAATTTTTAAAGTTGACGCATTACAGTAAGCTTTTTGGACAAACTGCCTTAGTAAAATTCTATGCTAATTGACTGTCCGTGTACGACTTTTGCGTGAGATATTCGAGCCGTTTGTAATTCGACTTTGACTTGGGTTTCTTCATAAGAAATGTTCCTTACCATGTCTAGTTTTGATCTGGAAAGTTTGATCCCAAACCAAGTCTTATGGGTGTACTTTTCACTGACCCAAAGTCACCTACTTGAATGTTGTCCTTTCCAACTAGTCAACTTTGAACTTACGTATTTCTCGATGCATCAAGTACCTTCCAGTATGGTATTCATGAAACATGTAGTTCTTATTACAAGGTTTCTAAAATGGTATCTTTCAGTCATTTTGGTATTGTGAGTCAAAAGTTACGAGCCTCGCAAAATCCCTCGTCGTTAAGCTAAATCTGGAAATCCTGAAAAATTTTCTAAGTATAGAAGTCAGTTCGAGTTGCCCACTTTGAGACCCTATATCTCCAGAACCACAACTCCTTTGGATCGACTTCCTTCTTAGAACTTACAGTACATGTTTAGAGGTTTCCAGAATGTGTCTTTGTGCGGTCATACGTATTTTTAATCGAGAGTTATAGATCGTCAAAGTATGACACTGGGTTGTTTTAAGCTGTTTTGTTGAAAATTAAACACTTGAAATTTAACTAAGTGTTGAAACTCCCTATGTGAAACATGCCTTATGTGACTAACATGCTATTAATTGATGCATTCATATGATATGTCGCAAGGTACATTAAAGCATTAATAAGATGCACGAATTTAGGATAAAACAACAATATGATATTTTTACCAAGACGCCTTAACGTGAAATATTTGACTAGGTGTCATACATGATCAATTGATTGTATATTATGCCATGATATACACTCAAGTAGAAATATGGGTTCTAAGACCCGATGGATGTTTCAACTCCAAAACCTCAAAGCCGTGAATAGATAGGCTAAGCTCAGACTCGCAATCCAAGAAATCGGTTAGACAATCTACAGCCTAGCGGCTTTATCTTCAAAATGTGGGCCTTTTCACCCCACTAAATGTGACTTTACCGTTATTCCAAATGAGTTTATTTACAATACTTATTCTACAATCATTATCAAATGTTTTACCGATTACCGCCAAAATATTTCGCTTGTGTACGGATCCTATCTGTTATGCCCGGTGAGGCCGTGGAGATGGTTGGAACTATTATATCATTTGTTGTGGTAGCACCCAACCTTTAAATGTCGGGTCCTATGCCGGATGATAAATGTCCGCTAGATTGGCGTGAAGGTTGGAACTATACACCGTGTTAACATATGCTTGCAGAGAGCGACTGTACATCGACGGATTACGGCGGGCACGGCGTCAGAGATGGGAGGCCTCCTCGACGCTTATTATTTATTATTATTATGTATCGTGACTATGAGATACGGACCATACACACCAAGAAAATGTCGCAAGCTACTTTTATGAATCGAATGATTTTAGTAAAGACAAGGCCTTTTAACTAAAACCCTCGCGACTTACTCGATATCAAGCGAGTAATTCAAATATTATCAAATGTTTTCGCATAAGTCCACCGGGTACAATAATTGTACTTAGCCCCCGCATGATTGTTTTAAATGTGCGAGTTGAGCGAGATGATGGATGGAGCAAGGTTTGAGCAATAGGAATATTGTCACGAAAGATTTATACCTTGATAGTACATCATCATATGTACATATCACATGTTTTCCGCCATAAGAACTTAAGTTATGTACTAAAGTCCAAGAACATGCTTGTCATATGAATTACGGCTTTTGTTAAGGAGAATTCCCGCTTAATTATACTGTTAGAGTTACAATCCTTCTAAATCCTACTTAGATTTAGGGACGCGACAGAGTGGTATCGTAGCTGTTCGCTTCAACCCAAAATTTCCTTTAAGATTAAGTCTAGATTGAGTCATTAGACTTCTAATGGTCACCGACAATGCTCAACACTCCATCACATCAAGCTCAACCGAAATGAGGTAAATGATTCTTTTTCCAAAGTTTTGAAAATTTCCGCCGATGAATGTTTATGAAATGATTTTTATTCAAATAAAATGAAAAGATTGAAAGTGAAAAAGGATGGAAATGATTTTTCAAAAGAGATTCCCACAATATGCGGTATGGACTCGCATATTTAAGAAAGCTCAAAGATTCCCACAATATGCGTGTATGGGATCGCATATTTAAGGAAACTTAAAGTATTTGATTTATGATAGATAAATGATTTTCTCGCTTTGAAATCGAAAAGTTTGAAGTGAAGGATGATTGAAATGATCTTTCAAAAGAAATGAAAGCTATGAGAAAGGTTGAGAATGAATGTTATGACAAATGATTTGTCGAGAAAGTTATGAAAAGAAGGAAGATATAAGGAGATGATGACAATGATGTGAGAGTTTTCGCATGATATGCCAAAGATGAAATATTTGAAATGTCGAATTCAATAAGGGTTCATTATTATGAACAAAGTTATGTTATTCATGCTTTATAGTGATTGAGATCGACACCGATTTGTCAAAATGATATGTTGAATTCGTGAAATTCGACCTAAGTATATGCGCATAAATGAGCTACGATGAATATTTGAAGTTTTACTTCAAACTTCAAAGTTGTTTATGATGACGAGCATGCTAGCTCAATGTAACGTAGACTTTTAAGAAGCATGGTCACTTTTACGAAAGAACATAGAAGTAAGAACTTCCTCCTATTACAAGAACAAGAGTAACGATGGATTTGAGAACTTCATTCCATCTTGAGTATCGAAAAGAAAAGGATTTATACGAAATTGTGCTACCTCGACTTCGACCTCGGCATGTCGATCGTCGACTTTGATTTCGGAATTTATAATGTCGACTTTGACATATCGACTTTGGTAGCTTATGCGACCGACGCCGGCATTTCTCTGTACTACCACGGCATCGGTAACGGCATGCACGACCTTGGCGCCGGCATCGCTTATGACCCGGCGCGCGCGAGTAAATTTTTCCCGACCGCGCAGTGATTTTGTTTTGATTAGTTCTCGATCGTGTGAACTCCGATTTACGTTTGGTTTTGCCCACGTGCCCTAATGTACTGTACTTCATTTCCTATGAAGGACCAAATTCTGATTCCTACCCAGGATTCACGAGGATCAGTTGAAGCTAGCTCTATGATTTATGTAAAGTAAGAACGTTATAGTATGATACTAATCTTAGAATGTTACTAAGAAAGTAAGATTGCCAAGAATACAAGTAGAGCCACGACGCATATAAGAACATTTGTTGATGACCTATTATGGGTATATTAGCTTTCAAAAATTATATTCATCACCCAATTTCGTCGCTGAGTTTAACTCTACGACCTAGTTCCAATTGAGAATTCATTCGAGATTCTCACTTCTTCTCAAGAAAATTTCAACCCAAAATTCATAAAGTGTCCTTTTGAACCCAAATCCTAGCGTGATCGAGAAAATATTTGTGACGGTCCGCCACCCATATGACCAAAGAAATCTCAGTAGTCGTCATTCTGGTCTTCGGACCATAGAGCCCCATTTATTCCGTCTAAAAAGCATATTGATTCAATCTTCGAGAAGATGTTATTTCGATTTGTGAGACAACGCCTTTTGCAAGTAGTCGTGATAATTCTTTCTCGACTCTTGAAACCATCAAGTATGTCGAACGAGACTTACCTTGTCACCTAAGTACTAATTAGTGAAACGATAAACATCGCATGAAATAGGTTGACTTATTTTAGTCACCCAAAAGTTTCGCATCAAAGAAGTGATAGACATCAAGAAATCAGATGTAAGAAAAATCTCGATGAGACGAGATATTTTCCTATAATACACATGGACGTGATGACCTTGATGGGCTTTACAAAGATTGATAATGTGAAGTTATACCTTATAATGATCGTTACGATAATGAAGTTATGAATAAGATAATTGTTTAGCATTGAATGCAAGAGTAAAAGCAAGAAAAGTATATGATATCCGTGGGATATGAACTCCCTTTTTTAACAAGAGATTACAACTTATCTTTAAGATAGTTGGTTGTCCTCAAACCTCGTTAATAGGTTGGACATGTTTAAAAGAATAAAGATGCCTACAAGATATTCTTTTCAAGGAATATATATATATATATATATATATAAGGAAATTATAGCGTCTCAAAAAAAAAAATAGATCTCTCGCTTTATACCTCGACTAATGAGATTATGTTGAGCATAATCGATTCCAAGAAATCAAACTGTTAAACAAATGATAATGAGATTAAGGAATCATAATCTTTAAGATTGTGTGAACGATTTAGGATAGCCCTAGTATGTAAATTAAGTGTTAAGAAAATATCTTCAAAACAAGGCATGGAAGATAGATGCTTGAATTTAAGTTATGGTGTACGAATGTACGACCTACCAAGCCATACGACAATGATAACGGTTCTAGTCCGTGAAGTGGGAATCAAGTATAACGAAAGTAAGATTACTTTCAAATACCGTGCCCAAGAAAAAGGGACAAAAGTCGGAAATAATCAAGAAACTATGAGCTATACAATTATAAGATAGCCCCAACATGATATAAGTTCGAGACATACGACTAGATAATTTCCCTTGAAAAAAATTAAAGCAAGGATATATGAGAAATATATTCCTAAGATCGATGGAGTAAAAGGGAATTAAGTCATTCATATTGGAATAGGAATGAATAATAGTGATAGAGACACGGCGATCTCTACGGTAAAACTTAATTATCGAAATATCAATATCAACGGACAAAGTTGATGTAGACTCAACCACAAATGCTATTGGTAAAAGCATAACGATACGATATTCGAGAAGTATGAGGTGAATGAGGCAAAGGTAGGCCATAGCAAGGAACATAATGTCCCATTGAAAGGACAATGACATATGAAATAGATGTTTACTTGAATAAACGGAACACCGTAAACCAAAGCCTATAATTCGCACCGAAAATGTAACAAACAAAACCCAAAAGGTAGGATAGGTATGAGGAAATTTCTCGAGAATACCTATAAGATTTAGTTCAATTAGGTGCTTCGCTGACAATGCGCAAAACGCAAAGAAGCGATGGAACCCAATTTAGGTAAGCGATCAAGATTTAGAACCTCCTTACCTATACGAAAATCACGGCTATCGCAAGAGTTTCTCAAGCGTAGAATCGAGCCTAGAATCGCCTAAAAGTCTATCCAATGATTTGAATCATTATATCTATGAGGAACGAGATATAATTTTAGAGACAAGAAGTTTCAGAAATGGTCGTCATTCACGTGATCAGTGGCCTGGGCCAAATCTTTTCGTTAAAAGGTTTTTAAGCGACATGATATTAGTACCCACTATTCGCACATGCGAATAAATTTAGAGCGATATACCACTAAGGGTGTAGACGTAAATGAGTATTAAGATGAGTGTCATGAGTTGTGTCATAAGTAGTCTACAGTGTTATATACGCCTTAAAGTGTATACTTCCTCAAGAGATCCTTCTTGTTTAAAAATTCCTCCATCGCTTAAATTAAGTCGAACTTATCTAGAAATATCCATTTACAAATGGCGTAAAACGGAAGTTTAACGGTAAGAGATTAACCACAGTGGCCTACAAGCATGGAACTCACACGTAAAGATCGGCTCTTTTATTATGAGCTAGGCATGGATTTAGAACAGATTTGGAGAAAATTTTACACCTCTAGATGGACGCCAAAGTTATAGAGTGACAAATGAGGATGGTATCCAACGACTTACTGCCATTTGCCAACAGATCAAGGTGGTTTTGCAAAAGAAGTTTCAAAAGAATATTTTCTCCATAATAAAAATTCCAAAGGTGGGCAAACTTACCAGATTTGTCAATGTGCTCAAGTATATCCATAATACGTATGAACGGCACCTACAAGTACTTGTCCTAGTCCTCGGCAGTTACACCGCACGGCATGATAGAATATTCGCACTTAATGTTCCAAATACCACCCCACGCCCCGTGCGTCAATGGTACCAAGAAGAGACGAGAAGGGCAAAAGAACAGATCTTATCGCCTCATGGATTAGGAGAATTACCGCTACCAACCCAGCCATACTTTCTCGATAAAAGTAACACCAACTTCGGTATTGAAGAAGAAACAGGAGCGAAGCAGACCCCGACTTTTGAAAGAGAAAGATCGCTGATATATGAGGTAAAACGACGAGAAATAGACAAGTTTCTAAACGAAAGGTACGACTCGTGAAGGTCACTCGAGACATAGAACCCTATGATAATATGAGACTCATATGTAGATAATATGGTTAGAATGAGTAAACTAAACGTAGTTGGAATATTTCGTGAATATGTTAAATGTGGTGTCGAAATTTTGGGTGTAAAAAGAACTAGACGCTTAGAATCACCGGCTCGATAAACCGACCCTCGAGATAATGAATAAAAGTCCTCATTTAGGCATTTTGGTATAATATTATATGGTCCTAGTAGAATGGTATCCAAATACGAAAGTTAATAGTTCCGAGTAAGATATGGTCGCTATGAGATAATAGTTAGCCATTTGACCGACAAATGCACCAGCCCGATCATGAACCTCAAAACTCGAGTGTTCCACACGCATTTAGAAAATTTTATCTTAACTTTCAATTCGACTCTCTCATTAGTCGAAACCAAGGCTAGAGAGCTATGAATTCGAGCTTTTGGTCCCTTTCTTCGACATAGCTAAAGGAAATAAAGCTACCCACTGGTAGCTATGAGTTAGATTCCCTGTCGGCGGTAGGACTAGATTTCGCCGCCTCGAGCTTGAAGCTCATGTAATTTCACCTATTCAAAGGACGAAGAAGAACATAAAGAACATCAAGGACTGTCTTACGACTTTTAAGAGTCAGCAGATTTTGCCAAGCACAAGATTGTGAATTTCAAGAAGAAGAAATATTCCTCGTGCATATAGTATCCTTAGAAGAAATCAATGTGGACCCGACAAGGGCAAAGCAATTAAGAATGAAAGTCGCCAAATGACCTAAGATAAGATGAGCAATTTCATAGATTAATCGATCGCTATCAAAGAGCCCTGAGAACTCTCTAAAGTAGCAAGACCAATAACATAGCTACCCCAAAAGGAATGAAATTACGTGGAGAATAAAAGAGAGGCTATGTATTAATATGAGAAAGATAATAGCTTATGATCACAATGACTTGCCACATGAATAGAATTTCCCAACTCACGACTTGAAATAGTGATGAGTATAAATACCAAAGTCTTGAAGACATCACTCCTATGACAATAAGTTAAGAACCCTTCTCAACTTGCGAAAGTTTGAATTTATTCTTCTAACAAGGAAATGTGGATGCAGGATGAGAAAGATGGCTCAAATTAGTAAAAGATTATAAGTGTGATAAATGATCACCGAGGATGGTAAATTTAGAATCTAATACCGTGTTATAAAATTCACCTAAATCATAGTATGTCCCAACAAAAAGAAAACTCATTGGAAAGTTTAAGAAAATGAGAATGTAAATAGTCGGGCATTCAAAGGATTTAACGAAGTTGTACTCTCACACCCAAGGTGACATATGACTAAAAGAGAAATGGAGATGGGAGTAGAATAAAAATTAAGATAAGGAATGAAAGGTCAAGAATTTTAAGGAGCTACTGGACAATGTTATATCGCCTAAAGAAGGATTATATATATAAATATCTCCAAGCAATAATAAGTCGAGAGATGAAACCAAGAATGAAGTCATGACCCTTCTCTTACCCAACTAGACAACTTTAAGATATGTTACGATTTACGAGAAAAGTTAGATAGTAAGGAATGAATCGAGATGTAACCATGATTGTCGAGCAATGTCTCGGTTACCAACAAGTGAAGGCATTATATAAAAGGTCTTATAAGAGGTTATAATCTCTAGAGCTACACGAATGAAAATGGAATGATGTAGCAATGAATCTTATGATGGAGTTACGCTAAAGTCATAAAGAAGTCGCACTACTATATGGGTAGTAGTGATCGACTCACCAATTATGTTTTGTCTCGCCACTCGGATGACTCGTGAGACCCGATAAGTTAAGCTCGGACGTACAAAAAGGAATTGTATATTTACGGAAGTACCAAACCTATCGCTCAGATAGAGACTCAAGAGTACCCCTAGATTTTGAACTAACTCCCAAAAAGAGTTAAACACGAGGTTGAACATTAACATAGTTGCCCGCCTCACGCGTAAGAGGCGAACAAAGGGACGATATGAACGCTTAAGGATACGATGAGAACATAAATGTTAAACCCGGTGCAAGTGAGAACGTATTGTACCACTTGTTAAGTTATGTACAACCGTAGTCATCAACCAACGATCAATATAGCCTTATGAGGCATCAGATCGAAAGAAGTATCGACCACCACTTTATTGTAACAAAGTAGGTGAGCAAGGTATAAAGTTCACGACGCCGTGTTTAAACGATCGAGATATCTGCCCAATAAGGCAAAGAATAAGAAAAGCTAGACGACAGACAAAAGTCTTACGACGACACGCGTAAACGGAGCTGCATTTTAAATGCGTAATTGTTTCTTAAGATTTCTCCATCTAGAGAAATTACAAAATCGAATACTGAGAATGCCGAGACCACGCTTTGTAGAACCTCACGAGCTTCTAATAATAATAGGCCTAGTAGCCTATAACTTGGTATTCCCACCAAATTGGAAAAATACGAAATATTTTTCCACATGTCATAGTTAAGAAATACGAAAATGACCCAATTCACGTAAACCAACATGATGACGTGACCTTTGACTCGATGAGTTATGATGAAAATCTCGACTAATTTGATCGCACGATTCAACGATTAAGGAATCAAGTTTGGGTTTTAATGAAAATCCAATGGAAGAACCATGGACAAAAGGAAAACACGTGGAAAGATAAGATGTTAAGATACAAAGATACCCCATACTTTATGAGGTATGCAAATTTCGGACGAAATTTCTTTTAAGGGTAGGATGTAATATCCGTAGAATTAGACGCTAATTACGGTTTTGAAACCCAGAATTAGAATTCACCGTGACGATTCAATCAAGAAGATAGCGAATAATGGTTTCGATTATTTATGAATGAACAATTCCTATTTTATATTCAACGAGAATGTGAATTTAGAAATAGAAGTTTGTAAAGTCAGACGACAAGATTATTTTAACGCCGATTACATATCGAACGTCAAGATTTTATGGAATTTCTGAGCAAGAAAGATTGGAATTAATTTCATCTTAATTCCTATATTAAATGGAATATATTTATTAAGTAAGCACGAACTTCTCACACCATTTTGAGATGAGTCGATTATGATCATTTTGAGACGTTTTGAACATTAACGCTCTGAGATGTTTTGAGAGATGAGTTCAATGATCCGAAATTATCCCAATTAATTTCCTATCATTAATTTATATAATCAGTAATATTAAATATTAAAATCAATTTTGAGTTATTAAAACTCGATATTTATGAATGGGTTTGAAAACCCTAATTATACAAATTAGGGTTTTCCTTGCACAAATGTGCTATAATTTTATCCTATGCTATTAATTATTATCTAAATCATATGTTATGATATATATGATCGAAAATTACATGAGTATCAATAATAGGTGTAATTGATAATTTAATCCTATTTTTCCAATTTAGCTTCGATAATTTCAATTATTGGCTAAGGTATGATTTAATTATTTTTATGGCTTGTATTATATATCTATGATCATGTGATATATATTATGTATTAATGTACAAAAGAAAATAAATCCTACCTATTTGGACCCCTAAACCTTAGGCTATCGTGAATGGACAAGGCATGCTTGTCACCTCCTTTAACACCCAATGCATGGAAAGCCTTTCTAGCCACACTAATCATCACCACACTCTACACACTCAACCATGATTCCTATTGTGTGTGTGTGTGTGCCTAAGAGAGAGAGATATATACATGGGAGAAACTCTTCCCATACACTTCATTTCACTCATAATACATTTTCTCCTCTCTCCCCAAAATTTTCAGACCTCTCCTCTCCTTTCCTCTCTTCTTCTTCTCTACACCATTTCCACCATGGAAGAGGAAGCTCAAGCTCCATCTCTCTCATTCATCTTCAAATTGTGGCTGAGGTATAACTATCTCCTATGACTCTTAGACATGATTAAATCATACTTGCATGGTTAGATTGATGATCTTGGCTGGGGTGATAGATTCACCATTTTCGTGGTTATATGAAATGCATACAAGAAGAATAAGCTTAAAACTGAAAACTGGAAGTATGTTACGAAAATAGTAACTTCATAAAATTATTTGACTAAGTTACAGTGGTCCGATGAATGTGAAATTTTACTATGTTGAAATTAAACATGTCTATTACGTCTCTGGAAAATTTCAAGTCAATCCAACTTGATTTTCTATTTTAATTCTATTTTTCAAAAACACTGCACAAATCTGTAAAATTTCGGTGTTCATCACCCACGGTCCGTGGCTTTCGTTTCGAGTTTGGCTAATGGTAAAACTCTAAAAATTGGCATAAACATAAATTAGCATGTATAGAATATCTATGTAAATTTTCATAATTTACTAAAAATGTTTACTATTTATTCCAGATTTTTCAAACGAACTGCACAAAACTATCACTGTAGTGATAGCTTGTAGTAAAATATTTTTATCTCCCAATCTATTTTGAATCATTGAGTAAGGATTTTTCTGGATTAAACTAGACTTAAGTGGCTTTTCAATATGATTGTTTGCATTCCTAGATTCCTTATAATGAACTCACGGTGAATTTTTAAAGTTGACGCATTACAGTAAACTTTTTGGACAAACTGCCTTAGTAAAATTCTATGCTAATTGACTGTCCGTGTACGACTTTTGCGTGAGATATTCGAGCCATTTGTAATTCGACTTTGACTTGGGTTTCTTCATAAGAAATGTTCCTTACCATGTCTAGTTTTTATCTGGAAAGTTTGATCCCAAACCAAGTCTTATGGGTATACTTTTCACTGACCCAAAGTCACCTACTTGAATGTTGTCCTTTCCAACTAGTCAACTTTGAACTTACGTATTTCGATGCATCAAGTACCTTCCAGTATGGTATTCATGAAACATGTAGTTCTTATTACAAGGTTTCTAAATGGTATCTTTCAGTCATTTTGGTATTGTGAGTCAAAGTTACGAGCCTCGCAAAATCCTCGTCGTTAAGCTAAATCTGAAATCCTGAAAATTTTCTAAGTATAGAAGTCAGTTCGAGTTGCCCACTTTGAGACCCTATATCTCCAGAACCACAACTCTTTTGGATCGACTTCCTTCTTAGAACTTACAGTACATGTTTAGAGGTTTCCAGAATGTGTCTTTGTGCGGTCATACGTATTTTAATCGAGAGTTATAGATCGTCAAAGTATGACACTTGGGTTGTTTTAAGCTGTTTTGCTGAAAATTAAACACTGAAATTTAACTAAGTGTTGAAACTCCCTATGTGAAACATGCCTTATGTGACTAACATGCTATTAATTGATGCATTCATATGATATGTCGCAGGTACATTAAAGCATTAATAAGATGCACGAATTTAGGATAAAACAACAATATGATATTTTACCAAGACGCCTTAACGTGAAATATTCGACTAGGTGCTACTACATGATCAATTGATTGTATATTATGCCATGATATACACTCAAGTAGAAATATGGGTTCTAAGACCCGATGGATGTTTCAACCCAAAACCTCAAAGCCGTGAATAGATAGGCTAAGCTTCAGACTCGCAATCCAAGAAATCTGTTAGACAATCTACGCCTAGGTGGGCTTTATCTTCAAAATGTGGCCTTTTCACCCCACTAAAATGTGACTTTCTCGTTATTCCAAATGAGTTTATTTACAATACTTATTCTACAATCATTATCAAATGTTTTATGCATTACACCGCCAAAAATATTTCGCTTTGTGTATGGATCCTATCTCATATGCCCGTAGGCTGTGGAGATGGTTGGAACTATTATATCATTTGTTGTGGTAGCACCCAACCTTTAAATGTCGGGTCCTATGCCGGATGATAAATGCCCGCTAGGATTGGCGTGAAGGTTGGAACTATACTGTTGTGTTAACATATGCTTGCAGAGAGCGATCGTCGTGTCAGACGGGATTACGGCCGGTCACGGCGTCGTAGATGGAGGCCTCCTCTCGACGCTTATTATTTATTATTATTATGTATTGTGACTATGAGATACGGACCATACACACCAAGAAAATGCTCGCCAAGCTACTTTTGCGAATCGAATGATTTTAGTAAGACAAGGCCTTTTAACTAAAACCCTCGCGACTTACTCGATATTGGCAACAGAATTCAAATATTATCAAATGTTTTGCATAAGTCCACCGGTACAATAATTGTACTTAGCCCCGCATGTTTGTTTTAAATGCGCAGTTGAGCGAGATGATGGATGGAGCGGTGTTGAGCAATAGGAATATTGTCACGAAAGATTTATACCTTGATAGTACATCGTCATATGTACATATCACATGTTTTCCATTGCAAGAACTTAAGTTATGTACTAAAGTCCAAGAACATGCTTGTCATATGAATTACGGCTTTTGTTAAGGAGAATTCACCGCTTAATTATACTGTTTAGAGTTATAATCCTTCTAAATCCTACTTAGGATTTGGGGACGTAACAGATGATATGTATTCGGTGAAACCAAATTCTTAACAAAACGATCAGGACACCGGACTCCTCAACACTTCCTCCATCACCATCATCAGAGCTCAACCTGCACATTTAAAAACAAACATGCAGGGCTAAGTACAAGATTGTACTCAGTGGACTCATGCCGAAAACATTTTATCGTAATTGAATTACACTGCCAAAATTACACTGCCAATATCATGATAAGTCACAAGGGTTTTAGTTGAAATGGCTCGTGCTTACTAAAATATTTTCGCTCAGAAAGTCGCCGGCTAAGCATTTTCTTGGTGTGTATGATCTGTACCCATATTCTCATCATAACATCAAAGATCAAACGTCGAGAGGGAGGCCTCCCTTCTCGACGCCGTGATCGGCCGTGAATTTCCCACACACAGACACACAACGTTCGGTGTACACGTTAACCCTAGCAGGCATAGTCTTCCCAAGATAGATCCGATATCGATTTCATAAAAGGTTGGCGCGACCCAACAAAAGACATTTCATATCATGTCATCCAACCGTCACACCATTCATGCATTTCATATCATCATATAGTTCCACCTTCACACCATGCATAACGGATAGATCCATACACAAAACAAGAATATTTTTGGCAGGTAATATTGTAAACATTTATCAACAGTTGAAGAGTAAGCATTGTAAATAAATTCATTTTGGAAGAATAGTGAAGTCACATTTTGTTTGAAAAGTAAGCCCACCTGGACTATGGTTCGTCTTAATTTGAGTCCTAGGTTTGTTTGCTCGACAATGTCCGTTAGTCTGCTCGCAGCCCACACCTTTACGCAAAAGTGATATTTTAGTACGTCGCTCAAGTTTCCCGAGACTTCTCAAAGTCTAAGATAAACTTCGATATTCAAAATCGATGCAGACTGAATTCCTCAATGAATTCAATACGCTTTCAAATACGTATTTCAATTGAATTATTCTCGTTCTTCGAGATACGTTCAATCATATCATTTTAACCCTTCCGGTTTAGACGCTCAACGTATATAAATACGTGTCTCGATATAAGGGTTTTATTTTTGAAATTCCTTTCTTACTAATGAGGTATCTTGCTCAATTAGTGCGTCTTACGCGTATTAGCGTATTTATGGAACGTATATTCGTAAGTTTGCCTTTAAAAGTTAACGAAGTCAACAAAGGTCAACAAAGTCAACAATTTTGACTTTCAAATAGTAATTTCTTACTATTTCATTTTATAAATTGAATTTCAATTGATTTCAAATCGTAGTACAAATTTCGATTTTCATATAAATCGAAGGACTTATTAATATTTTTCGCAAATATTAATATTTTAAATGATTATACCATATAATTTCGATTAATACGTCATTAATTAAAACGTTTGTCTCAAACATAGTAATATATGTTTATAAAATTTTATAAAATCCAAAATGTCTAAAATAATTATTAGACATATAATTTTTATTAAATGAATTAAAAGGATTTAAAATCCTTATAAATTCTCAAAATTCTCGTTAATTATATAAAATTACCAAATGATTTTCTAAATTTTTCTAAATTAATATAGTGTATTATTATACACTATGGTCCATAATAGGAATTAATATCATCCATATGATATTTTTTGTCATTTATTAACATATATGTATATATATATGTCACAGTAATTCCATTAATTATGGAATAATTGTCCAAAATTCCCAAAATTGATATACAATTAGTATAATGTCCCAATATTAATATATGTCATAATTATAACCTATAGTTCATCATACACAATGTATACATCAAAGAATAAATTACAACACTCACGGTATTTTCAAATAAATACCAAACAATTATCAAACAATTATTAAAAATTCAAATTAAATTATATCATGATCAAACATTATATTATAACATTGTAACATCATAACATCAACCAAACCAATTGAAATCATCACCATATGGAGCATATAGGCTCTCGTTTTTTTTTTGAATTTCATAGGTAATTGGTTTTCAAAAATTCCAACTATCATACACTATGATTATGTGCTATAATACAACAATATAACATCATACATCCATCAAAAACCAATTGAATCATCACCTTAAAGAGCAATAGCTCACGGTTTATTTGAAATTCAATGGGCATTTGATTTCCAAAAATTCTAACAATTATACACTATGTTTATACACTATAATATAAGATTATAACATAATAACATTCATCAAAAACCAATTGAATCATCACCTTAAAGAGCTTCAAAGCTCACGGCTTTTTATAAAATTGGTATTTGATTCCCAAAAATTCAAACAAAATCATATATCACATAATTAATATACTAAAGTATTAATATACCATTGGATGTTTAAAATAAAAATCATACACCAACATTCATATACATATAGCTCTCGGTCCTTTCTAAAAAAAAAGCTAGGGTTCTTCAAAAATTCTAAATAATTTACCATAGACTTAAAATATATCATAGATCAATAATCCATCCTTAAAATGATTAAAAAGCAATCGGTCATCACCTCAACATTTTCTAACATTTTCAAAAATTGTTTTTAAACAAAGCTAGGGTTCGAAAATCTCACATATATGCTAGATCCATTCATACATTTCATTTGTAATAACCTTTGTTCATCTAAGCATACATTCACATATTTAAAAAAAAAAAAATAAAACATCAAGCAACATACATCCAACAATAGTTCATCCATAAGAACATTAAACACATATATATACGTATAGAACATGTTCGAAAATTGTTAACCAAATGGAGATGAAACTCGAAGCTAGGGTCCATGTTTTACCTTTGGAAATAGCTATGGAAATCAAGAACAATGTATGGGGTACTAAGGTTTGTGAATGGAGAAGAGAAGAAGAGAAGAAAAATTAAAATGGGGAGAGGGCTCCGGTTTGTTTAGAAAAATGGGAGAAGAGAAAAAATGAGAGTGTTTGAGGTTCCAAAATTTTGAAAGGGTGATATGAGTAGAGTGGGAGGAATGGGAAGAGTCCTTCCCTATTGTATCTCTCTCTCTCGCTGGCTCACTCACAAATATATTAAACAAATGCAACAAATTTTAATAGTGGGAGCATGATTATGAGAGGGTGCTAAAACGCCAGATTGATCGGGCATGAAAAGAAAATCATGTGTATGGGAGAAGCGGTGATGGTCGACGCTATGGGGCTCCAAGAGGTGGATTTAATTTCATCTATACCTTAATACTATGTATTAATCAAATACAAATCATAGATATAGGGTACATGCCAAATAAATAATTAAATCATCACATAGTACAATATGCGAAAATTAACGTGAAAATAGGCTAAAAATATAAATCACACCTATTATTGATACTCATGTCATTTTCGTGTTAAACATACTCATATATGTCATAGCATATGATTTAGATAATAAATAATAGCATAGGATAAAATAATAGTATGATTTTATGTGACCAAACCCTAATTTTCGAAATTAGGGTTTCGAAAATTATAATTATGCACCATCGAGTTCTCATGGTTTAAATACTGATTTTAATGCTTAATATTACTGTAATTATATAAAATAATAATAGGAAATTAATTATAATAATTTCCTTAGCATTTAACCCATTTTTCAAAACGTCTCTAGACGTTGACGTTCAAAACGTCAATAATCGACTCATCTCAAAATGGTCGTAGTAAGTTCGTACTTACTTTATAAATAATATTCCTATTTATATAGAAATTATTATGAAAATTAATTCCATGCTTCGCTGCTTAGAAAATTTCATAAAATATAGACGTTCGATACGCAATCGACATTAAAATATATTAACGAACCATTTCATAATATTTCAATTCCTTAATTCACAATCCTCAGTGAATATAAAAAGGAATTCGTTATAACGATACTGAATCGAAATCAATATTCGATTCCATTCAGAAATAAAGTACGGCGAAACCCTAATTAACGGGTTTAAAACACCGTAACTAGACGTTCGTTTCTTTGGAATATTACAGAAATTTGTGTCTAATAATAATGAAATGAATATAAATGTACATTTAATTACACATACACATTCTAGAAATTTACAAATGGCATAAGATCATCTTCAAGCTTATTTCTTCCCTAATTTTCGGCACTCACACACACTAGCACACACAAAAATTTTCTTTACACTTTTAATCCATATTTAAGTGTAGAATTAATAGCAAATCACTTCAAGGAAGGTAATTACCTTGTTTAAGTTAATTTTTTTTTATTTAAATTGATGAATATTATGTTCTACCTATCTATGATTTTCAAAAATTATGTGATAAATTTTAAGGTTGAATTGTTTAATTTTGGCTATGTTTATTGATTTAATTATGGTTATTATGTATAATTAACATGATCTATGGTTTTAATTCTTTCATTTCCTAAAGTTGGTGAATTAAAGTATTGGTGATGAACCCTAATTTCTTACTATTTCATTTTATAAATTGAATTTCAATTGATTTCAAATCGTAAAGTACAAATTCTCGATTTTTCATATAAATCGAAGGACTTATTAATATTTTTCGCAAATATTAATATTTTAAATGATTATACCATATAATTTCGATTAATCGTCATTAATTAAAACGCTTATCTCAAACATAGTAATATATGTTTATAAAATTTTATAAAATCCAAAATGTCTAAAATAATTATTAGACATATAATTTTTATTAAATCAATTAAAAAGGATTTAAAAATCCTTATAAATTCTCAAAAATTCTCGTTAATTATATAAAAATTACCAAATGATTTTCTAAATTTTTCTAAATTAATATAGTGTATTATTATACACTATGGTCCATAATAAGAATTAATATCATCCATATGATATTTTTTGTCATTTATTAACATATATGTATATATATATGTCACGGTAATTCCATTAATTATGGAATAATTGTCCAAAAATTCCCAAAATTGATATACAATTAGTATAATGTCCCAATATTAATATATGTCATAATTATAACCTATAGTTCATCATACACAATGTATACATCAAAGAATAAATTCACAACACTCACGGTATTTTCGAAATAAATACCAAACAATTATCAAACAATTTTAAAATTTAATTAAATTATATCATGATCAAACATTATATTATAACATTGTAACATCATAACATCAACCAAACCAATTGAAATCATCACCATATGGAGCATATAGGCTCTCTTTTTTTGAATTTCATAGGTAATTGGTTTTCAAAAATTCCAACTATCATACACTATGATTATGTGCTATAATACAACAATATAACATCATACATCCATCAAAACCAATCAATCATCACCTTAAAGAGCAATAGCTCACGGTTTATTTGAAATTCAATGGGCATTTGATTTCCAAAAATTCTAACAATTATACACTATGTTTATACACTATAATATAAGATTATAACATAATAACATTCATCAAAAACCAATTGAATCATCACCTTAAAGAGCTTCAAAGCTCACGGCTTTTTTTATAAAAATTGGTATTTGATTCCCAAAAATTCAAACAAAATCATATATCACATAATTAATATACTAAAGTATTAATATACCATTGGATGTTTAAAATAAAAATCATACACCAACATTCATATACATATAGCTCTCATCCTTTCTAAAAAAAGCTAGGGTTCTTCAAAATTCTAAATAATTTACCATAGACTTAAAATATATCATAGATCAATAATCCATCCTTAAATGATTAAAAGCAATCGGTCATCACCTCAACATTTTCTAACATTTTCAAAAATTGTTTTTAAACAAAGCTAGGGTTCGAAAATCTCACATATATGCTAGATCCATTCATACATTTCATTTGTAATAACCTTTGTTCATCTAAGCATACATTCACATATTTTAAAAAAAAAAATAAAAATAAAACATCAAGCAACATACATCCAACAATAGTTCATCCATAAGAACATTAAACACATATATATACGTATAGAACATGTTCAAAATTGTTAACCAAATGGAGATGAAACTCAAGCTAGTGGTCCATGTTTTACCTTTGGAAATAGCTATGGAAATCAAGAACAATGTATGGGTACTAAGGTTTGTGAATGGAGAAGAGAAGAAGAGAAGAAAATTAAAATGGGGAGAGGGGCTCCGGTTTTGTCAGAGAAAATGGGAGAAGAGAAAAATGAGAGTGTTTGAGGTTCCAAAATTTTGAAAGGGTGATATGAGTAGAGTGGGAGGAATGGGAAGAGTCCTTCCCTATTGTATCTCTCTCTCTCACACCGCTCACTCACAAATATATTAAACAAATGCAACAAATTTTAATAGTGGGAGCATGATTATGAGAGGTGCTAAAAACGCTTGCATCGATCGGGCATGAAAAAGAAAATCATGTGTATGGGAGAATGCGGTGATGGTCGATTTGCCATGGGGCTCCAAGAGGGTGGATTTAATTTCATCTATACCTTAATACTATGTATTAATCAAATACAAATCATAGATATAGGTACATGCCAAATAAATAATTAAATCATCACATAGTACAATATGCTAAAATTAACGTGAAAATAGGCTAAAATATAAATCACACCTATTATTGATACTCATGTCATTTTCGTGTTAAACATACTCATATATATCATAGCATATGATTTAGATAATAAATAATAGCATAGGATAAAATAATAGTATGATTTTATATGACCAAACCCTAATTTTGAAATTAGGTTTCAAAATTATAATTATGCACCATCGAAGTTCTCATGGTTTAAATACTAATTTTAATACTTAATATTATTGTAATTATATAAAATAATAATAGGAAATTAATTATAATAATTTCTGAGCATTTAACCCATTTTCAAAACGTCTCTCAGACGCCGACGCTTAAAACGCCTCAAAACGCCAATAATCGACTCATCTCAAAATGGTTGTAGTAAGTTCGCACTTACTTTATAAATAATATTCCTATTTATATGGGAATTATTATGGAAATTAATTCCAAGCTCACCGCTAGAAAATTTCATAAAATATGTACGCTCGATACGCAATCGACGTTAAAATATATCGACGAACCATTTCATAATATTTCAATTCCTTAATTCACAATCCTCGGAATATAAAAGGAATTCGTTATAACGATATTGAATCAAAATCAATATTCGATGCCATACGTAAATAAAGTACGGCGAAACCCTAATTCACGGGTTTAAAACACCGTAATTAGACGCTCGCTTTTCGAATATTACATTCCACCCCTTAAAAGAAATTCGTCCCGAATTTGTGTACCTCTAGAAAAACACATGGGGTATCGCTCTTTCATCGCCTTCAAGCTCCCACGTAGCTTCTTCTTATCCGTGGTGTTCCACAAGACTTGACTAGCGGAATCGACTTGCTCCGTAGTTGTTGAACTTTATGGTCAAGTATCGCCACCGGTTTTTCTTCATAGCTCATGTCCGCTTGAGAATCACATCGCCTTGGTGGATCACGTGTTTGGGATCGTGAACGATTTTCGCAATCGCGATACGTGAAAAACATTGTGAACATTTCCTGTGTTCACGGAAGAGCCAACCTATAAGCTACTAGACCTATCCTTTCTAGATCTCATATGGTCCTATAAAACGGGTCTCGCCTTTTCTTTCACCAAATCGACGATCCCTTTGATGGAGAGACCTTAAGAAACACTTTGTCTCCATCTTCAAACCAGTAGCTCGATCTACGCCAGACGTCAGAAGATTTCGCCTATCCCGAGCTTCTCTTATCCTCACTTAACTGCTGGACGATCTCAATCATCTCGCTCAACGCTTCGCCCTATGACTTTCCTCTCACCTACTTCATCCCAATAAAGCGGTGATCTACATTTCGCCATACAAGGCTTCAGATGGGGCCATACCGATCGTCGCTGATAGTCGTTGTTGTAGTAAACTCAATAAGAGGTAAAATGTCCTCCCATTTTGCACCTTGATCCAACACTATCGTTTTAGCATATCCTCTAGTGTCTCGATCGCTCTTTCGATCGCCCATCACCGTGGGTGAAAAGTCGCATCGAAATTCAGCCTGCACTCCAATTCCTTTGTAAGCTAATCCGTAATCTGAAGTGAACTTGAGTCTCTATCGAGGTAATAGATTTTGCACCCATGTAGCCGATAATTTCCTCGACGCATACCGGCTAACTTATCGATCCATAAGTGCTTTGAATCGGTAGAAAGTGAGCACTTTTGTAAGCTTCGTCAACAATTACCCATACGGTCGTGTTTCCTCTTTTGATTTGGGTAAGTTCGAACGAAATCCATCGTTATCTCGCCCCATTTCCACTCGTGTATTTCCAACGGTTGCAACTTTCCGTAAGGACGCTGACGTATCGCTTTCACTGCTGGCTGGCAAACAAGACAGCGTCACGAAAGAAGCTATGTCTCGCTTCACGCCTTCCCACCGTAACTTTTCCTTCGTGTCTTGGTACATCTTAGTACCGCTGGGTGGGCGGTGTAGGTGTATCGTGAGCCTCACTCATGATCTCATTTGAAGCTCGTCATCCGAATGCATATTCTCCTTCAAACAATAAGGCATTGTCCGACGCCCCGGAAGTTCTTAAATCTTTCAAACCTTACCCTTTGTCCGATCTTTTCTAACTTTTCCTCCATCCTTTGTCTCTCGACAACTTTTCTTAAGTCGACGTCAATGCGAGTGTAGAGATACAACTCGTGATCGCCTCGTTGTTCAATCAATTCAACCTCATTTTGTTAAACCTCAACGAAGTTTCTCCTCTCAGATAAAGAGACATCCTAGCTTGATCGCTCTTACGACTTAAGGCGCCAACTACTACATTCGCTTTGCCCGGTGATAGTTAATACCACACCGTAATCTTTACTAGTTCGAGCCATCTTCTTTGCCTCATGTTCAAGTCTCACGTCAAGAAGTATTTCAAACTCTTATGATCCGTGAAGATCTCACACCTCACCCATAGAGATGGTGTTCCAAATTTTAGTGCACGCACCATCACGCCAATTCCAAGTCGCTGGGTCAGTAGTTCACCATGCGGTCCGAGTTGTCGGGATGCATAAGCTATCACCTTCCGCTTTGCATTAAAACACAACCCAATCCAGCCTTAGAAGCGCCTGTATAGACTACATACTTTTGTCCGCTCGAACTGCTAGCACCGTGCACTTGTCAATTTCTCCTCGAGTATTTGAAAACTCGCCTCACATTCTTCATCCAAATTGAATTTGATTTCTTTTCGAGTAGTCAAGTTATTGGCCTTGCAATCTTGGAGAATCCTCGATGAATCTCCGATAGTAACCAGCTAGTCCTAGGAAACTTCTAATCTCATGTCGAGTCATCAAGCGATTTCCATCCCCGCACCGCCTCTACTTTAGCCGGGTCTACTTTTATGCTTTCCGCATACACGATGTGTCCAAGGAACATAACTTCTTTAGCTAAAATTCACATTTGCTAAACTTAGCAAAGAGTATTTCATCTCTCAAGGTTTGCAATACCGCCCTTAGATGTTCCTCAGATCCTCTTCATTCTTTGAATAGATAAGGATATCATCTATGAAGACCAAAACGAATTTATCCAAAATGGATGAAATACTTTGCTCATGAGGTCCATGAATACGGCCGGTGCATTGGTTAATCCGAATGGCATAACTATGAACTCATAGTGGCCATATCTCGCTCGAATGCGCCTTAGGTACATCCTCGTGTCCGATCTTCACCGATGGTAACCGACTTGAGATCAATTTTCGAGAATACACCGCCTCGAATTGATCAAACAGTCATCAATTCTTGGTAAAGGGTATTTGTTCTTTAGTGTCATCTTATTTAGCTCTCGATAATCGATGCACATCCTTAAAGAACCATCCTTTTCGACGAACAACACAAAGCGCCCCCAAGGTGACACACTAGCCCGATGAAACCTAGGTCCAATAATTTTGAATTTGGATTTTCAGCTCTTCCAATTCCTTTGGGGCCATCCTCAGAGGGCGCTTCGACACCGAGCCGATCCGGGTTCCAAGTCGATGGTGAACTCTAGCTGTCTATCAGGAGGTAATCCTGGTAGATCTTCGAAACACGTCCGTAAATTCTCGGATAACTTCTATGTCTTCAATCGTCGTTTCGGGTTTATCCTCCCTGTTCAGGTAAACAAGGAATGCGTGGCATCCTTTCTGGTTCATCATCCTTCTCGCCTGTAGTGCCGATACAATCGGGATTCTTCTTCCCATGCCGATTCCATGAAAATGCGTGGCTTCTTGTCCAGGAAAGTGAAACGAAATTTTCCTTTCCTTGCAAAGAATCGTGGAATGATTCTTAGCTAACCAGTCCATTCCTAGGATGATATCTACGTCATCCATGGGCATTATGTTTAGATCATTTGCCAGAACCTTAAGTGATCCTAGTGTCAACTCTAGTTTCGAGCACTTATGCGTAACAGTCATAATCCCTCCTATAGGTGAAGAGATTCTCATATCCTGACTTATCTTTTCAGACCTAAGTCCCAGCATTTCTACGCATGATTCGGCAATAAAAGAATGCGAAGCACCCGTATCGAACAATACTATAACATGTATGTTGAGAAGAACTCCCATACCTGCCAGTTTCGATTTTGCTCGCTCTTCTTCCGTAGAGCGAAGCTCTAGCCCGGGCCGGCCGAGGCCGACGGGCGCTTGTCCTTCTTGGTTTGGCGGCCGCCGCCGGCCGCTTCTTCTTCTTTGCGAGGTCGCGTGGCGGCCGCTTTGGTTGCCGCGCCGCCGCCATCTTGATGGAGTTGCCGTTGGGGTGGGTTTGGAATCTATGGAGGTTGGGGTTGGAACCAGATATCCCTAAGCGGTTGGGCATTGCCGGGTTGGTTTGCCTCGCAATTGCTTTCGGGTACTCGAGCAATTATCATGACGCCCTCTTGCTCCGCACTTGAAGCAGCTTCACAACGCTTGCGCGCACATTCCTTGTGCACCCTATGGCATTTAGGGCATGGAGGAGCCCTTATCTCGATCCTCGCGGCCTCTTGCCGGTGGAGCAAAGCGCCTCTTCCAACCTTGTCCCGGTTGACCATATTCCTTCGCCACGGGCGCCAGTGACTAGCATCCCCATAGCTCCCTCTCGTTGCTATTTCCGCGATTGGGTTCCCACTTTCCTTTTCCTTTGTCCATCGCTGTTATGTGTCTGAGCCGACACTGACCTATCGTCGGGCATTGCTTCCTCAATATCCAACGCTCGCAAGAGCTCACAGAAGTCGTCTCCATGGTCAAGCGGAGACATCCGTATCTCGGCCTCGCACTGATCTAAACTTTTCCGACATTTTTAGGTCGGTGTCTACTTGTTCCGGTGCATACCTCGACATGTCGCAAAAAGCGTGATCATAGTCGGTCACAGATAGCTTCTCTTGCTTTAGCATGAAGAATTCATGCTCCTTCCTCTTTCTGTAGCTCCTGGGTATGTATTTATCATACATTTCCTTCTTAAAGTCCTCCCACGAGAACTCTTCCAGTTGCTCAGCAGTAAATGTCTTCTTCCTGGCCTCCCACCGTAAACCTGGGTCCATTCAATTGAACGTTACATGACGCCGCCCGTGATGTGCATCTCGAAAATCAAGATTCGCTCAATGGCTCTCACCCATTATTCACTTCCTGGGTCGCTTTTTCCATTAAAGACAAGAGGTTCTGCCTTAGAATAATTCCCGATCCCACGATCGGGTTGTGGTGGAGGTGGTTGGGTATGTCTTCGCTCTGCTCGGGATTCTACCGTCCCCAGGTCTTCCTCGACCTCTACCTCTGTGTTCTTGCTCCGGTTTCTTCTAGGAGGCATTCGCTATATAAAACATGTAGTCATCAAATACTTATTCCTTTCATAATTCAACATATAGAATCTCACATAGCCACATTGTAAAATGACTTAAATAAAACATCTCGCCCTCGACATAGACAATTTCACAAGAAAAGCCCTATTCGTGGTCATATATATATATCCAAAACTCGCCAGAGGGTGATGTTCAAAACCAATAGGCATAAAACCAAAACATAAATCCCGGCTCACCCGACCTTCCAAAACATCAAGTTTCTCGTCTATCAAAACCATACAAAATAAGATGAAGACAGCATATGCTAAATATAAACAAAAATCTAGTCAAGCTTTATCTAATGCCTTCATCAGGCATCTTCCTACTCTTCATCTTCCTCGGGGTCCTCTTCCTCTTCGGGATCCTCTTCTTCATCGTAATCATCCTCACGAGCACGCACTCGGCGATCCCGCCCGTCATCTTCGTACATCGGTATGTCGCGCATGGGGTTGAAGTCGCCGCCGCCATATAGCTCGTAGTCACGGCGAATCGGGCATAGCCATCGAAGCATCCGATACGCCATCCGCGCAACCGCCAAGCGCCCACCGGTGGTGGTGGAGGTACCATCGGTGGTGGGGTGGTAGAGGTGGACGACTGTGGTGTCCAAAACCATCTGAGGGAGTAATAAAGCCTCCCAAAGCCCCTCTGCCGCTTATCCAACCGAGCTGGCCCGCCCTCGTCGAATAGAAATGGAGGCACCACTGGGTCGATCTGTCTCGGGACCTCAGTGTACAGCCACTCTGGTGACTCATCCCGCCATGTATACTCGAGGAGGAGATAAGGTCCCCGGTGCGGCTCAGAATGTCAGTAAACGTAAGTCGATGACTTACGAACTCAAGCGATCTCCTACCAGGTCATAGCTGCCAACTGCCCGGTAGATGTAATCCCCAGATATCTCTCGGGCATAGTCCTCCCAATCGCATGGAAGTCTAGTCAAGAGACGTCTGATGCCGTCATAGTCAGTCGCACCATAGGCTCGGGCGTTCCTCCAAAGCCGAAGGTAATACGCCAGAAACTCGCCTAGGTCCTCTCCAGCGCACATCCAACTCTCGCGATAGGTGCGCATTACCTCCTCGGGGGTAGGGTGTGGTCCTAGCCTCCTCCTAGCTATGTATCGCATCTCCTCCATCTGTCACGATCAAAACTAACATAAGTTAGACTAACGTCATCCGATAAGCAAATAAGGATAACTTAAGCATATCTGATAAGCAACTAGGTTAAACTATACGACTTATAAGGTAGGTAAACGTCATAAGGTATAGCATACATCATATCTTATCTCCTTACTCTTACTCGAAAACGTACTATCTAATAGCGGTCTAAAGCATAGGCTATGCTATGAGATCCTTGCTCTAAACAAAACACTTGAACTGACGTTCAACGGACTCTAGCGTATTCTGGTGACAGAATTAGGGGTTCTGTTCTTCATAACAAATGAAGATCAGGACGTTAGGAGGACGCAGGTGAAAACCATGCGTAAATCGGAGTTCTAACGAAAGAGAACCGTACAAAACAAATTTTCTGCGCAATGCAGAAAATTTGCGCGATCGTGCCAACAATCCGAGGCATACGCCGACGTAATACGACTATCTTGTCCACGTACTCATGTTGATGCTGGCATTCTGAAGTCAAAGTCGAAGTGATGATGTAATGTCGATGTCGTTCATCTCCAAGGTTGAGGTCGCCCTCGCTTATCTTCACGCTTGCCTTTGTCGCTTGAGTTCGGTGCTATCGTCACATTCATTCTCCCTATCGTTCTTTTGTTCTCGTAACGGGAAAGAAGTTCATACTTCTACATTCCTTCACGATACGTGAGCATGCTCCTTAGAGTCTATGTTCTTTTTGTGATAACATATCGTTCGTCATAAACAAAATTTTAAAATTTGGAAACAAGGAAATAAGGTTTCAAAATGATAACATAGCCAACTCATACATGTATAACAAATGAATTCATCCTTCCCATGTTGATCATTCAACTCAGATCAACCATATACCTCCGTCTCAAAACTTGATCACTTGCGTAACTTCTCGTTTGATTTTCAAAAATCAAAATTTTGGAAAAAATTTCTTGCTCATACTTTCATTTCAAACATCATACATCTCTTCACCCAACATGGGTCTACTTTCATCGATTTCCAAAAACAAGGTTTTGAAATCTTCCCTTTTCCTTCAAAATATACTTCCAACTTGCTCAACATTCAAAACTCTTCATTTCATGAGTTTGAGAAAGAAATCGGTTACCTTTTTCCCGGTTGAGCTCGATGTGATGGAGTGTTGAGAGGAGTCAAGAGTTTCTGAAGTCCAAATGACTGATCTGACTTAGATTTTAAAAGAATTTGGGTTTCAAAGAGCAAAATGCTCGATACCACTGTCACGCCCCATCCCTGATAACCCGGACCTGAGGTGACTAATACTAGAATAGTATTTTAGGTTACAAGGGCTAAGATAAAGGTACATATCAAACGAATGTAGCATGCTTGAACATAACACGAGACGATATCATAACAATTAAATGGTTTAGCCATCGCACCCAAAGACTTAACAATGGTCTAACGGACCTCAACAATACTTAACATCAAACATAACGTAAATAAGTTCAGAGTTTGCAGCGGAAAGTGTGTGAATACATATATGATGATATGTATTCAAGGTGAAACCAAATTCTTAACAAAACGGTCAAGGACACTGGACTCCTCAACACTTCCTCCATCACCATCATCAGAGCTCAACCTGCACATTTAAAAACAAACATGCAGGGCTAAGTACAAGATTGTACTCAGTGGACTCATGCCGAAAACATTTTATCGTAATTGAATTACACTGCCAATATCATGGTAAGTCACAAGGGTTTTAGTTGAAATGCCTCGTGCTTACTAAAACATTTTCGTTCAGAAAGTCGCCACAAGCATTTTTCTTAGTGTGTATGATCCGTATCCCATATTCTCATCATAACATCAAAGATCAAACGTCGAGAGGGAGGCCTCCCTTCTACGACGCCGTGACCGGCCGTGAATTTCCCCACACAAAGACACAAATACGCTCAGTGTACACGCTAACCCTAGCTGCATAGTCTTCCCAAGATAGATCCGATATCGATTTCATAAAAGGTCACGCGACCCAACAAAAGACATTTCATATCATGTCATCCAACCTTCACACCATTCATGCATTTCATATCATCATATAGTTCCAACCTTCACACCATGCATAACGGATAGATCCATACACAAAACAGAATATTTTTCGCGTGTAATATTGTAAACATTTATCAACAACAAGAGTAAGATTGTAAATAAATTCATTTTGGAAGAATAGTGAAGTCACATTTTGTTTGAAAAGTAAGCCCACCGGACTATGGTTCGCCTTAATTTGAGTCCCAGTTTGTTTGCTCGCCAATGTCCGTCGCCTCGCTCGTGTCCACACCTTTACGCAAAGCGATATTTTAGTACGTCGCTCAAGTTTCTCGAGACTTCAAAGTCTAAGATAAACTTCGATATTCAAAATCGATGCGCATCGAATTCCTCAATGAATTCAATACGCTTTCAAATACGTATTTCAATCGAATTGTTCTCGCTCTTCGAGATACGCTCAATCATATCGCTTTAACCCTTCCTGCTAGACGCTCAACGATATAAATACGTGTCTCGATATATGGGTTTTATTTTTGAAATTCCTTTCTTACTAATGAGGTATCTTGCTCAATTAGTACGCCTTACGCCAGACAGCGTATTTATCGAACGATATTCGCACGCTTGCCTTTAAAAGTCAACTAAGTCAACAAAGGTCAACAAAGTCAACAATTTTGACTTTCAAATAATAATTTCTTACTATTTCATTTTATAAATCAATTTCAATTGATTTCAAATCGAAGTCCAAATTTCGATTTATCATATAAATCAAGGACTTATTAATATTTTTCGCAAATATTAATATTTTAAATAATAATACCATATAATTTCGATTAATAAGTCATTAATTAAAACGCTTGTCTCAAACATAGTAATCTATGTTTATAAAATTTTATAAATCCAAATATGTCTAAAATAATTATTAGACATATAATTTATTATTAAACTGAATTAAAAGGATTTAAAATCCTTATAAATTTCGAAAATTCTCAGAATTATATAAAATTACCAAATGATTTTCTAAATTTTTTCTAAATTAATATAGTGTATTATTATACACTATGGTCCATAATAAGAATTAATATCATCCATATGATATTTTTTTGTCATTTATTAACATATATGTATATATATATGTCACGGTAATTCCATTAATTATGGAATAATTGTCCAAAAATTCCCAAAATTGATATACAATTAGTATAATATCCCAATATTAATATATGTCATAATTATAACCTATAGTTCATCATACACAATGTATACATCAAAGAATAAATTCACAACACTCACGGTATTTTCGAAATAAATACCAAACAATTATCAAACAATTCTTAAAAATTCTAATTAAATTATATCATGATCAAACATTATATTATAACATTTTAACATCATAACATCAACCAAACCAATTGAAATCATCACCATATGGAGCATATAGTTATCGGTTTTTTCAATTTCATAGGTAATTGGTTTTCAAAATTCCAACAATTATACACTATGATTATATGCTATAATACAACAATATAACATCATACATCCATCAAAAACCAATTGAATCATCACCTTAAAGAGCAATAGCTCACGGTTTATTTGAAATTCAATGGGCATTTGATTTCCAAAAATTCTAACAATTATACACTATGTTTATACACTATAATATAACATTATAACATAATAACATTCATCAAAAACCAATTGAATCATCACCTTAAAGAGCTTCAAAGCTCACGGCTTTTTTGATAAAAATTGGTATTTGATTCCCAAAATTATATATATCACATAATTAATATACTAAAGTATTAATATACCATCGCATGTTTAAAATAAAATCATACACCAACATTCATATACATATAGCTCTCATTCTTTCTAAAAAAAAAGCTAGGGTTCTTCAAAAATTCTAAATAATTTACCATAGACTTAAAACATATCATAGATCAATAATCCATCCTTAAAATGATTAAAAAGCAATCGGTCATCACCTCAACATTTTCTAACATTTTCAAAAATTGTTTTTAAACAAAGCTTGGGTTCGAAAATCTCACATATATGCTAGATCCATTCATACATTTCATTTGTAATAACCTTTGTTCATCTAAGCATACATTCACATATTTTAAAAAAAAATATAAAAAAAAACATCAAGCAACATACATCCAACAATAGTTCATCCATAAGAACATTAAACACATATATATACGATAGAACATGTTCAAAATTGTTAACCAAATGGAGATGAAACTCAAGCTGTGGTCCATGTTTTACCTTTGGAAATAGCTATGGAAATCAAGAACAATGTATGGGTACTAAGGTTTGTGAATGGAGAAGAGAAGAAGAGAAGAAAATTAAAAATGGGGAGAGGGCTCACGGTTTTGTCAAAAAAAATGGGAGAGAGAGAGAAAACGAGAGTGTTTGAGGTTCCAAAATTTTGAAAGGGTGATATGAGTGAGTGGGATGAATGAAAGAGTCCTCCCTATTGTATCTCTCTCTCTCTCCGGCTCACTCAAAAATATATTAAACAAATGCAGCAAATTTTAATAGTGGGAGCATGATGATGAGAGGTGCTAAAAGGCTTTGATCGATTAGGCATGAAAAGAAAATCATGTATGGGAGAAGCGGTGATGGTCGACGGCCATGGGCTCCAAGAGGGTGGATTTAATTTCATCTATACCTTAATACTATGTATTAATCAAATACAAATCATAGATATAGGGTACATGCCAAATAAATAATTAAATCATCACATAGTACAATATGCAAAAATTAACGTGAAAATAGGCTAAAAATATAAATCACACCTATTATTGATACTCATGTCATTTTCGTGTTAAACATACTCATATATGTCATAGCATATGATTTAGATAATAAATAATAGCATAGGATAAAATAATAGTATGATTTTATGCGACAAACCTTAATTTTCAAATTAGGGTTTCAAAATTATAATTATGCACCATCGAGTTCTCATGGTTTAAATACTGATTTTAATGCTTAATATTACTGTAATTATATAAAATAATAATAGGAAATTAATTATAATAATTTCCTGAGCATTTAACCCATTTTTCAAAACGTTTCAGACGCCGACGCTCAAAACGCCAAAACGCCAATAATCGACTCATCTCAAAATGGTCGTAGTAAGTTCGTGACTTACTTTATAAATAATATTCCTATTTATATAGGAATTATTATGAAAATTAATTCCATGTCACGCTAGAAAATTTCATAAAATATGACGCTCGACACGCAATCGACGTTAAAATATATCGATGAACCATTTCATAATATTTCAATTCCTTAATTCACAATCCGAAATCAATATTCGAATATAAAAGGAATTTAATCTAAGTTTAAAACACCGTAACGATATCGAATCGAAATCAATATTCGATGCCATACACATTCTAGAAATACAAATGGCATAAGATCATCTTCAAGCTTATTTCTTCCCTAATTTTCGACTGAACACAAAATTTTCTTTACACTTTTAATCCATATTTAATTAGAATTAATAGCAAATCACTTCAAGGAAGGTAATTACCTTGTTTAAGTTAATTTAAATTGATGAATATTATGTTCTACCTATCCGTGAAAATTTTAGACGAATTGTTTAATTTTGGCTATGTTTATCTTTAATTATGGTTATTATGTATAATTAACATGATCTATGGTTTTAATTTTTCATTTCCTAAAGTTGGTGAATTAAAGTATTGGTGATGAACCCTAATTTTTATTTAAAACCCTAATTTTTCAAAACTAAGGATAATTGGAACTTAAGGATTTTGAGTTTATTTGATATATTTGGCATGATATTTAAACTTTAGGATATATATAATGATAATATGAATTTACAAGAATTTAATTCATGCATATGAATAAATCCCAAATTTTCAAACTTAAGGGAATGGCATGAACTTTGATTTCTTGATTTTATTTGATGTATTTGATATGGTTTTGAGATCTATGATATGAATAATGCTTAAGTCAATTTATAGGATTTTATGTATATGAATTGTGAAAAGTCAAAATTATAGTTTAATGCTAAGTTGGTGATTTTATGTGATGAACTTGGTTAAGATTGGAAGTGATCATGGATTGATGGTCATTGATGATGAATAAGTATAAATAGGAGTTATTCGATATTAAATGGATATTAGTTTGTAAAATTCTTAAAATTTGCCGATAAACTTGATTGAAGGTCATATAATGATAATGGTGTAAATGAACGAGATATAACTTGTTTTAAGTTCCTAAATGTACATTTGAGCATATGGTGATGATTGTGGAATTTGTGATGAAAATTGGTTGAGTTTGGTTGATATGGCGATTCAAATTATAAACGTTACTCTGCCAAAATTTCGTTAGAATTTGTTTAATAATAATACGTTTTGAAATTTTAATTGGTAAACTATTGATAAATGATTAAGTGGAATTTAAATTACTTGAAGTTGTCTAATTTGCTTAATTATAGCATGTTATCTATGTTTTAAGTTTATTAAGGAATGAATTATGGAATAATGCGATAAGTCTAACCTAATCTTAGATTAGGTAAGACTAAGATATAGTCGTAATATGTTCTAGTGGATAAGGAAGTTTGCTAAATTCAAAGATAATCTTATTTTACAAGGAACGAGCAAAGGAAGTCGGGAAGTGAAAGACGAAGAAACAAATGTTTTGGAGTAAACGATATCAGGTGGGTAATGCTTATTAAACTATGTGTTAAACAAAGTTAAATTTTATGCTTCAAACGTGTTTATTATGAAAATGTCTTCAATAACCACATTATGAATATATTGATAATGATTGATTTACCATATTGTGGGTACGACGATAATTGACCTATCTACGGTAGGAAAAACGATATATACGTGAGCCTGGAAATGTAGGCCGGTCATAGTATTGGGGAGGAGGCCTACTTCCCATTACCGGATGACGTAGATAGGGTATGACCGTGGTTGAGAACCTTTGGGACCAACTCGGGTATGTGATGCCGGTATGTTTCAAACCAAGAATGTGTGGTGATATAATAATGGAATCTTTTTATGTGGTAATTATTCAAGTTATCTTCTCAACTCTTGCTTAAAGCAAAGTTAATAAGTTCTGAAAGTTAACATTTTAGCAATTACCCACTGAGTACTCTGTGGTACTCATACCCGAAAAATGTTTTCTGTTTGATGTAGGTTGAGCATGGAAGAGATGTGGGCTTTGGGAGCTGAGCTTAGTCTTTCTTTTGTTTTGATTAGTTGTGCCCGAATGTCATGTCTTCATACATGACATTCACTACTCTTCCGTTGTCGACTCTAAAACTTGGAACTATATTTTGGAAAACCTTGTAAATGCTTGGAAATGTTTATGTACATATTGTCAAGTCAGTAACCTCACTTGTTGTTGTTGCTCATTTGTTGGTTATTTGTGTGACGCAGTCTGGCTTATCCATATTCTAGAGGATATGCCATCCAATTGTCAAAAATTTTATTGTTTTTGTTGGATTTGTATACTGAAAGCATTTTTGGTTGAGCTTGTATACAATGTTTCCTCGTTACCACTATTACAATCTCCTATCTGAATTGATTACTTGATTGCATATACATGTGTCCCCTTATCTCATATATAAGTTAGATCATACGATGTGTGAAGATCACGTAAGTCCGTATGATTGGTCAAGCTTAATGAGATATAAAAGTATCACACCGAGACAACTTGAGGACGAGTTGTCGGTATAGGCTCTGATATAGAAAGAAGTGACTTGACTTGGTTGCTTGTCCATGTTAGTGCGCCTACGGCGTATTGATGGATCACGCGAGATGAGTTCTTCATCGACCTTCGTGAAGAACCTAGATCTCGATGACTTACGATGATCTAAACCTCGATAAGGTATTAGGTGAGTATGAGTTCTTGACCATCACTTTGACTTGTTATGGGTGAGGTTATATGTTCTAACCCAATATTCTCGCATCTTGGGTGGTGGCGGTGCTTGTATGTCATGCTAGTTATCGTAGACGAGTCACCGTATCCGCTTAGGATGATGACGTCCCATTAAGGAGCTCAAAGGTTTATTGTACTAAACCCCGCAGTTGAGTTAGCTCAAGTACAATAATAAGGTTGAGTGGTACTACTTATGAATTAAAGATATTAATTATTTTAAGCAATCGTAATGCTCTAAATAATTAATGGACGCATGATATCTTAAATCTGACGGATTCGTAATGTCTAAATGCAAGCCCGACTCAACTTCGTAATAAAGGGTAAGTCGAGATTTATTCTCTAGTGGCATGAATGAATGTTTATAAATTAATTTATGTTCGGGCTGAACATAAGATAATTAATTTATTTGAGGCCCATATTTATTCTAGCATTTGATCCTCGGCCGGCCCATCCAGGCCGTAGCTCTCAAGAAATCGGCCTACCTCCTCTCTATGGTAAGGATTTGATTCTCTTTATCCTATAAGGATATTATTATATTTATGGGATATGCATGGATCCTTTCCTTATGGGATTATGGTAATGCATTATAAATATAAGGTAAGAGATAAAATCAAAGCTAATCCTCAATTACACATCATTGTAATTCTCGAAAATCCTATGGTTATTGGGAGATATTTTGAAAGTCTTAGAGAGAAATAGGGTGATTTTCGTAGCATTCTCCATAGATTATCCTCACTCGATATTGAGATTGGGCAACCGGATACGATCCGTAAGATCAAAGCATGAGTCTCGATCCGCTCATCCCCGACAGATTCAAAGGTAAACACGAAAACCCCACGTGTTGCAATTAATTATATAGGTGCATGCTAGAATATAATCAATGTATGGTGAATTAAACATCCAAGATAGATCCTCGGAGAGGTTAAAATCGATTTCCTACACTGGTATCGAGCCCAGGATCGATTCGGCTCTGCTGGATTAATTCACGCTGATTATTACGAGCGCGATTAATTAATTGTGAATCATGCTGCTCATCATGACTTCGCTTTTATCGGTTTTGTTTTCACCACGAGAAAATCCGTGGTTAGATAAGATTTTCCCCGAAATCTTATCCGTAAAAGAAAACGAACAAAAAGCACGAAGAACGAGACGATTTAACACCAATCGGATGCATGCCGAAAACTAGATGCACGGCCGAGGGTGTGCGGGCGATGGCACGCGGGCGTTTCGCGCCTTGCACAGACTACCGGTCGCATGTGTGCATGTTTCTCGGCAGCCCTTGGTGATGCGGGCGGCGGCATGTGCGCCGAGGCGACACGAGCAAAGCGCGCGGCTCGGCCGCCGGAGACGGCACGCGCGCTGCGCGTGGATGCCTCGGCACCGCTGGCGCTGATCGTGCACGCCGACGGTGCTCGTTGCGGTTCGGGGGGCCTTCGCGTCGGCGAGGTTGCGCGTTTGTTGCGCGAGATCCTCGCGGCGATGGGCGCGTTGTCGCACGAGATCCCGGTGCCTCGCGGGCAGCCTCGCGATCGCGAGGACGGCCGCAAGAAACACGCACAGGCGTGCACGCCGGTAGCGACGACGGCACGCAGCGCGAGCATGGTCACGCACGCGAGCTCGGCGGGTCGCGGTCGCCTTCTCCACCGCGAGGCAGCCCGCGAGGAGCACGCGAGGTGGAGCGTGCGAGGCGATACAGGCGGCGTGGGCGTGCCTCTGCGCGCTGCAACCCGGCCATTTGGGCCACCGGCCTGCACCGTTTTCAGCCAAACCGATTTTTTCGCCCGAATCCAGTTTTGACGAATCCGGTCCGTGCCCGTGCACGCGAGGCCCGTTTTGAAGTTTATGAAGATCTGTACTTTGCAATTCTATCTAATAGATTAGGCAGGAAAGTGCAGGTTCCACGAGTAGGCCACGATGAACGTTTTATTTTATTTTTAATCGCTCATAGCATGTCGTGGATGTTTAAATTATGCAAAAGCATGCTATGTATGTTTAAATTACGTGACAAACATATTATATGTTTTCCCGATTGACGCATAGTAAGCATGTTAGGTTTATCGCGTTTTCAAGCATATTTTAGAATTACGAGCATGCTTTACATGTTGAGATCTATATAAAAGCATGCCAGATTACGTGATCTGCATGGACAAACCTTTGAAACAAAAGACTAAGCAAGTAACCCGACATAATAACTTTCAAATTAAAATGTCAAGACCTCCACTTTTGATCTCTAAACAAAGTGAGACGCGATTGTGAGTAAACGTCCGCACGCCGTGGCTTGCTTGCATCGCTTATCATAAGTTTGTTAGATGAGATTTCTAAATAAAACATTTTAAATCTATCGAGTAGTGGGAGTTTCATGTAAACGCCCACACGCATTAGCTTGCATGTGCGATTTTCATAAGTTCTCTAGAGATGGATATAAAATGAGATACCAAAGGAATTTGGATTGGAAGCGGTATGGTCCTAGTGAGTATGCCAATTCTAAGAATGCATTTTCTCGTTAAAATTGTGGTCATTGCTTAGACATCACCTCGAGTACAACTTCCCGAAGTCCCTTCTTGCGATAGTGATGTGGTCTAGTAAGGTCCAATCATTAATTTCATTTGTCATAAGGATAAGTTGACATGGATTGAAATTAAACGACTAAAAGCGTATATTTTAGTCCAGTCGAGGGTTCATGTGTAAACGCCATACGCGCGGGCTTGCATGTGGAATTCCTTAGGCGATGGAGGTTTCAATTAATATTGTTTTATCAAAAGGTTACAATATTATTATTCACGAATTATGTGCGATCGATGCTTATGTGTTTACATTGTCATTTCGTATATGTCTCTTATACCGATTATCAATATGCTCGCACAAAATCCTTATCCGGTCCAAATTTTATCGAGTGGAAGCGAAACATGGAATATGTTCTTATCATTGAAGAACACATGTTTGTTCTCACTACTCCTAAACCCGATGCCCTTCTCGACGATCGACGAATGAGCAATGAGAGTCAAACGGACTTTGGCATAAGTCAAACAAGATGACCAAATGCTATATGATGACTACTATGTCCAAAGGCTTGCGGTGCAGACATCGATCGATGGTAAACGCGACTGATATATGGTCAAGTCTCGAGAGTAAGTTTGGGCAATCGGATCGGACAGTCCGCTTCCACACAATGAGAGAAATCTTGGCGTGTAAGATGGAAGAAGGAAGTTCGGTTCATGAACATATCTCCCACATGACTCATCTCATGGATAGTCTTGATCAGTTGGGAGGAGGTATTAACGGCGAAGCCAAGGTCGATATCATCCTCAACATCTTGCAAGTCTTTTGAGAATTTTCGGCGTGAATGTGATCATGAGCAAGACCGAGTATACACTTAGTCGGTTGTTTAATGATCTCGTGGCGTGGAATGAGTTATGGAAAAGGAGCACATGCTCTTGCTAGCACATCTAAGGGCCCAAATTTTCCGCTGCAAAATCGAAAAGAAAAGGGCACCAAAGGTGGTGAGGCAAGGAACTAGTGGGAATAGTGGGAGCAAGAACATGTTCGCCAACGGAGGCTTGAAGAAGCCAAAGGAGGCGGCAAGTGCTTGAAGTCGGCAAGATCGGGCATTGGAGGCCAAGTGCCCCAAGCTCAAGGCTCAAGGTACGCCATTTGCTTTAGTAACTAAACATGTTTGGCGACTTGTTCTACCCATTCTCGGGTAGTGAACAGGTGCGATCGATCATGTTTGTTACACCTGCGAGGTTCTGCGGACAAGGCGCCTGGATGATGGCGATATAACGATCTCCATGGGCAACGCGCGAAAGTCGAGGCCGTTGCGATCGGAGATGTTTCTTTATGTTTTGATAGAATGCTTTAGTTTTAAAGGATCGCTTTATATGTGCCGGAGTTTCGTGAAACCTTATTCTGTTTGAAACTTTTATTCATGGATATTCGCTATTTATGATAGTGGTGTTTCTATCATAAAAAAACGGTTATCTCGTGTTGGCACATTATATAATTCGCTTTATACTATTTCGCAAAACATAATACCTATAACTATGTTGCATCTTCTTCAAACCTTAAAAGAGAAAGTTTTCTTAGAAGATGACACCACATTTCTCTCGGCATCTTAGATTAGGTCACATCAATCTAAATAGGATCCAAAGACCGCCAAGAATGGGCGTTGGTAATCTCACAGCCATCTGCTCCCGATCATGAATCTTGTATAGAAGGTAAGATGTTGACCGCACCCTTCAAAGAAGGGTTACTGAGCCAAAGAAGTGTTAGAGCTAGTCATTCTCGACTGTGGACCTATGTCCACACAAGCTCGTGGAGGGTACGAGTATTTTGTCACTTTCATTGACGATTACTCAAGGTACGGATACATATACCTACTTCACCGCAAGTCTGAATGCTTTGAGAAATTCAAAGAGTTTAAGGCGGAAGTGGAGACGAAGCTTGGTAAAAGTATCAAGTCACTGCGGTCTGATCGCGGTGGCGAATACCTCAGTAACGAGTTTATAGACTATTTGGTGCAGTGTGGGATTACCTCCCAGCTCACTACACTGGGCACACCACAACAAAATGGTGTGTCAGAGCGAAGAAATAGGACTCTTTTAGAAATGGTTAGATCAATGACGAGTTATGCAACATCGCTTATTTCGTTTCGGGGTATGCCTTAGAAACGGCATATTTGCTAAATCTAGTACCATCCAAGTCACCGAAACACCCATTTCGAGGTTGTGGTTTGGGCGCAGTTTGGTTTAAACCACATAAGGATATAAGGCCCAAACGACACGTGTCTTTGAACAAGAAAGGCCGACAAGTTGGAGGCTAGATCCGACGCAAGGCTGTTTATCGGATATCCTAGAGGACGAAGGTGGTTTATTCTATAGTCCTAGGATCGGGAAGGTCATTATTAGCACTAATGCCCGATTCTTAGAAGAGGATTATATGACAAACCATAAATCCAAAGTTGAAATCATTCTTGAGAATTAGAAGATAATCGATTCCACCACCGATTAAGCCAAAGGTGCGAGATGTAGGTGTCAGTGGGAGGATCGACACCGTGATACTTCAAGAAATTGAAGTGGGTCGAGTTCCACCGGAGATACCGACCGTCTGGTGGCTCCTATCCAACAAGTTGTGCAAGATAGAGAACCGCAGTTACCGCACCCACTGTTGCCATTGTGCCAAGAGCACCTCGTCGTAGTGGGAGGGTTGTTCGTCAACCCGAGCGATTTATGTTCGTGGATGAATTTTGGATTTAGTCCCACGAAACGGCGGTGATAAACGCGCATTTTACACGATTTAGTTGATATTTGAAGATGAGTTTAGCTCGCTTAATGTGCGTTTATGTATCGATTCTTAATGTTCATCTATTTCTAGAAGATACCGCTTGGGTGTTCCTTCGACGCTTTGTAGGTTTATATATTGATAATCGAAGCAAGGAACGAAGCACGAGCCAAATAAGCAACCGCCCGCTTAGCGACCAGCCTGGCGGTCGCTAGGTTGGTCGCGAGCAAACCAAATAGCCTGAAGAGTCACGCCACGACCTCGCGCCATGCGATAAGCCTAGCGTCGAGAATTCATCGGGCGATTTCGCGACCATTCAGAATAGCTAGCGACCGCTTCTTGGTCATGAGTACAAAGCGGCGCAAGAAATGAGCTAGAAGCGAAGGCGAGCGGCGAAGAACGCCAGATACCTAGCGATCGCTTAGCGATCAGCGAGGACCGGTCGCGGGCGGCGCGACAGAGGCTTAAAAATTGGGTTTCCACCCTTTCTATAAATAGGGCGAGACACCCGCCTCCAGAGACCCACGCCCCGTGAGCTCGTTTTTCTTAAGTTTTCCTCAGCTTACATCTTTTAGTCTTTAGTTTTCATTCCGCTAGTTCTAGCTTTAATTTTCCGTTATTCTTGTTTAGTTTATCGATCGGAGCGTTTTGTCCGATCGCTTTTCTTTGTTTTCCGCTAGTTCGCTTTGGGATTGATTCAAGACCAACCATTGTTCATCCGACGCTTCCCACGGGTTTTATATATTTAATTTCTTTTATGGTTAATTCGTATTTCATTCCGCTTATTATGTCTCGCTAGTTTTCCGCTCTAATCCAGGGTTTGCATGATTCGATCCTATATGTTGTGAGTTCTCGCTATCGTTATTTACCTTCCGTGCATTGATTCATGATTCGATTGTGCTTATTTATATGTGTTGATTTTTGATCAATCTTGACGCATATCTAGTTGTCTGTTAATAGACGTAATCAGATTAATTGTCAATCGTTATCGAATGCATGATCTGAATGAGCCTCGAGTCGAATCGAGATAGACATTCGTGAGAAGCATATTCTTAGTGATCCTTTTGAGTTGCTTATTTTCCTCTGAGACGAATCGTGATAGGGAAAATTAGTAATCAATCGCCGCAATTGTCGAATCAAGTTGTTGGTTACATATGTGATCTTCCGTCTTGTCGGATTAAAACGGTTAATAATAAGCGGGATAAACATCGCTGTGGATAGGATTGGTGCATCCCTGGGTTAGTCTTTCTTTATAATCATCCTTCGTGATTTTATCGCTTATTTTATATTTCGCTTGTTACCTTTGCTTTGGATTAATTTCCGAAGCCCCAAAACATCTCACCCAGATTACGTGCTTGGATAATAATGATTTGTCGTTGAATTAGCTTACGTGTTTTCGGATTGCAATCTCGTGGATACGATACTGCCACCCTATCATTACACTCTTTATGCGTGAAAAGGAGGCGTCGTGACGAATAATCGACCCATGGACATACTGACGATCTGAAGACATTGATGCAAGATCATGGCACACCGCTATGGACTTAGAAATTGAGTCCATATGAGCTATGGATGTATACTGAAAAGACACCTCTACCGTATGGAAAGGAAGCCATAGGTAGTAAGTGGGTATCTGAGAAGAAGAGATATATACGATGGAGAGGTTTCGGCTTTTAAAGCCGTGCTTGGGCGTAAAGGGTACACTCAGTTGAGGGCATCAATTTCGATGAGACCTTTTCATCAGTGCAATGCTTAAGTCCATCGAATTCTTCGCCATAGCGACCACTGACCTTGAGGTTTGGCAAATGGATGTGAAAACCGCTTTTCTAAGCGGTTACCTTGAGGAAGGTAGAGACATCTATATCGACAACCCGAAGGTTATGTGGTGAAGGGTGAAGCATCTAGTATGGAAGCTTAAGAAGTCCATTTATGGGCTTAAGCAAGCCTCACGATCCCGAACTTACGCTTAACGAGGTGGTAAAGTCCTATGGATTTACCCAATGCTAGCGAGAGTTGTGTGTATCGCTTAGATGTCAACGGTGATGTGGTATTTCTTGCACTTTATGTAGATGACATTCTTCTAGTTGGCAACAATGTGAAGTTGTTATCGGGCGTAAAGAGTTGGTTATCCGATCGTTTCAAATGAAAGACTTAGGAGATGCAGCGTACATTCTTGGGATCAAGGTTTCACCGAGATCGCAAGAGGAAAATGTTGAGCTTATCTCGGGCGTCTTACATTGATACTGTGATTACTCGCTTTAGTATGCGCACCGCGAAGAAAGGATTGCTACCTTCGAGCATGGCGTTCCTTTATCTAAGGAGCGATCACCTAAGGCGCAAGGAGATAGAGGAAATGAGACAAGTTCCTTACGCTTGCCGTGGAAGTCTCATGTACGCAATGCTATGTACGAGGCCGATATACGCTGTCACGGTAGGCATAGTAGCTAGATATCGCCCTAACCACGGACATGCTCATTGACTGCGAGAAGCATATACTCAAGCACACGAAAAGGACTCGAGATTATAGGCTGGTTTACCATGCGAGATAGTCTAATGCCTTAGGGTTTCTGCACTGGTTTCCAAGTCGACCGTGATGAGAAAAGTCTACCTCGGACTATGTGTTTACCTTGGGAGGTGGAGCCGTATCCCGGCAGAGTGCAAAGTAGCGATGCATTGCGGACTCTACCATGGAAGCCGAATATGTAGCCGCTTCTGAGGTCGCTAAAGAGGTCAGATGGTTCAAGAACTACCTCATGGATCTAGGTGTGGTACTTGGTTTGCCCAAGAGTATCATAGTTCTTCGTGATAACTTCGGTGCGATGACAAACTCGAAGGAACCACGGACCCACAAAGGCGACCAAACACATAGAGAAAGTACCATGTCATACGAGAAATCGTTAGACGAGGGACGTCTTGATTGAAAAGATTGATTCGACGGATAACCTAGTGGATCCATTCACAAGAGCTTGCCGCAAAAGTCTCTGAAGTGCACGTTCGAGGACTTGGATTGCGCTGATGGCACCCACTTAGAAAGGAAACTTTGTATAAGTGGGAGAAGCAAAGTGATGGTTTTGTTTGTAATAGCTAGTAGAGACACATTGTATACTAAAAGTTTGCTTTAGTATAAGTGGGAGATTGTTGATTTGCATCTTGAAGCAGTTTTGGTTGAGCTTGTATACAATGTTTCTGTTACCACTATTACAATCTCCTATCTGAATTGATTACTTGATTGCATATACCGTGTCCCCTTATCTCATATATAATTTAGATCATAGAGTGTGAAGATCACATAAGTGCATATGATTGGTCAAGCTTAATGAGATATAAAAAGTATCACCACCGAGATAACTTGAGGACGAGTTGTCGGTATAAGTTTGCGGTATGGATAAGTGACTTGACTTGGTTGCTTGTCTATGTTGGTATGTCTCGGCGTATTGATGGATCACGGTGAGATGAGTTCTTCTATCGACCGTCGTGAAGAACCTAGATCTCGGTGACTTACGATGATCTAAACCTCGATAAGGTATTAGGTGAGTATGAGTTCTTGATCATCACTTTGATTTGTTATGGGTGAGGGTTATATGTTCTAACCCAATATTCTCCGTGATCTTGGGTGGTGGCGGTGTATGTCATGATAGTTATCGTACGAGTCACCGTATCCGTTTAGGATGATGGCGTCCCTTAAGGAGCTCAAAGGTTTATTGTACTAATCCACATGTTGAGTTAGCTCAAGTACAATAATAAGGTTGAGTGGTACTACTTATGAATTAAAGATATTAATTATTTTAAGCGATCGTAATGCTCTAAATAATTAATGGACGTGCGATATCTTAAATATGGGTATTCAGTAATGGCTAAGTGCAAGCCCGACTCAACTTGGTAATAAAGGGGTAAGTCACATTTATTCTCTAGTGGCATGAATGAATGTTTATAAATTAATTTATGTTCTGGGCTGAACATAAGATAATTAATTTATTTGAGGCCAATCTTTATTCCTTGCATTTGATCCCTGGGCTGGCCCATCTAGTCCGTATTCTTGAAGAAATCGGCGCCTACCTCCCTCTATGGTAAGGATTTGATTCTCTTTATCCTATAAGGATATTATTATATTTATGGGATATGCATGGATCCTTTCCTTATGGGATTATGGTAATGCATTGTAAATATAAGGTAAGAGATAAATCAAGCTAATCCTCAATTACACATCATTGTAATTCTCGAAAATCCTATGGTTATTGGGAATATTTTCAAAATCTTAGAGAGAATAGGGTGATTTTACATGCATTCTCCATAGATTATCCTCACTCGATATTGGAGATTGGGCGGCCGAGATCTGATCAGGAAGATCAAAGCACGAGTCTCGATCCGTTCATCCCGAAGCGATTCAAAGGTAAACACGAAAACCCCTCGTGTTGCAATTAATTATATAGGTGCATGCTAGGAATATAATCAATGAATGGTGAATTAAACATCCAAGATAGATCCTCGGAGAGGTTAAAATCAGATTTCTACGGTTTTAACCGATTCTTGATTATTTAGTTAATCATCTAATTAATTAGTCGGTCGTGACAGTGGTATCGTAAGCGCTGTTTTGCTCCTGGACCTGTGAATTTTCTTTCTTTGAGCCAACCTTTTCAGTAAACCACGAGTTAAAAATAAAATGATTGTTTAAAGCTGTTCGATCCATCTCTTCACCAACCGTAAAGTAAATTATGATTTGTTTGTAGAAGTGAATGTATGTGTATATATATATATATATATATATATATATATATATATATATTGAAATTAGTTCTAATTATGGTGAATTTTGTGATGTAGTATGCATGAACATAAATGATATATGATTGTTTCGTTCACGATCGTATGGAAGTTATATTTAATTATAGGTTGGCAAGGAAGAAAGTTATAGCTCGAAAGAAGATCGATCATAGGCACTTTGGTTTAGGTAGCATCGATAGATTCTTCTCCCTTAGAATGAGAGAGGGCGGTATGGCGTTTTCTCCATCAAGATGGATGATGTGGAAATCGGTCATGAGAGCGAGGGGACCGAGCTAGATGGCTACTCCGCTTAGTACAAGCTTTACCTCCCAATTGGCGGGGATGGGCATCTGAAGTTGCTTTGGACTATGTACACCCCGATATGGAATGCAGAGTCACTGGTAATCTTGATGAATTTATGAAGCTTATTAAAAATCAATATAGGACGGTAGGAGATCCTCCACTTGCACCATACCGTCCTTTTGATCAATTCATTCCATCAGTCCACCATATTTTATCAGATATTCTAACTACAAAAAGGGATGAAATTGAACCTGAATCTCAAGAGTTTGTTGTATCTAGTCCTAAATATGAGTTCTATTATGATGATGATATCCCATTACCAATTGAGTCTCGGTGGACTTAGCTTGACACGGATCTATATGACCTTTGCGCTTTAAATACCCATCTCACCTTTGTCCCTCTTCACGAAATTACATTAGCATCGTCTTACTGATGTGATTAGTGAGTTGAACGATAATCATCCATTGGCACTTCCGGTTTGCGTCCTTTATCTATTAGTGAGATGTCCTCTATACGATCCATCTCTTCTTTTGCGGGGGCCCCTGCCTTGTTCACCGACCGTTCTCATGCTCTCGAGAAGAAGAAGACACAGAAGAAGAACCCAAGAGGATCCGGAAGAGGACCCGAGAAGAAGATATGGAGGATTAGGAGAAATGTGTTTAAATCTAGTTAGGGTAGTAAGATAGAAAAGCAAGGTAGAACTACCATTAATGACAATGAAACTAACCTATTTTGTAAAAAGTCCTTAATGAGGCAATTTTCCTATAAATTATGATATGCAATGCTTGTTTATCTTTGTTGTGATTAAGTGAGTTGTTATTAATTTTTGTTATAATTGAACTTGGTTATAATTTTAATTTCTCTTCCTTATTTTGAGATTTTATCAACTGTTGTGGAAATAATATTCTTCTTGTGTATCAGTATGCCTCGTAGACGAAGAAACCCAAGTTTGGAAGGAAGAGAAAGTGAAACCACACCCCAGAATTTTCCATACCATACATCCTCTCCACCAAACCGGAAAATTACAGAACTTTTCCTTCGACAAAACCCACCCAATTTCACCGGGGCTGGTAGTCCTGCTGAGGCTAAGGAATGGGTGCGAGTTGTTGAAAGGATATTTAAGTTCTTAGAATGCAACGACCAAGAATGTTTGTTATGCATATCTTTTATGTTGAAAGGAGCTGCAGACTTTTGGTGGGAGGCAAGACAGAAGACTCTTGCGCCTGATCAGTTGGCGAACTTCACGTGAAATCAATTCAAAGAGGAATTATATGAGAAGTTCATACCTCGAAGCTACCATAAACAGAAAGAAATAGAGTTTATGAACCTGAAGCAGGGAAGTAGAAGCGTCACGGAATATGATCGGGAATTTTATACCTTGTCGTCTCGCGCCATATAAAGTTAAGGCAGTTAAAAGATGGCGGAAAAGTTTTGATCTGACTCCGCCGAATTTCGTATCATTTGGCTGCACAACCACCGATGTCATATCTTTGAGACTTTGAATCATGCTCTGGATATGGAGATGGAGATACAGTCTGAGAAAGCCACGTACGAGTCGACATCAAATATATCGCAAAAATTTGTTGATGGCAGACCTCCTCAATCAGAGCAAAAGTGTAAAGGAAAAGGAGGTGGGAGAATAAGGGATTTTGAATAAGAAACCCTTTCAGAAGCAAGGGCCAGTGGCGTCAAGGCCATTTCGACCAACGACACCAGGCGATCGTTTTCCCTCGAATCGGTGAGGCAACCAACATGCCCACAATGCAATCGGTCACATTTGGTATCAGCAAGTCGAAGCAATACTTGCTTCACTTGCAGACAAGTGGGTCATTCGCATCCGCTTGTCCTTTTAAACAAATGTCACGGAAGAGGAGAGATCAAAGTCTTTTCGACCGATCAATCGATAAAAGCTATGACAAGCTATCACAACAACCTCGATATAAACTTCCTCCTCCACAAGCAATTTCGAGTCCGATATTACATTCCTGAGGCGCGACCTCAACCTCTTCAACTTCAATTCCAACATCAAAAGCGTATGTGTAAGCAAAAACAACCGAGAAGAGCTCGAGCAATTTAATGGTATGGCCGGTTAAAGGTGTGCCTATTATAGTTTTGTTTGATATGGAGCTTAGCATTCTTTTATTTCTATCGCATGTGTAGACAATCTTGAACTCCACATAGAACAAGCTAAAATAGGTTTCAAAGTGGTTACTCCGATTGGGTGGGGCATGATAGTTGATAAAATATATCCTAGCTTAGAGTTGGAGTTAGGATCACTCAAGCTAAGGGTAGAATCATTACATCTTCTATGCATATGGGATATAGATATTATTTTAGGCATTGATTGGTTGACAAAGAATTTGCAACAATTACGTTGTGAACAACGAGATCGCATTTCGAGCCACGGGGAAGGAACCCACTTGCTTTTATGGGATTGATGAAATGAGAAAAGATGTGCTGTGATTTGACTTTGCAAGCAAAAAAGATTGTTAAGATGTAATGAAAATCATGCTTATCTCGTGTGTTTGGAGTAAGGAAAGCAAGAAAGAAAGAAAGATTGAGGATGTGCCAATTGTTCGAGAATACCTAGGCGTATTTCGGAGAAAAGTTACAGGGGCACCGCCGGATCGACAATTAGACTTTGTTATCGATCTAGAACCGGTCGCGCGAATTTCTAAAGCACCGTATCGAATGGCCCCAAAAGAACTACAAGAGTTGAAGGTCCAATTGCAAGAACTTTTAGACTTGGGTTTATCCGACCAAGTCCGCCGCCTTAGGAAGCACCGATATCAGATGTCGAAAAGAAGGATTATACTTTAAGAATGTGTATTGATTCGAGAAGCGAATAAGGTGACATTAAAGAATAAGTATCCATTATCCCTGATCGATGATTTATTTGACCAATTGAAAGAACACGGGTATTTTCAAAGATTGATCTAAGTTCGTGGATATCATCAGTGAAAATTAAACCGTAAGATATACCCAAGCGCTTTGGGACTAGATACACGGGCTACTAATTTGTAGTGATGCCGTTTGGGTTGATTCAATGCTCGGCCAGATTCATGGACCTTATGAATAGTGTTTTCCATGAGTATCTCGATAAATTTGTATTGGTATTTATTGATGATATTTTGATATATTCTCACAAGTGAATAAGAGCATGAAATGCACTTACTGTTGGTGTTAGAAAAGTTGAGGACACAAGATTATACGCTAAGTTTAGCAAGTGTGATTTTGGTTGAAAGAAGTAAATTTTACGGGACATATAGTTTCGGTTGATGGAATAAAAGTTGATCCCGCTAAAGTTCGACAGTGCAAGAATGGAAATCGCCCACAACTCGAATGAGATTCAAGTTTTCTAGGCTTAGTGGGTATTACGGAGATTTATTAAAGATTTTCTAAAATTCAAAGCTAGCCAATGACACAATTGTTGAAGAAAGGGTAAAATTTGAATGGACTCAAGATTGCGAAGACGGTTTTCAAGAACTCGAGAAAGGCGACCTACCGCTCCCTATCTTGACAATACCGATCCAGGAGAAAGAATATACAATATACAACGATCGCCTAGAAAGCGGGATAAGATGCGTTCTCATGCAAGAAGGAAGGTTATCGTGATATGCTTAGCGATGAATTGAAGATCCATGAACACAATTATCCTACCATGATTTAGAACTACTTGCGATGGTTTATGCGTTAAAGATATGGAGACACTATCTGTATGGTTCAAAGTGTGAAATTTTTACGGACCACAAAAGTCTGAAGTACTTCTTCGAGCAAAAAGATTTAAATCTACGACAAAGAAGATGGCTCTAATTAGTTAAGGACTATGATTGCGAGATAAAATATCATCCGTGAAAAGCTAATGTCGTCGCTGATGCCTTGAGTAGGAAGAATCGAGAAGACTTGGAATTCTTTATCGGATCAAGATGAATTACTAAAGAGTTTGAAAGAATGAAGTTGGATGTAGTATTGCCTCCTCGATAATATTCAAGAAATTATAGCGGCATTAGTTGTACTTCAAGACTTGAGAGCTCGAATAGTTGAGCGCGAACTGAGACAAACAACTCGAAACATTGTGAGCAAGAATCGTAATGTAAAATATCTCGGAATATCAATGTAAGTAGAGGATAATGCGATTATGTTCGGCAATAGGATATATGTGCCTAATGACGAAGGTTGAAGAACAAAATTATGAGTGAGGCTCATAATGTTCCATATTCGCAAGCATCACGGAAGCACAAAGATGTATCAAGATCTCAAACAGAAGTTCGTGTGGGCGGGAATGAAACAAGACATTGCGTCTCACGTCGAGCGATGTTTAACATGCCAACAAGTAAAAGCTTTTACATCAAAGATCGTATGGAAAGTTACTGCCCCTGAGGCTCCTTTGAATGTAAATGGGACCATATAGCAATGGATTTTGTGACGGGATTACCCAAATCAAAGCGAGGGAATACCGTTATTTGTAATCATCGATCGATTAACTAAGAGTGCCCATTTTATTCAATCCACCTGATGTACGGAGTGAGACAAATTGGGCACAGATTTACATCGAGAGATGGTTAAACTTACATGGGGTACCGATGTCAATCACCTCGATCGAGATGCTAAGTTTACCTCTCGATTTTGGGCGAAGTTTTCAAAAAGAATGGGTGCTCAATTAAACTTCAAGACCGCGTTTCACCCGTAAGCGGATGGCACACCGAGAGAACTATACAAACATTAGTAAGACATGATCCGAGCGGTGGTGCTGAGCAGGTGAGATCAATGGGAACAGATTACGCCATTGATCGAATTCGCCTATAATAACAGTCACCAAGCTAAGATCAACATGGCTCCCTATGAAGCGCTATATGGCAAGAAGTGCAGATCACCCCTTTACTGGGATGAAGTTGGAGAAAGAAAGATTCTTGGCCCTGAGGCGATAGAAGAAATGGTCCAGATAGTACGACAAATAAAGAAAAGTATGAAAGAAGCCCAAGATAGGCAAAAATCTTACGCTGATAATTGTCGTACAGAATTGAATTTTGATGTAGGAGACAAGGTCTTTTTGAAGGTTTGCCCTCTCAAAGGAGTTCATCGTTTCGGCGTAAAAGGGAAACTCAAGCCACGATTTATTGTACCTTATGAAATACTAGAAAGGATTGGACGATGTAGCATATAAATTAGCTGCTACCACTAACCGCTAATGTACATGATGTCGTCCACGTTTCAACTCGGAAGTATGTGTATACGATCCAAAACACATCCTTCATTATGATGAAATAGTTTCGAAGCGATTTAAGCTATGAGGAAAACCGAATGCGATGCGGGTGGAAGGAGCAAAGCTAAGAATAAAGTTATTCCTTTAGTAAAAGTTCAATGGAAACATCATGGTCCATAAAGTGGCGTGGGAACTAGTTGAACTAATGAATGGTAAGTACTCAATTGTTTAACAAGGTACTAAATTTCGAGGACGAAATTTTTTTAAGAGGAGGAATGAGTAACCAAAATTTTTAAGTCTTAATTAGAACCTAATTAGGTATAATTAGGGCTTAAAAAGTAGTTATTTCTTAAAGATTTATAAAAGTGCATAATAGATTATTAAGTGATAGAATTCGATTAATTCCTAATCGGTAGAATAGAAATTAGAAGAAATAGAGATTATTTATAAATGAATTTTATTATGATGAAATGTGAGATATGTGATTATTATCAGGTGTGTTTGAATGAAAGATTTAATTAAATAGGAATGTGCTAAAGAAATGCATTAATTATTTTCTATATGAGGAATTAATTATGAAATGAGATGAATTATTATTCAAGCTATTAAATAGCTTGAATAAATTTATTTTATTATTATCTAGTGATAAAGGAATTATTTTTCATTATTTTCAAAATTTATGGAGTTTAAGCATAACTATTTGAATTTTTAACATATGAAAGAATTTAATTTATATTCATGTGAATTTAATTCCAATAATGGAATAATTGTTTTGGAAACTTATATTAGTGAGAAATCATAGTTTTGGCTATTAAAATATACTAATGTATAACATTAGTAAATTTAGAAATATAATTATAAATTTTTAAATTTGTGTAATAATAACGAAATGAATATAAATGTACATTTAATTACACATATACATTCTAGAAATTTACAAATGGCATAAGATCATCTTCGACATTATTTCCTCCCCACTTTTCGGCACTCACACACACTAGCACACGAAAATTTTTTTCTTTACACTTTTAATCCATATTTAAGTGGAGAATTAATAGCAATCACTTCAAGGAATGTAATTACCTTTGTTTAAGTTAAATTTTGTGATTTAAATTGATTGAATATGATGTCTCTACCTATCAATGATTTTCGAAAATTATGTGATAAATTTTAAGGTTGAATTGTTTAATTTTAGCTATGTTTATTGATTTAATTATGCTTATTATGAATAATTAACATTTATCTATGGTTTTAATTCTTTCATTTCCTAAAGTTGGTGAATTAAAGTATTGGTGATGAACCTAATTTTGTATGTGAAGTATGTGTTGTGATTTAGTTAAATTAAGTATTGATTGCGTATATCATGTCCCCTTATCTCATATATAAGTTAGATCATACGATTGTGTAGAAGATCACGGAAGTGCAATATGATTGGTCGAAGCTTAATGAGATATAAAAGTTCCAGTGAGACGACAGGAGCGAGTTGTCGGTACATAATTTGCGGTATAGATAAGTGACTTGACTTGGTTGCTTGTCTATGCTAGTGCGTCTCCGGCGTATTGAAGGATCACGGTGAGATGAGTTCTTGTCGTAGTCGTGAAGAACGAGATCTCGGTGACTACGATGATCTAAACCTCGATAAGGTATTAGATGAGTATGAGTTCTTGACCGTCACTTTGACTTGTTATGGGTGAGGTTATATGTTCTAACCAATATGCATCTTGGGTGGTGGCGGTGCTTGTATGTCATGCTAGTTATGCATGTCGGTCGTAGTATCGGTTTAGGATGATGGCGTCCCTTAAGAACTCAAAGGTTTGTTGTACTAAACCTGCGGTTGAGTTAGCTCAAGTACAATAATAAGGTTGAGTGGTACTCTTGGAATTAAAGATATTAATTATTTTAGCGATCGAATCTATAAATAATTAATGGACGTTCAATATCTTAAACACGGATTCGTAATGTCTAAGTGCAAGAAAGCTCTCGTCGGCATTTATTCTCTAGTGGCATGAATAAATGTTTATAAATTAATTTATGTTAAGGGGTGAACATAAGATAATTAATTTATTTGAGGCCCCATCTTTATTCCTTGCATTTGATCCACAGGTGGCTTATCCGGGCCGTAAGCTAAGCAAAATCGGTAGCACCTATGCTCTCAAGGCAAATTTGATTCTCTTTATCCTATAATGATATTATTATATTTATGGGATATCATAGATCCTTTCCATATAGGATTATGGTAATAATCCTTTCCGTAAAAGATTATGGTAATTTTATATGGGATTATGGTAATTTCCATATAGGATTATGGTAATTATAAATATGAGGTAAGAGATTAAATCTATGTGAATGATTAATAATCATCATCATAATTTTGAGACTCCATTGTTCTTGGGAGAATTTTCGAAAAAGTGTAGAGAGGATAAAGGTGATTTTAGAAACATTCTCCATAGATAAAGTCCTCGCTCGGCGTTGGAATTGGGCGCGGGATATAGTCGAGGAAGGTCAAAGCACGAGTATCGATCCATTCGCCTCGGCAGTTGGTAAACACGAGAAAACCGTGTTGCGATTAATTATATAGGTGCGTACTAGGTATATAATCAATGTATGGTGAATTAAACATCGAGATAGATCCTCGGGAGAGATAAACCTTAGTTTTCCACCTTCATGTGTAACTTTCCGTATTTTGAGGGATTTTGGTAGAGTTCTTCTTTCCTTTGTATCTAGAAGCCCTGCAATAATAGAGCTTGCCTCGAGTTTTTATTCCCAAATATTTTGAGTTGGTTGCTCAAATATCAGTTGTTCTGTTATTCACCGGACGGCACTTAAGTCGCGGTCTTCATCCCTTTCATACGTGTATGTCGAGCTGCAATTCTTCGGCATCCTCTTTTGTAATAGCGCAAATTCTTTTCGACCAATTGAGACGCTTGGTGTCTGCTTTGCCCGTCGCCATAATTTTCCTCGCTGAGGGGTGGTCGCTTGTTTTCGACAAATCTAGCGGGGTGGTATTGTTTATCACCTCGTCGTGGTTTAAAGTAAGCGAGTCAAAATCAGTGACGGAGAAGTTAACTTCTTTGTCGGTTCGATGAATCCTCAGGTTCGTCCAATGGAGTGGCGGATGTGGCCATAGATGGCGGCGACGTGGCTAGATGAGTCTTTGGAAGAGGTGGCCTTGTTGATGGAGTTTTCTGGTAGGGCTTGTCATTGAGTGAGCCTTATGATCCTGCTACCCATGATGGCCGGTGAAGGTGAGGCCCCTTAACATTTCGACTCTTTGATTGATTTTTGCTTTATGTTCTAACTCGGCATTTATTTTATCTTTGCGGTGAACTTCCTTACTTGAAGAAGAGGAAGAGTCGAGTCGATCTCGAGCCCTCCGTGTGCTTGAAGGTTGTGGCTAAAGTCTCTTGAGAGGGAAGAGGTGGTGAAGTCGCGCTGCCCGTGCGCGTCTCGCATGCAACAAGGAGGCGTATTCCACTCCTACAAGCGATGTAGGCTGATAGATCGTCGGTACCGGTGCATGTTGGTCCTTCCCGATCTGATGCAATTGTTTGCACATCACAAGTTAAGTGATGTATTTGTTTGACATGGTTGTCTTTGTCACGAGGGGCCAAGATACATGGCGGCCGAACTGCCGGATAGCGGCGTCCGCCCAATTGTGAATATCTGGACGCCGTCGTCCGGTTCGGCCGGTGGCTCGTGTCGAGAGGATTTGGAGGAGAGAGGACCTCGCCGTCACGAGGTGGCCGAGGGCGAAGAGCTCGGGATGCGGACGAGGCTAACGGCTTTGGCGGTGATCGGCGGTGAAGGCGGCGGTTGGCTGTTGAAGAGGTGGAGCTTTGCTAGGTGTAGGGAGGCGGGTGGTGGCAAGGGCTTCTCGCGCCTTTCGGAGAGGCTATTTTGTCGGAGGTTCTCGGGCTGGCGGCGAGGTTGGTGGGGTCCTTAATGTCTTGGCGTGTGACCTCGATGAAGTTGTCGAGGATTACGGTTTGGATAAGTCAATGCGGGTATGAGGTGTTGGAGAATGAGGCCTGCTACAAGTGTATGCCGAGGTCTCGGCGGCTGAAGAACTTGCCGTTGTGGAGAGAGGCGGCCTCCTCTTGACACTACATTGCGGCTGAGTCGATCGGTGCTTCTTTCGATGGGACGTCGTGCTCAAAGCTATTATAGCCGATCGCTAAGGGCCGGGCGGTGTTATAGGGCTGGCTACGGAAGTTCGGTGGGAGGCCGAGGAGGTGCGACTGAAGGCTGAGAGGTTAGGGAGGAGGCAGGAGGTGCGACTGAAGGCTGCTAGAGGTCGATTGATCCTCCTTTTTGTAGATAAAATGTACTTACGGCATCATTAGGATGTCGGTTTTGACGATGGATTAAAGGCTTGAATAAAATCTCTAATTTTGTTGAAGAACTTACGCTGTTTTGTCTTGATTTCTGAGCGTGTTGATATATCTCCTTGGCTTGACGGATCAAAATTTTTGAACCAAGGCTCTCCGAGCAAAAGTCGAGGTCCTTCACGGAAGAAAGCGGTGGGCCATGTGCGGGAGGAAGCGATGTGAAGTTCTTAGCCCTTTCGAGAAATTTGTGAGCTTACTCGGTTTTAGAGTTGGAGGAGAAGCTCGAGATCGCGAAGGATGATGCGAATCGGTTCTTGAGACACGCGAATCTGAGGCGATTGATCGCGTGGTGGTGGAATGACTATCTTCGAGACCCGAGCAAAGTCTTAGAGATAGCAGCCGTTGTTGAGCTACGGACATGAGGTATGGTGGGACTCTGCGATTTTAGGGCGGTTGCCGACACGAGAAAAATAAGTCTGTACTGGTATTGTAGCTCGTCATCCACACTCGAGAGGGTGTGATTCATTGCCAAGGCTTCTCCTAATCTTGAGGCCTCGGCCCAGTACTAGGATTGTAGATAGGTTTTCTCACGGGTTTTATGCCGAGGGCGGTAGTTGTCAGTGGTAGGGGTCAGACGGCTAGACATGGAGGTGGTGGCGGAGCTCTGGTGTCGATCGAGGACGGGGTGGGGTAATGGTAGGGTGAGCATAGATGAGCTGCTAAACGCTTGATTTTCTAGAGATTGTCTTAGCTTTTCCGGCCTCACGGTCCTTCATCGTCCTCGTAATGAGTTGTATATTTTGGAAATAAGAACAAATTTTCTTTGCGCGTGTTGATCTTTCCTTTTCATCAAACATTGTACATTTATCCTCGTAATAAATTAAGGTAATTCATCTTCAAAATAAGCGGTGGTTAAAGTATTAAGCGAAGGTATTCGTCCTTGAAATAAGCGAAGGTAGTTCGTCACCGTATTAAATGAAGGTATTAAATCCTCAAAATAAGCGAAGGTAGTTAGTCGCCGAAATAAGCGAAGGTAGTTAGGTCCTCGTATTAAATGAAGGTAGTTCATATACGTATTAAGCAGATGTATTCATCCCGAAATAAGCGGTATAGGTTCCTTATTGTCGAGAGTGTCGATATGGGTGGTCCCACTGGCGTTTATTTATCGTCCTCTTTGAGGTATTTATCATCCTCCTTAGAGGGTATTTTATATTGGGAAGAGGTTGTATGCATAAGTGACAAATGAAATATCTGGTGAGCATATGAGTAAATAAAGAAAGATTTTATTAATGAAACACGGCGTGACAACGAAAGGGACTTGAAGACACGACCTAACAAGGTAAATGAACAATTTTTCTTTTGACACTATCAGAAAATATCTCTTGAGATGAATGATGGGTGCCACGTATGAGGTATTTGCTCACCGGGATAAATGGCGACTTATATGACCCTTTAAAGTACTTCTTCAACTCGGTATAGTCGCTCCATGTAGCTTCTAACTTGCCGAGCTTTGCTGCTTCTTCCGTTATTTTGAAGTGAGTCGCTATTTGGAACTACTCGGGTTTGACCTGGTTAAAACCGAGCTACTTATTGTCTTGCAAGAGCTTCTCTAATGTGAGGTCTCTCTTATCTTCTAGCGAGATCCGGTCGGTTTCGTGATTACCACATTTGCTCGGTGAGAAATGGATGATGCGGGGCTCGGCGTACCGATTTTTGGGATTCTTGCCTCGGTTCCATTCGCCAAAGCGTAGGGTGTTTCTCCATTCGATGTCCGGGTGTTATGCGGTATGACCATAAGACTTTGGTAAATTTTTCACAGATTGCCTTTCACTCGGTCGGCGAGTTTGAGTCCGCCACGATTGTCCCTTGGTGACTTCGGTTTGGCCATTTGCGAGGATGGGCCTGAGGGGTGAATTTTGTTGAATCTGAAGCTCTTGACACCACTCTTTGAAGAGCTTATCACGTATTTGTGTCCCATTATCGAAACAAGGACATGGGGATGCGAGCGATACAATATTTTCGAGACAAAATTGAGGCGTTTTTGCTTGTGATTTTCACCGAGGTTCGAGCAGCGGCTTTGAGTAGTCGATAGCAACAATCGAGGCGAAAAACTACCACGGAGCTTTACATAAAGGGCCCACAATATCAATCCCTATTGCATGAATGGCCAAGGCTTTTGCATCTTGTGAGTCGGTTTGAGGTAGCCTCGGCATATTTCCATGAATTTACTTGAGACACTTCTTTCTGGTCGATTAGTCTTGGAACATTGTTGGCCAATAGTACCCCATGCATGACTTTCTTTGATAGCGGGGTCTATAGCTTCATGATCCTCATGTCTTACTCTTAATGCGTATTCAGCTCGGTTCGGACCCGACACCTTAGGAGAATGGAATATGATTTCGTAGAGAATTCGGCTCATTATGTATAGATTTGCTCAAGATTTTCCTAGCCTCGAGTACATCGTGAGTAATTAGCCCTTCTCAAATATTGGCAGATAAGTCGTCCATTAGGCTCTTCATGAGACTATGTTGACTTCGACATCGGCGTCGTCGATATACATTTTGGACTTCTTCCTTTGGCGGGCTCATTGATGGCTAGTTTTGCTTAAGGTGTCAATTGGGCTATTACATTTCCCTTGGGATCACGAACCAGCTGGAAGTATGGGAAAGATTGTTGTATGCTTTTGGCTTTCAAGGTATTTCTTCGTCCTGTTGCCTTTAACCGTCTTTCCCAACATATGAACTATGACACGAGAATCGTGAACTTGCATAGCTCGTGTTTGAAGGCTTTGAGTCGGTGAGTCCTGCAATTAAGGCCTCGTATTCCACTTTATTTGAAAGCTTTGGGCAGTGAAGTCCTGCAATTAGGCTCGTATTCCACACGTTATCGTATTTTGAATGTAAGCGAAGTGCGTGGTGATCTCTTGGCCATCGGTCCCAAAAGCGAATCTTGCCCTTCCCGTTTTAAACTCCATCCACATAGATTTACCGGCAATTCTGGATGCTTCCTTGATGGGTTCAACCGGCATGCGAGGTAGGCTCGGTGGGTTCGGCTTCTACGTGAAGTTAGACCTTGATGAAGCGAGGACAAAAAGAATAAGCGTTACCCATTCGATTGCCAGCCATAATTCTCACGAAACTTGGCTTTATCGATACTGCAAAGTGGATGATCGGTGATAACTTATGGGATGTGCATGGAAGTAGGGCGTAGTCTTCTTGCCGCGTTACTAATGCCAAGCGAGCTTCTCGAGGTTGATATCTAGTTTCGGCCGCTAAGTCTTTCGGTGATGAAATACGCGGGGAGTTGGCGTCGTCTCGCGCACTTGGTTTCATCAGTCGCGGTATAGGAAGAGACTTCCTCGCCGGAGACGGATAAAGAGTTTGGGGGTTTTGAGATCTTCAAATCCTTGTGTTGACAAATGAACTGGGGCCTTTTGAGAATCTTGAAAATGGGGTTGTACTCATGACTTTTGAAAGAAAGTGGCTCGGTCTGACTATCTGGCCGTCAACTTATGCGCGTCGTGGATGGTCTTGGCACCTTCATCTCCAAAATGGTTTGAACCTTGAGGCGGGTTGGCTTTTAATCTTTCTTGTGAAACCCACCCAATTTTTCGGGCGAGCTGCGAATGTACACTTTTGGGGGTTTAACTTTAGGTTTACTACAGTAAGCAGAAACGATCCAGTCGACAGCATGTAGCTTCTCGCTACTCTTGTGATGATGTCATACACCTCCTCCATTTTGACCGATGTAGGTGAAATATCTTGTCCACCGTTCTTTGATAGGTGGCCTGCATTCTTGAGTTCGAATGTGTGCAGTCCACTATTCCTAAGACGGATTAGCATGGACTATTATTACTTGGGCGAAATTAAGAAGCGTAACAAGAAAATGGGATATTGAATTGCGGTATATATCGAGAAACTTCTAGAACTTCATAGCATTTGAGTTTGGACCATAACATACATATGAGAGACTAGACCATTAGGTATTTAACAATGGGTTCAAGCGATCGAAGGAAATTAGTTCTTTACTCAAAACATAACTTATTGTTCTTCGTGAGGAAAACATGTGAATTACACATATGATGTGCACTCAGTACTAACTTTCAGTGAATAAAGATTCATCTTGTTCGACAACTGCTCATATGCAGCTCGACTGCGCGTTTAAAACAAACATGCGGTGAGTACAGAATGCACTCGATGGACTTATGCAAAACATTTATCATAACATTGAATTACAACGCCCCATTAGTAACACGCGAGGTTTTATTTGAAATGCTGTGCTTACTAAACATTTTCTTTCATTTTCATAAACTTGTGGCGGGACATATTTTACTGTCTTGATCCATATCACGTCTCATATAACATCATCTTGCTTGCGTAGAAGGCCTCCTTCCATAGACCTTGTATGGGCGAACAAACCTTCGGCCTACGATCGCGTGGCGGTGAGCAAACCTTTCGACAAGTGCGGTTACCATTAGTGTACACGTTAATCCTAGCGGGAATTGTCCTTCGACATGGGATCGGTCGATTTCATTCATAGTTGGTGGCGAACGACAAACTTCATTATCATTCGTAGTTGGCGAACCAACGATAGGATCATACATAAAACATAAACATTTTGGGCGTATAATTATATAACATTTCATCATCATTTCTCAAGAAATCATCGTAAATAAAGACTTTTCATTTGAAGAAAGTATTATAAATAAAGCATTTGTCATTTAGAAAAAGCCTTTTGATATATACTTTTAGCAATATGGCGTACTTTTCCTTTCTTAACACATTACCTTGGTACTTAACGCTACGTAAAAGAAAGGTTTAGTACTTCATTTGGTTCTTGGATAGCGTCGATTATCATCACGAACTAGATAACTTTTTATCTTAGGATTTTGCATAATCATTAGTGAATAAGAATATAAAATATCTCGATTTGGTTCCACAGTGCGTAGTGGAGCTACTAAGTCTAAATCCATTATATACTTCTTATTTATTCTTAAGCTTGGGGACAAGACATTAATTCCATAGAACCACATTAAAACTCTAAGTCTCGTTTCATTTTGTATCATTATACATTCAACTATTCGGATAAAACCATATTTAACTAGGCATAAATCACAACTACGTGCGATAATCATAACTCTACGCACACATGCTCGAATATTAATAACAAACTATTCTTGATTTCTCACGCAACTAAGCAAGCGTCGATCAATTTCTTCGAACTTTAATCCTTTACTCATTATATATTGTCTAACTCATATGTCACTTTACATTTTAGTATAACATTCGGTATCCTCGAGCGGTAACTTTAGATACATGACATTTTTAGGAAAATACATAACATACCGGAATTATGATAAATTTATATGTCATACTAGATATATCTAGAATCGGATATGTAATATTTGACAAGATCGGATAATCGAGCGTGGAGCTTTAGATTTTCGATGACAGGTTTTATATCTAATCGTGCGAAAAATTCCCAATTTAATTCTATATGCTAGTGAGCCTTGTATATCTGAAGTCACTTTATTGATAAAAATCGAAAATCGACTATAAGGCTTTAAAAATGAGCAAAAACAACCTAATAACTTTTAACCATATTCATAATCTAGCATATATAAGGTATCTGAACAACATTAGTTCTCGACTTCTAGCATTTGGTATCATCTCTATTTTTAATACATTTCAAAAATAAATACACAAATACAACATGCCAAACTTAAATTTTAAACCATAGGAATGTAGGTAATGGCGAGACTAACCTTAGTATCGGTTCGGTTAACGGAAGATCGAAAATGAGGCGGTGAAATAAGGATTGAAGTGGAAAGTTATTTTCTTTTGTTCTTTCTTGTAGCATACGAAATGAAAGTGAAAGTAAGCGATTTGATTACGTAACTTGACATTGCATTTACTTCTTTTTTTTTTTAAAAACACACGCAACCACAACATGACATGCACCGTAACACACACACTCTTACACCCTTACACATACTATATATATACATATATCGACACACAATTTAATTGACACCTAATTACCATATATATAATATAATATTATATATATATTATAACTTTGATTAACTTTTTCATACACTAGCGTACATATATATATATTTTATTTTCTTTTTGTCTTTTTTGTCTTTTTCTTTTTCTTTTTCTTATTTCACTATATATGTATGTATATATATACATTACAATAGTTTAAAATCATATGGGATACGTCCCAAAATCTTGTCGACTTACATAATTCTTATACATATGTAATTTCATAATATTTTATTATTATTCTGATGCAAATCCTAATTTCAAATTAGGTTCATTCTAAACCAAGTTTAGATGGTGGGGTATTACATTCTCCCTTCTGAAATTCGTCGAAATTTACATAGCTCTAGAAGAGTTCGGGATATTTCTCTTTCGTTTGATCTCTAGTTCGTATGAAACCTTGCCCATGGTGTCTCCATAAAACTTTTACAGCGATATTGATTTGTTTCTTAATTTTTGTATCGTTGGTCTAAGATAACTTGGGCTTTTCTTCATAACTCATATCAGGATCGAGGTGATATCGATTACGATGGATCACATGGTTTGGAGTGGTATCGTCTTGCCGGTTGCGATACATGGAACACATTGTATGCGTTCCCAAAACTTGGTGGCAACACTAACGTACTCTTGAGGCTATCTTTTCTAATATTTCATAGGGCCCTATAAAGCGTGGTGCGTAGCTTGCCTCTTACTCCAAATCTACGATTCCTTTGATGGAGAAATTTTCATAAAACTTTATCTCAACATCAAATTGTAATTAGTTCTTGGTTCGTGACATCGACTTACATCATCTTGGGCCTCCTTTAACCTTTGTTTGATCGATGGACTAATTTAATCATTTAAGTCTTGTGTCGGTCCAGACTTTTCTCTCCCATCCCGGTAAAGTGGTGATCTACCTTTTCCATATAATGCCATATGGTGCCATGCGATTGTTGACGAATTCTTATTATAGGCAGAATTCGATGGCAGTAGTACATACTCCCGGCTTTCACCTCGATCTAACACGTGTAACATATCTTGAGTATGAATTGTTCTTTCAAGTGACCATCTGTTTGTGGGTGAAAAGTTATCTTGAAGTTCAATTTGTTCCGTATTCGCTTTTGTGGCGATCGAAATCTAAGTAAATTTTGAATCTCTATCGTGTGATTGATTTTGGCGCCGTGCGGGCGTTGCAATTCACGAGCGTATAGTTGAGCCCGACTTGTCAGGATCCGTAGATAATCGAAATTGGTATAAAATGAGCATCTTCGTAAATCTATCTATGATTACCCATATCGATGTGTTCCCTCGTTTGATCTTGGTAAGCGGTCACAAAATCCATTGTAATGTCATCCATTTCCATTTAGGTATTTCAAAGGTTGCGACTTCCCATAAGGTCGTTGATGTAAAGCTTCACTGTTGACATGATGGCGGCGTTCGATGACAACTACATCTCTTTTCATTCCTTCCGCAAAATTTCTCTTTTAAATCTTGGTACATTTTGTGCTTCTGGGTGAAGCGGTGTAAGGGGTGTTATGAGTTTCGCTCAAAATTTCATTTTTAGCCTTCGTCTTGCGGACACGCATTCATCCAACATGATTGCATTATCATTGCTTCTTAATAGTCCTTTAGCTTTTTAATCCTTATTTTCATTCTCATCTTTTCTAATTTCGTCATTCCTTTGTGCATAAATTATCCTTCCTTTGGTCGGTAGCAGCGGTGAGTGTTGCAATCGGACTGTTATTGTTTGAGATGCTTGATACTTCTATATTCGTTCGTTTAAATTCATCGATGAATCTCTCCTCTTCTATAAGGAGACATCCCAACTTGGATTGAGTTTCGACTTAAGGCATCGACCGATACATTAGCCTTTCTGGGGTGGTAATTAATCTAGTAATCGTAGTCCTTTTCGATTCGAGCCATCTTCTGCGTCGTGTTGGTCTCTGCTCGAAGTACTTCAAACTTTTGTGATCGTGAAGATTTCATCTCGCTCCATAGAGATGGTGTCTCCGGATCTTGAGGGCACACATGCTATGACTAGTTCCAATCATGGGTGGGATAATTTATTTCATGTGGTCTAAGTTGTCGGGATGCATAGCGATCGCCTTCCTTTGCATCACCACACTGACCTAGTCCATTCTTTGATGCATCTGTATGGCAGTATATTCCTTATCGGTTGGGCGCTATCTTGGCGATGTAGTTAGTAATTCTTTGAGTTTAAAACTCGTTTCACGTTCGTAGTCCATCTAAATTTGATTCCTTTAAAGTAGGCTGTGTCATTGGCGCACTATTTTGGAGAAACCTTGATAGAATCTTGATAGTAACGATCTAGAAAACTTACGATCTCGTTTGGAGTGGTTGGTGATTTCCATTTTGTACAATTTTCACCTTAGTGGGATCCCTTTAATTCCCAGGCGACCTGATATGTCGTAAAATGTCACTTCGCTTGACCCAAAGTCGTACTTGCTAAATTTGGCATAGAGTTCCTCATTAAGCGTCGCAAAATTATTCTTAGATGCTCTTCATGTCCCCGTCCTTTAAATAGATGAGGATATCATCTATAAATACCGAACAAATTGTCTAAATAAGGATGGAATACTTTGTTCATAAGATCCGTGAACAAATTATTGTTAATCATCTATAAATATAGTGATCATATCTTGTTAATTCTTCAGACCGATGGATGGTATTTGTTCTTTAGTTGTTAATTTCTATTTAACTCTAGTGTAATCTATGCACATCGCTCAAAAGTACCGTCTTTTCCGCGAGCGATGCGGTCTTGACCTCTAGATCAATTGTAAACTCAATACGCCTATTAGGCGGTAAACCCGACAATTCTTTAGGAAAGACATCTTTAAACTCCCGCAACTAGTATATCTTCTAAATCTTCGACTTGACTTCTCCATTTAGATAAACAAGGAAAGCTTGGCATCTACCTTGTTCATCATTTTCTTGCTTGGATCGCGGATATAGGTATTCTATTTCCATGTTAATCCCGTGAAAACTAGTAGCATCCATTCGAAATTGGAAAGAAATCTTCGTTTCGTTCACGAAATGGTGGCATAACTCTCATGACAGACCATTCCTAATATTATATCAACGTCCACATTGGTATGACATATAAGTTGTTAGCTAGAACCTTAAGTGATCATATGTTGACTCTAGTTCAAGCATGTATGTGCTTGTTGTAATTCCATATCGGTGAAGAAATTTTCATAGCTTTATATATGGTTACGAGTTAAGTTCTAAAGCATCTATGCATGCGCTGCGATAAAATAATGTGAAGCACCGTGTCGAACAAAATTATAATAGGTATGTTGAGGTTTCCCATACACCGAGCTTCCTGGTTTTGTTAGATTCATTTTTGGTGCGAGCATAGGCTCAATGCGTGGTGTCCCTATCATCCGGGTAAACATCCATCTCGTTTATCCATATCATTTCCACTAATTTTATCATGCTTCGCGCAAGGCCTCACTGTTACCTTGTTGCGTCATCGCGGTTTATCCTCGACATTGTTGCCTCGACGATCTCTTCTTGTCGTAGAGATCGTATGATATCCGTCCTATCATCAATTCTTAATTGATCTGAATGATTCGGTTCCTTTTCTTCTACTATCAATCTTAGGAATATCCATAATCTTCATTGTTTAACTAAGTATTTTAGCACAAGTTAAAATCCTTTGTCCCTTTGGGGATGTCGATTTTGCCTTAGGCGTCGTATAACTTCACTCTTCTTGACATTCTATGTTTGCTTTATTTCAATGTCGGTGTGACATTCCACTTTATTTGTCATCGTATATAAGTGAGGAACAAACTTCCCAATTAACTTCGTCTTAAGTCTTTCCATGTGAATCTCTTCCTTTGTTCCTTGAATGTATTTTCCTTACAAACTTCTCTAGAAGTTGTTTTGTGATAAATTTCAAAACACACAAGAATGCATTTATATACATGTAACTTAGAGTACCGAACGCCGTCTCGAATAATGAATCAACGTGCTTCTAAGGAATTACCTTACTTATCGTGGTCGGTGATTACGACTTATATCGTCTTGGGCTATCTCATAGCAGGCTCGTAGTTTAATTTCTCAATTCTTGTCCCGTTTTCTTGATCATGATGTCGAAAGTCATATTGTTTTCATTATACTTTGGTTCTCACTTCGAGTTAAAGCGTCATTGTTGTCATATAATAGTGCGGTGATGCACTTATGTACCATAACTTAAGTCCAGAATATAAGTGCCTCATTACCGTAATCGTTGGGTATATTCTCCATACTTGATTTAAATACTAAGGCTAGCTTACATTTACACTTCTCAATATTTATGATTCATCAATCTCATTATCATTGGTTTTACTATAGCCTCAAATACTCGAAATTAATTGTATCAGCATAATAATTCTAAGGGTTGAGGTATAAGCGATATACTTGGCGAGATGTTATCATTCACTTACATATCCATAAAAATTAGTCTAGTCCCTCCATACTTTAGACATGTCCAACCTACTAACGAGTGCTTGGGGCGATCGACTATCTTAAAGATAAGTTGCGATATCTTTTGTTATAACATAATAAGGAGGTTATTTTCCAGAATATTCTATACTTTCTTTTACTTCTACTCTAGCACTCAATGTTAAAGAGTATCTAGTTCATAACTTTATTGTCACTCTCAAGGTGGTGTAACTTCCTTGTCATCGATGTCTGGAAAACCATTAAAGGTCGTCGTATCTATGTGTATCATAGGGAAAATATATCTCGCCTCATCGAGGACTTACGTACATCATAACTTGATGTATATCATTTACTTATCGAAAACTTAGGTGACAAGATAAGTCGACCTACATCATACTTATCGGTTTAGAGTTGAAGAAAACTCATCATGACAACTCACAGAGGTTAGGGTTCACAATTGAAGATGACAACTTTTAAAGTTTGAACCAATATGTTCTTTAAGGCTGAATAATGGGAATATAGGGTCCGAATACCAAAATAGCGACTCTTGAGATGTCTTTGGTCATATGGGCTAGCCAGGACCCGTCACAAATACTTCTCGGTCATATGAGGCTTGGTTTGAAGGACGCTTTATGAAATTTTCTGGTTGTAAACTTCTTTCACAAGTGAGAAACTCAGTGATTTCTCGGTTGAAACTAGATCATAGAGTTAAACTCGATGACAAAACATGGTTAATGAATAAAATTGAAATCTCATATAACTCGTAATGGGTCATCATAAATTGTAAGGGTTATCAACATACCACAAACATACATTTCAAACTCTACTCATACTCTTGAAAAACCGATTCTCCAATTATCGTCGACTCTGCACCACGCGTGGTTTCTCGTTCTGTGTAAACCACAACACTAGACTCGGTGATTCTTTTTCATATCTCTATTCGATTTTAACGAAAAGTCGTAGTCGATTTAGAGTTCGTCGCATGTGAACATCGAAAGGAAAGACTATACTCGTGTCGCGATCGTATAGTGACATTCATCGTCTCAAAATCATCATTCGATTCGCCATCATCGTTTCCATTTACGCTCTTTTAGACTTTGTTCTCGTCTTTCAACTCGTGTTATTCTTTTTGATCCTCGCTTTTTGTTCTCATTTCCATAGTCAACTTTTTTCTCATGGTGGAATAAAATTCTCATAGTTAAATCTTTCTATGTTAACTTTCATAAAAGGGATCATGCGTCTTAAATAGTCTATGTTCTTTTGGGATAACATATTCATTGTCATAAACAACATGTAATTGAAAGAATTTAAACATTGATATGAGAACTTCGTTTATAACAATAATTCTCATTGAATTCACAATTCAAAATTTCACTGACATATCGATGTGACACTTTCTCATATATTGTCATTTTCCTCATATCTCTTTCTTTCACAACATAAAACATCATTTTAACATTTTCATAACTTTCACTTCAACCATTTCCCATAACTTTCATTTCCTTTAAAACATCATTTCAATCATCATTTACAACTTTCATTCTCAACCATTTCCACCTTCAAACTTTTCATTTCCAAAGCAGAGAAAATCATTTACCTCGTTCGGTTGAGCTTGATGTGATGGATGTTGAGCACGGTCGGTGACCTCAACAGTCTGAGTGACTCAATCTAGACTTAACTTTGAAGGAATTTTGGGATTCGAGGCAACTGCTCACGATACCACTTTATGTGACCTTTATTCCTAAGGACGGATTAGCATGGACTATTACTTGGGCGAAATTAAGGCGTAACAAGAAAATGGGATATTGAATTCAGTATATATCGAAACTTCTAGAACTTCATAGCATTTGAGTTGGCAACCATAACATACATATGAGACTAGACCATTAGTATTTAACAATGGGTTCAAGCGATCGAAGGAAATGGTTCTTTACTCAAAACATAACATTGTTCTTGCGTGACATGTGAATTACACATATGACGATGTGCACTCAGTACTAACTTCGTGAATAAAGATTCATCTTGCTCAACTGCTCCTTCGCGTCCACGACTCACTGCATTTAAAACAAACATGCGGTGATGGTACAGAATACACTCGATGGACTTATGCGAAAACATTTATCATAACATTGAATTACCTTGCCCATTAGTAACACACGAGGTTTTATTTGAAATGCTCGTCTTACTAAACATTTTCTTTCATTTTCATAAACTTATGCGGCGGACATATTTTGTCTGTATGATATGATCCATATCGTATCATAATCTTGCGCCATAGAAGGCCTCCTTCCACGAGATGATTGTAATGAAGCCGAGCAAACCTTCGGCCTACGATCGCGTAATGGTGAGCAAACTAACTTCAAGATGCGATTACCATTAGTGTACCGTTAATCCTAACAATTGTCCTTGACATAGGATCGAATTCGATTTCATTCATAGTTGGTAGCGAACCGACAAACTTCGTTATCATTCATGGTTGGCGAACCCGACAGATAGGATCCATACATAAAACATAAACATTTTGGGCGTATAATTATATAACATTTCATCATCATTTCTCAAAAATCATCGTAAATAAAGACTTTTCATTTCGAGTATTATAAATAAAGCGTTTGTCATTTTAGAAACGATATATACTTTTAGCAATATAGTACTTTTCCTTTCTCTTTTACATTGCCTTAGTACTTTACCTTCGTAAAAAGGTTTAGTACTTCGTTTGGTTCTTAGATAACGTCGATTATCATCAATGAACTAGATAACTTTTAATATCTTGGGATTTTGCATAATCATTAGTGAATAAGAGATATAAAATATCTCATTTTGGTTCACTTGGAGGTAGACTAGTCTCGTCCATTATATACTTCTTAAGCTTGGGGACAAAACATTCATTAACATAGAACCACATTAAAACTACAAGTCCTCGTTTCATTTTTGTATCTGTATCATTTTTCAATAGGATAAAACCATATTTAACTAGGCATAAATCATAACTACGTGTGATAATCATAACTTTCACGTGCACACGTGCTCAAATATTAATAATATTCTTGATTTCTCACACTTAACTAAGCAAGCGTCGATCAATTTCTTCGAACTTTAATCGTTTACATTTATATTGTTAACTTTCGTATGTCGCTACATTTAGTATAACATTTACGGTATCCTCGAGCAATGACTTTAGATACATGACATTTTGGAAAATACATAACATACCGAAAATTATGATAAATTTATATGTCGTACTAGATATATCTAGAATCGGATATGTGATAATATTTGACAAAACAAGATCGGATAATCCGAGCGTGGAGCTTTAGATTTTCAATGACGAGGTTTTATATCCTAATCGTCTGAAAAATTCCCAATTTAATTCTATATGCTAGTAGGCCTTTATATCTGAAGTCACTTTATTGATAAAATCAAAATTAGACTATAGCTCGGCTTTAAAATGAGCAAAAACTAACCTTAATAACTTTTAATATTATTCAATCTAGCATATATAGAGTATCTGAACAACATTAGTTCTCTTACAGCATTTGGCATCATCTCCTATTTTTAATACATTTCAAAATAAATACAAATCAAAACATGCATAAACTTAAATTTTAAACCATAGGAATGTAGGTAATGGCGAGACTAACCTTAGTATCGGTTCGATTTAACGGAAGATCGAAAATGAGGCGAAATTGAAATAAGTTGAAGTGGAAAAGTTATTTTCTTTTGTTCTTTCTTGTAGCATCTGAAATGAAAGTGAAAATAGCGATTTGATTACGTAACTTGACATTGCATTTACTTCTCTTTTTAAAAAAAAAAAACACACTGCAACCCACGACACCTGACGTGCGTACACGTAACACACGCTCTTACCGCCTTACATACTTATATATATACATATATCGACACACAATTTAATTCGCACCTAATTACCATATATATATAATATTATATATATATATTATAACTTTAGGGATTAACCCCACTTTCATACTGCTAGTACATATATATATATTTTATTTTCTTTTGTCTTTTGTCTTTTCTTTTCTTTTTCTTATTTCACATATTATATGTATGTATATATATACATTGCAATAGTTTAAAAATCATTTGGGATCATCCCCGAAATCTTGTCGACTTACATAATTCTTATACATATATGTAATTTCTATAATATTTTTATTATTCTTGATGCGAAAATCTAATTTCAAAATTAGGTTCATTCTAAACAGTTTAGATGGTGGGGTATTCTGAATGGCATCTTCTTATATGCAAAAATCATCTCACGACCCATTACGGACCAACGATTTGGGGCGACGATATACTAGGAGTAGTATTTTGGGGGTTACATGGGTAAAATAAAGATGCATAAGAATAAACTAACATGCTTGACGAAATGAGGTGATGTTATAATGTTTTGAAAAAGGTTTAGACCTGGGACCCCAAAACTTGGCACGTCGATGGACTCGATAGTTTGTAACATAAAGCATAAATAAAGGAGTTCGAGTATGCGTGGAAAGGTGTTGAATACATATGAGATATGCATTGAGTATAACCAAAATTAGAATCGTCGTAGGACCTAGACTCCTCAACCCATCCCCGTCATCGTGACTCGAACTGCATTAAAACAAACATGCGAGTGAGCTAAGTACAAAATTGCACTCGGTGGACTTACAAAACATTTATACTATTTGGATTCTGGCCAATATCGAGGTAAGTCGCGAGGTTTTAGTTAAAATGCGACTTGACCAAATCAGTTCGAGTTAAGTAAACATAGCGCAGCCGAGCATTTTCTTGGTGTGTATGGTCTCTCATAGTCGCACAGATACATAATAATAAATAAATAAAGCGATGAGAGAGGCCTCCCTCTCGACGCTGATCGGACCGTAATCGTCTGACACGTCACTGCTCTGCAAGCATATGTTAACCACGGTATAGTTCCACCTTCCGCCAATCTCAGCGGGGCATTTATCATCAAAGGCACGGACGACATTAAAAGGTTGGGTGTACCACAACAAATGATAATAGTTCAACCATCTCCGGCCTACGGGCATAAGGATGAGGATCCGTACAAAAGCGAAATATTTTTGGGGTAATGCGTAAAACATTTGATAACGGTTGTAGAATAAATGCGTAAATAAACTCATTTGGAATAACTGTAAAGTCACATTTTAGTGGGGTGAAAAAGGCCGCATTTTGAAGAATAAAGCCCTGGACTATGGTTCGTTGTAAAAGTCCATAGGTTCGATCGTTCGTCAAATCCGTCTTGCGTTCGTCACGCTTTCAGACGAGGCTTTAGTCGTCGCTCAGTCTTCCGAGATTCGAAAAGCTAAGATAACTTCCGATATTTCATATCATGTGAGTGAATTCCAGTGAATTGAATACGTCTCTAATCGTATAACATTGAATTGTTCTCGGTTCGCGAGATCGTTCGGCGATAATGCGTTTTCGATATATGAGTTCATTTGTGAAATCTTTTCTTTCTAATAATTATCATACTCAATTAGTATATCTTCAGCATCTTGACGATATTTATAAGCGATATAATTATGCGTTTGTATTGAAAAAGTCGGCAATCGACATCATCGACAAAGTCGATGATTTTGACTTTTAAATAGATAATTCTTACTATTTTGCTTTTATCATTCAATTTGATCGATTTGAAAGCGTAAAGTCCTATTTCTCGATTTATCTTCGTCGAGGACTTATAAATATTTTAGTATTTTAAATACCCTTTTTATAAATAAAAAGCGTATTTTGGTTTTAACGTTATAAAGTGAGCGTTAGTCTCAAACATAGCAATCTATGTTTATAAAATTTTGTAAATTTAAAAACTGTCGAATATTAATTTTACATAAATTTTATATTAAACTGATTTAAAAGGATTTAAAATCCTTATTAATTATCGAAATTTTTGATAATTTTAAAAATGTCTAAATGACCTTGAAAATTTTCTAAATTAATATAGTGCATTATTATACACTATGGTCCAGAATATGAATTATCAAATTCATATAGATTTTTGCTATTTATTTATATATATATATATATATTCACGGTAATTCCATATAAATTAGGAATAATTATCCAAAATTCCCAAAATTGATATACACTAGTATAATATCCAACATCATATATACATATGTACATAATCCTATAGTTCATCATAACATTATTTCACAATATGTAACACATATTCTCGGTAATAATAAATAATTACCAAATAAATACAAACAATTTCTAAAATTCTAAATAAATTCCACATCAATTAAACATTATATTATAACATTGTAACATCATAACATCAACCAAACTAATTTAAATCATCACCATATGAGCTTGTAATGCTCTCGCTTTTCGATTTTATTTAGTATTTGGTTTTCAAAAATCAACAATTATATACTATGTTTATACACTATAGTATAGTAATATAACATCATAATATTTATCAAAACTAATTAAATCATCACCTTCAAGAGCAACAAGCTCACGGTTATTTGATTTAAAATAGCATTTGATTTCTAAAAATTCTAATTAATTACACAATGTATAACAATATACTAAAGCATTAAACAATTGCATGTTCGAATAAAATCATACACTGACCTTGGGTCAAAAGCTCTCGGCCCTTTTTAAATAAATAGCAATTGATTTTCAAAATTCTAATATAAATCATAGAACATATAATCAGGTTCTAAAGCATTAATATGTAATTACATGCTTGAAATAAAATTATACACTAGGTACATACTTATATATCTCGCGGATTTTCAAATTTAGCTAGGGTTTCCAAAATTTCTAAATCAATACCATAGTCTTAAATCATAATCATAGATCAATAATCATGCTTAAAATACTAATAAAATTCGGTATCACTCCATTTTATACATTTTCAAAATTATATAACATAACTATGGTTCGAAAATCTAACATCTGCAGTCCATTCAAAATTTTAATATTACTCTTGCTCGTTCTAACATATATTCACATGTATTTTCAAAATAAAATCCTCAAACATATAAATAACAATAGCTCATCTCAATGAACATTAAACACATATATAAACATATAAAACTTTGAAACCATGCATATATATTATAAAGCAGTTTGAAATTTTAGAACAAGATGAACAATCGACTATGGTCCTGGTTTACCTTTGAAAATGGAATAGAATACAAGACATGTGGTGTCCTAATTGGGGAAGAAATGAAGAAGAAGGAAGAAGAAGAATGCTTCGAAAATAGAGAGGATGGCTCTACGATTTTGGACAGAAAAAGGGAGGATTATGGAGTTTTGGTGCTTTGTACTTGTGAGAATGAATAATGAATAAGGTGAAGACCTGCTCCTCTCTCTCTCGATTTTCAGCCAGTGGGCAAAATCGATGCAATGATGAAGATTATAGTGATGATTAGCTAAGTAAAAACTAAGCCGTGCATTGGGTGAAAATAGGTGGAGTGTGCTTGTTGGGAGAGAGATCGGCGCATGGGGGTTTAAGGCTGATTTTATTTTTTATTACCTAATATATGTATTAATCATAATAATAGTCATAGATATATATATGCCAATAAAATAATTAAATCATCAACATGCATAATTTAATCTGATCAAAATTGGAAAAATAGGATTAAAAATATAAATACACCTATTATTGATACTCATGAAATTTTAGTCCAAATATACACATATATACATATTATATGATTTAGATATGAATAATAGCATAGGATAAAATTATTACAATTTAATCATATAAAACCCTAATTTGAAATTTAGGGTTTCAATTTTAGAAAAAGCACATTCGATTTTATGGTGAAATTCTGATTTAATGCTTAATATTCATATATATCATATTTAAGTTTAGATACCATAGGATAATTTAATGGTATCATTTCATTCGATAAAACCATTATTCAAAGTTTAGGGTTCGAAATTAAAATAGAAATATCGAGGTTTAATACTCAAATATTGTTTTAAATAATCTTAATACTGTAATTATATAAAATAATAGGAAATTAATTATATAATTTCCGAGCATTAAACTCATTTTCAAATCGTCCGGCGTAACGTCGCTCAACGTAAATCGACTCATCTCAAAATGGTGCATGATAAGTTCAGTACTTACTAAATAAATATATTCCTATTTAATAAGGAATTAAGATGAAATTAATTCCAAGCTTCCTGCTCTAGAAAATTTCATGACGGCGTTCGATCGCGTTGACGTTAAAAATATTGAGAACATTTCGTAATATTTCATTCATTTAATTCACAATCCTAGTGATATAAAGGAATTCGTTAAACGATATATGTCGAAATCACAGATTCGATGTCGTAAAAGTAAACTGGAAAACCACATACAGGTTTAAATCACTCGTATATTCGTTTCTTTGGAATATTACATTCCACCTTCTGAAAATTTGTCCGAAATTTATTACCTAGAAAAAAAATCGGGGTATCATTCTTTCATGCTCTTCAAGCTCCCGGTGCTTCTTCTTATCGTGGTGTCTCACTGACACTGACTAAGCAGATCGACTTGCTCCGTGGTTGTTGAACTTTTGGTCAAGTATGCGGGTTTTCTTCATAGCTCGTGCGGCTCGGTGGATCACGTCTCTTGATGATCACGTGCTTGGGTCGTGAGCGTATTTTCGAATTGTGACGTGAAAAACATTTGGACATTTCCTAGGTTTGGCGGAAGAGCCAACCTATAAGCTACTGGACCTATCCTTTCTAGGATCTCATGGGTCCTATAAGCGGGTCTGCTTTTCTCGGCCAACGACAATCCCTTTGATGGAGAGACCTTAGAAAACTTTGTCTCCATCTTCAACGATTCGGATCTCAGGATCGAGCGTAAGATTTACATCGCACGAGCTCTCTTTATCCTCATCAATTGTGAGCGATCTATCATCTCGTCACGCCTGACCTATGACTTTCCTCTCACCTACTCCATAAAGGGTGATCTACATTTTGCCATACGAGGCCCGTGTGGGGCCATGCCGATCGTCGCATAGTCTGTTGTAAGCAAACTCAATAAGAGGTAAAATTCTTCCCATTTTGACCGGATCCAACACTTCTTCTAAGCATATCCTCTAGGTTTGGATCGTTCTCATTGCCATCGGTGTGGGTGGAAGTGATCGAATTTAACGTCGATTCTCTCTGAAGCTAATCCCAATGCGGAGTGAACTTGGAGTCTCATCGAGGTATAGATTTTGGCACTCCATGTAGCATAAATTTCCTTAACGTTGGGCGCAACTTATCGGATCCATAAGTGCTTTGACAGGTAAAAGTGAGCACTTTTGTAAGCTATCAACAATTACCCATATGGCTGTGTTTCCTCTTCTCGATTTGGGTAAGCATGAAATCCATCGTTATTCGTCCCATTCCTTGCAGGATTTCAGCTTGAACTTTCCGTAGGGGCGTTGGTGAGTCTTCAACGACAAACAATTCTCTGAAAAGCTATGTCTCGTTTCATGCTTCCTAAATCTTTTCCTGGGTCTGGTTCTTAGTACTCCGGGTGGGCGGTGTAGGGCGTATCGTGAGCCTCGCTCTAGATTTATTGAAGCTCGTCGTCCGAGCATATCTCCTTAACAATAAGGCGTTTCGGCGTCTTCTTGAAATCTTAATCCTTACCTATCTTTCTCGATCTTTTCAACTTTTCCTCAATCCTTTGTCTCTCGACAATCTTTTCTTAGATCGGAGTCGGTGTGAGTGTAGGATACACTCGGATGATCTGGTGGTTCAATCATTCAATCTTCGTAGAAACTCTACGAGTTTTCCTCTTGTTAAGAGACATCTACGGTATTGGCTCTTTACGACTCAGCGTCGGCCTTACATTCGCTTTGCGGGTGATAGTTAATACCACGGTCGTAATCTTTTACTATTCAGCCATCTTCTTTGTCTCGTTATGAGATCTCTTGTCTGAAGAAATACTAAACTTTTATGATCCGTGAAGATTTCACCTCACCCATAGAGATGGTGTCTCCAAATTTTAGGTGCATGCCTTGCTAATTCAAGTCGTGGGTTGGGTAGTTCGCTCTGGGTCACGAGTTGTCGGATCGTAAGCTATCACTTTTCCTTTTGCATAAAACTACCGCCAGGTCTTAGAGCGTCGTATAGACACATACTCTTTCACCTAGAGCTCTAGCTGGCTTGTCAATTCTCTCTTGAGTATTTGAAAACTCGCCTCATTCTAGTCATTGAATTGATTTCTTTTCGAGATGGGTAGGTTATTGGCCTTGCAATTTTGGAGAATCCTGATGAATCTCCATAGTAACATAAGTCCTAGAAACTTCATTCGTCTTTGGTCATTGGTTTCCATTCTGCATGTACTTCTGCTGGTGGTCTCTTTTATGCTTGCGGAACACGATGTGTCCAAGGAACATAACTTCTTCTGACAAATTCCATTTGCTAAACTTAGCAAAGAGTTTTCATTTCTCAAGGTTTGCAATACCGTTCTAGATGTTCTATGATCCTCTCCATTCTTTGAATAGATAAGGATTCTCTATGAAGACCAAAATGAATTTATCCAAAATGGATGAAATACTTGTTCATGAGGTCCATGAAACGGTGGTGCATTGGTTAATCCGAATGGCATAACTATGAATTCATAGTGGCCATATCGTGTTGAATGCGGTCTTGATACATCTCTGGGCCGTATCTTCAGGTGGTGGTACGACTTGAGATCATTTTCGAGAATACACTCGCCGCAATTGATCAAGCGTCATCAATCGGGTAAAGGGTATTTGTTCTTTAGTGTCATCTTATTTAGTCTCTATAATCGATGCACATCCTAAGAACCATCCTTTTCTTAACAAACAAACACGGCTCCCTGGTGAACACTCGGCAATGAAACCGTATCCAATAATCTTGACTTTGGATTTTCGATTCTTCCATTCCTTTGGGGCCGTCCTATGGGCGCCCTGACCTTGGAGCGATCCGGTCCAAGTCGATGGTAAACTCCGTTGTCTATTGGAGGTATCTGGAGTTCTTGAAACAGTAAATTCTCGGAAACTTCATGTCTTCAACGTCGTTTGGTTTATCCTCTCGTTTAAATAAACAAGGATGGCATCCTCGGTTCATCTCCTCTCTGACGTAGTGCGATACATCGATATCTCTTCCCATGCGATTCCTGAAAATCGTGCTTCTTGTCGGGAAAGTGAAGCGAATTTTCCTTTCCTTCGAAGAATCGTGAATGATTCTTAGCTAACGATCCTTCCTAGGATATGTACCATCGTCCATGGGATTATGTTTAGATCATTTGCGGAACCTTAAGTGATCCTATGTCACTCTGGGTTCGAGCACAGTGCGGTATGGTCATAATCCCTCCTATAGGATGAGATTCTCATATCCGCTTATCTTTTCGGACCTAAGCTCGGCATTTTCGCATTATTCGAATAAAGAATGCAGCCCGATGTCGAACAATACTATAACGGTGTTGGGAGAACTCCCATACGCGCAGGTTTCCGATTTTGTAGATTACGCCTGCGTGTGGCGTGCTCTATGAGCCATTTGGTGCAGGCTATGTCCTTGCTTGGTTTGGCGATTGCTTGCACATGCATTCTTGCCTGGCTGTGGCGTTGGCGGCGGTGGTTGCCATCTCTAGCATTGTTGGGCGGTGGTGCTTTAGTTCTTAATTGCTATTCATTTCTTTGCCATTGTGGTGGGTTGTTGGAGTTGTTGTTGAGGTGAGGTTGTTGCCATTGGAGTTGCGGGGTTGGGATTGGAATTGCTGCGGTGAGTTGGTACTGTATAGCCGCAGTGGTGAGCATTGCCAGTTGGTTGGCTAATATCGAGCGTGACATTGGCGATTGTTGGCGTGCCGTTTGCCGCCCTTATGTGACTTACCACGTTTGCCGTACTGCACCCTTGTGTGCTCTATGGCATCTAGGGCATTGGTGCTTGGCTATTCACAATGGTCCCTTCGGTGGAGCATAAGTGCTCTCTTCGATTACGTCACATTGCGCCGTGTTTCCTTGCCACGGGCGCTTGATTCTTCTCCATAGTTTCGCGGTTGTTATTCCCGGTTGGGGTCAGTTCCCTTTTCCTTGTCAAATACCGTGTATGCGTGGCGACACCATCTTATTCTCGGTCGTAGCGCCTCGATATCAGCTCGTGCGAGACTTCGATTGAATAGGTCTCCGTGGTGGCAAGAGACATCGTATCTCCATTCTTGCCACGACACGAACTTTTCCGACATTTTCAGTCGGTGTCCACGATCTGGCGCACCTCGACATACATGAAAGTGCGATCATAGTCGATTCTGGATAATTTTCTGTTTTTGGGAAAAACTCCTACTCTTTTCCCCTATAGCTTTTGGGGATATACTTTCGTCTGACTCTCTTGAAATCCTCCACGAAATTCTTCTAGGCATTGGTGTAAAGTCTTCTTTACGGCCTCCACGGAAGTCGGTGATAATGGTGAAAGTAACACCGACATCCTTTCTGTAGTGTGCCTTAAGAAAGTGAAAATTCGTTCAATGGCCCTAACCCGTTGTTAATTCTTCGGGCTCCCCTTTCCAGTTAAAAGCAGGAGGGTTTGCCTCGAGAATAGTTCTTGATCCTGCGATCGGGTTGAGGTGGGCGGTGGTTGGGGATTATCTTACGTTCTTGTTAGGGATTCTACCCGCCTACAGGCCCCCTCGACCTCGGGTTCTCTTCTGGGTTTTAACAGGAGGCGTTACGCTATATGAAACATACCATCGTTAATCACTAGCAGCTTACAACTTAACAAAATAAGGTTTTCATAGCTTCTTCTTAAAGCGATATAAAAATAAAACAACTCATCCATAACATAGATAATTGTTACCAAAAGGCCCGCGGGTAAATATGTAGATAGATAACGAGGTTTGTCAAAACAAGATGTCGACATCGAATCATAGAAAATAGAATAACAGGTTCGGGCCCTGGAAAAAAATCTGAGTCTAGAACCATGGTATTGAAATAAAAGGAGGAAGCTAGCACACAACTAGTCATGCAAAAGCAGTTCTAATCAAACATCGCTAAGGTCTTGGAGTTTCCTTCTACTTTGCGTCTTCTCGGGGTCTTCTCATAACTTGGTCGTCTTCCTCATCAAGAATCGTCCTCACAGTCGTACTACGGATGGTCTGCACAGCTGTCATCGGTATGTCGCGCGAGGTCAAAGTTATCCGCCGTATAAGTCGTAGTTGTGGCGGATCGGATGTAGCATACATGGGTCGGGTGTATCCGGAAGGTATCTAATACTCTCGTCCATTTGTCCGTGGAAGGGCTCGTCTTGGTGGTGGTGGATCGGACGCGGTGGTAAAGGCGGTGGCGGAGACGTCTTGGGTGTCAGCTTCTTGGTGGCAACAGGGCTCTCCCGAGGCTCTAGGGCGTCTTGCCTATCCGCCTCGTCGTCACCCTTTCGTCCAGATGCGGGGTATCTTGGATCCTTTGTCTGGAACCTCAAAGTCAACCACTCTGCGACTCGTCACGTAAGTGTACTCCCGTGGAGGAATAGGGTCCCAGGTGCGGCTCCATAGATCTTGTACCGCGTAAGTCGGTGACTGCGAACTGGCGGATCCGATCAAATCGTAACCTCGGGAATCGATAGATGTAGTCTCGATACCACTCGGGCATAACCATCCAGTCTGAGGAGTATAGCTAGGAGTCTCTTGATGCCATCGTGGTCGGTTTAGCCATAGGCTGGGCGTTCCTCCTGGCCGGTAATCATGACTCACCTAGGTCTTCCGGCGCCCGCATCAAACATTCCCATAGATGCGCGTGGCTCGCCGGTGGGGCGTGAGGTCTACCTCCTCTGGCGATATAGCGCATCTCCTCCATCGCCACGGTTAAAAACTAGCAGTCGACTATCGTTATCTTAAAGCGGACAAGGATAGCATAACGAGGAAGCAACTAGGCTAGAACTAACAATTCTATAAGGTAGGCAACATCATAATGTACAATCATACCTGACTTACCTTCTTGGTCTTACCCAACATATACATATAGCTAATGATATCTTAATATATGCTACGAGGATCATTGTCTTATATCAAACATAAGCTAGAGTTCAACAGACTCTATCGTATTCTGGAGACAGAATTAGGGATTATGTTCTTCATAACAAATGAAGATCAGTGCGGGAATGCGTGGTGAAAACCATGCATAAATAGTCTAACGAGGGAGATCTAGCTAAAACAAATCTACTGCGCAGTGCAGGAAATTCGCGATCGTGCAAAAATGTCAATCGGGCGTATGTCGACGTGTCGTCTATTATCTTTGGGTTCTTAAGTCGAGGCTGAACATCCTGAAGCCGTAAGTGGCGTCCATGTCGTGATTAGTGTTGCTGGTCACTCGTCGGAAGTGATGATGGAGTGCTGGCGTCATTCTCGCTCGTCTTCGTCGTCCGTGCTCAAGGGTATCATCCTTTCATTCTTCCTATCGTTCTTTTGTTGCATAAGGAAAAGTTCGTACTTGTTCTTTCACGATCGTGAGCATGCTCCTTAGAGTCTAAGTTAGTCTCGATAACATATCATTCATCATAAATAAAATTTTGGAAGTCGGAAAGTAAAGTTTTGTTGCAAATTGATACGATTTCAAAGACAGTCATGATCAACTCATATACATATAAAAATGAATTAGATTGTTTCATGTTGATCATTCACTCGATACTACCATACCTTCGTCTCGATGCTTGAACAATTGTATTGGCTCAATCGAAAAAAAATTTGGAAAAATTTTCTTTCTCGGCTTCAAAAATTTTCATAATAATAATATTTCTCAAAGTTCCTCTAACACTAATCATGAAGTTTTCCATTTCATGAGTTTGAGGAAGAAATGCGTTACCTTTTTCGGTTGAGCTCGATGTGATGGGTGTTGAGAGGAGTCGTGGGTTTCTAAGTCCGGTGACTCGATCTAGACTTAGAATAAAGGTCTTGGGTTTCTGAAAGGCACTACGTGCTTAACACATCACGACCCGTTCGGACCAACCGGTTGGAGGCGACTAATACTAGGAGTAGTATTTTGAGGGATTACATGGGTAAAATAAAGATGCGTAAGAATAAACTAACATGTGGCGAGAATATGAGGTGATGTTATAATGTTTTGAAAAGGTTTAGGCCATGGACCCCAAAACTTGGCACGATCCGATGGACCTCGATAGTTTGTAACATAAAGCATAAATAAAGGAGTTGAGTATAGCGGAAGGTGTGTGAATACATATGACGATATGCATTCAGTATAACCCAATTGATAAATCGATCGAGGACACTAGACTATCAACCATCCCATCATCACCGCCGAGCTCAACTGCATTTAAAACAAACATGCGGGGCTAAGTACAAAGTTGCACTCGGTGGACTTATGCAGAAAACATTTGATAACATTTGGATTCTGTTGCCCGATATCGAGGTAAGTCGCGAGGGTTTAGTTAAAATGCATGCTTACCAAATCATTCGGTTCGTAAACATAGCACGGCGAGGCATTTTCTTGGTGTGTATGGTTAGTATCTCATAGGCCTGATACATAATAATAAATAAATAATAAGCGTCGAGAGGAGGCACCAGTCTCTGACCGTGTGGCCGTAATCCGTCTGTGCGATCACTCTCTGCAACATATGTTAACCCGTATA